>OX421971.1:95863449-96463449 GCA_949128135.1 Parasteatoda lunata
GAAACATGTGATTTATATCTTCATTTAAACAATGATGATATGGAATGAAAATTAAGAATCGAACTCAAACAAAACAAGCTTCTAAGTTTTTCTCAGCGAAAGTGAGCTAAGTGATATGAATGGTGGCATATTCAACCTAGATGACTGCATTAAGTAAAAATTATTAATCCAAATAAAAAATATGATACCACAGCAACTATAACTAATAGCACAATCAGTAGTTCGTCGGGGAATTTTTTCATTCTCGACATAGCTCAAATTGCGTGTTTAAGAAAATAAACACAGCTTAAAATGTACATTTAAGAAAATAGACATAGAGTGAAATGCGTATTTTAAAAAATGAACACAGATGAAAAAGCGTATTTATGAATATGGTTATAGCTCAAAATGCTTATTTAAGAAAATGAACACTGGTTAAAATGTGCATTGACAAAAATGTACGTAGCTTGAAATGCGTGTTTAAGAAATGGGCTCAATTCAAAAAGCGTATTTAAGAATATGCCATAGCTCAAACTGCTTAAAGAAAATAAATACTTCTTAAAATGTGTATTTAAGAAAATGGTCATAAATCAAAATGCTTATTTAAGAAAATAAACAGCTTAAAATGTGTATTTACCAAAATGAACGTAAATCGAAGTGCGCGTTTATGGAAATCTGTACGATATTAAAAAGCAAAACAAATGAGCATATCATTTAATTGCGCTTTTCCAACTTCTGTTCAACTATTGTTTATTTCTTGAAAGAATTAACTAATGAATCCAAATAAATTCATAGCGTTGTGTTATTTTTTATGCATAACTCAAGTAGTTGATTTTTATAAACCTAGTCCTTCTTAAAGAGATTTTTCAAGTCCTGAATACACAACTCAGCTACGAGTTATCGATGAAAAACAATTACTTACATAATTTTAAAAATATATAAGAAAAATTTAAATATAAACCATGTAGTTGTTTACGTTTAAATATATGCTAGGGTTTGAAATATAAAGACCACCAGGAAAGTGATGAACGTTTTGGTAAAATTAAATAATAGTTAAAGAGATCAACGCAAAACTTCATTTACTATATCTCGCTGTACCTTGCTCCATATTTCAATATAGTATGCTTTTACAGTGTTCATTGCAACTTGAAACCATTTTTTTTATCTTCAAAGTATACTTATACAAAGTATATGTGGTTAAAAATGTGAGCCAATGTATTACAAAATGTCTGTTTACGAGCTGTTTTCCATTACGAGCTGAAATATTTGTTATTTCGTAAATAAGTGAATATCAATTCAGCCAGTCATTATATATATTTGTCAACGTGATGATTAATTTAAATCGTGAATGCAAAAAAATCTGACATATATGGTTTGATATTTAATTTTCTTTTTAACTTTCCGGTTCCACGAAATTTTTTGAAAAGTAAAAACCTGTCTTTCACAAAAGTATAAGCAACGAAAGATAATTGTTTCATTATCCCAAAATTACACCGCCTCATTTACAATACTCTTTGTTTTAAAAGAACCTCTTAATTACTTTCCTAAAACCACACACGCAATTAAAGTAAAAATGTTTCACGTTTAGTAGTAATAAACGTTTATCTTTTAACAAATTTTTGCCATTCACGTAATGACAGCGCAATTAAATATATTTTTCTTATTTTCTCATATTCTACTTGTCAATTGAATTAAATCAATAGCGGTTTCAATTAAAAATACCTCAACTCATTTCTTTTTAACAAGAAGTGTCATTAACCAGACTGATTCAAATTTTTTCCTCCATAAATTTCTAGGTTCTGAAATTATTTACAAAGTTTATTTAGCTTGTCTCAAAGCAATTAGTAAGTTATAAAGTATGAGCAGCTACAATTTCTTGAATACATTGCCATTCTAAAGAGAAAAAAAAAATTACTTGCCATGAAAAATTAATATAATATTGGATCTCTCACTATTTGATCGGAAACTTTATTTCCATTTCCAAAAGACTATACTTGTAACAGTAGAATTAAAATTCTATTGTTTTGAGTAATAAAACCCAAAGCTCCTGAATAACTCTGAATTTGACAAACTATTTTTTACTAATAATTAATTTTCAAAATTGGAAATCTAACAAGAAATGTTATAAAATTAATTATTATGAGCGTTAGAAGCCTAAATTTTCAAGTTGTATTAGTCATCGCACATTTGGCAACATTTCTGAGATTCTTAAGATTTTTTTTCTGCCCAAACTTTCATTTTCGACTTGTTTATCTCCCTATAACTAATGTGAAATAGAAAAAAAAATCTCTATTATTATTTAGAAATTCGCTAAAAAATAAATAATAAGTAAATAAATAATAAATAAATAAGTAAAAAATAAATAAATAAATAAAAAATAATAAATAAATTAATAATTATTATAAATAACTGTATACTTGTATACAGCTCGATTTGCACGTGACACATTGTGTACCGCTCCCCTTTAAAGAATATAAGAAATATATACTTCCTTTAAATTACTATTATTTCATTTATTATTAAAATACTATTTTTTGATCTTGTAAGCTTATCTTTAATAGGTGTAATATATCTAAAAAACAATCTATTATTCAATCTATTCTTTGAATTTTATTAAGTTCAGTTTAGACGTGGCATATAATTTTAAATATATTTATTAAAATTTTTATAGACAGAATTCGGTTTGGCTCATTAAAAAAATTACAAACTTAATTTAATTAAAAGATCCATGACGACTAATGTTTAAATTTTAAATTTTCCTGTACTCCTATTTTTAATAAAAATTTTTTTTCAGTTTAACTTTTCATTATTTGAAAACTAGTTTTTTTTAGCTGTATGATGAAAAATAATAATTCAGCTTTTTAATGATCAGATTTTACCTTATAAAAACCAAATCTTAACGGATCATATAAAGTATGTTATTTTGTTGGTATATTAAAAAAGAGGAAGAGAAGAGATATATATAGCAGAGAAGAGAAAGGAACCGCGCATGAATTTGTGACAGATGAGTTGGAAGATGTAACAGAAAAGTGACAAGTCTCATTTTTACAATAAAAACATTGAAAACCATCAATGAAACATCTTATATTTATTATTTTTATGTTCACAAAGGTCATTAAACGCATAGTTAAAGCATGTATATAATATGTGAAACATAATCTTAAAATAGTGCTTTAAATTCTATACTGCAAGTATATGCTCATGTAATATAGCATGGTATATGACAAAACGGGGGTCATATCTATGTGACCCGTGGAAGATTTTATTCAAAAAAAGGGTCAATATTTTTGAAAAAAATATGTGGTATCATTTATAAAAGTCACGAAAGTAACGAAAATAGTGGGTGTGTAAACTATTTTTTTTAAAATACTTCTATAGCAAGCACATAGTTCATGATTAAATCAATATACAGAATTTAGTCATCATATTTGTTCTTACTTATACATAGGTTTTATAATCAATCAACATCGTAAAAAGGCTTAAAAATGAAAATTAAATTAACAATTATAAATACATACACAGTGTCTGAGAAATTTAGAAGCATCGAAATATGTCAAGAAAAAAAAACTAATTGATGTACGGAGAAAAAAATTCTGGTGGTACAAATTACACATTGTATGGTAATAAATTTCTGGTGGAAAGAAACTGTCACTCTTATAATAATTTACGGTATTTAATCCATTCATTCGGTAACTTTCCGTTCATATGGTGACAGTTAACAGGATATCATGCAATTTAAAATTATAGTTCTTATTACCACTTATACAGTAAAAAATGCAAATTTTAACGAATTTAATGCAGAAAAAAAGAAATTTTAACGAAAAAGAACGAACGAAATTTAACGAAATTTAAAAAAGAAATTTTAACGAATAAAAAGATTTTATGACGTGCTCCAAGGAATCCTGATAAAATTACCAAATTTTCCCTCATTTACCAAAATTTTATCACTCTCTATGACACCATATTTAATTGTTACTTTTACCAAAATAATTACCAAAGAGTAATTACCAAAAATTACAGAGATTTTTCGAGTTCCCACAAAGCCACAAAAAAAACATGCAAAATTTTACCACATTCTGATAGATTGAACCATATTTTTTTCTCAAAGTATCGCACAGGAGGTTGAAATTACCAAACATTACAAACTATTTTTTTCTATTTTTAATTTTTCAATCTGATGGTATTTCTCATGGTATCTCCATTTCGAACAATTTGTGCCCTCACTTTACGATAGTAATACATATCGTGAATTATCATATTGTGAATCAAATTGTTAAAACGGCGAGTCCATTTTACAGCGAATTTTTTTTTAAAAAAAGGCTCTACCTCCACTTTCAGTGGAAGTTAGGGTAGAATTTGGTGCGTTGAGTCTGCATAATGTATTATTAAAATACATCGTTTTAAAACATTTTTATATGTTTCTTAAAATGTTTAATCTGATGCTTGTTTCTAGAAATAGTTTACCGTTTTTATAGCTAACGTAAATACTATAATAGTTTATATTTTACACTCTAACACAAATTATCCTTTTTCCAAGTTCAATATTTTAAATAGTGAATAAATTGTTCATGTGTGCGATTATATAAGACATTTTATCTTTTATGTGTTCCTTTTATCTTATAAATTTTATATCATTACAAAATCTCATTATTTTTTGGGGAGTTGCTTTATTATATTTGCAATTGTAAGCATATGTTAGGAGTAATGAACATTGTTCAATCATATTTTACTTAGAGAATTCATTATTAAAATAATATACAAAATTGATTATCATTTTTCCATTCTAGAAACTTTATATTAATAAGAAATTTCATTATGTATGCTTTTGTATACTTTTTTCAATACTGAAGTTCCGAAAACTTTTCACTGTAGAAAGTTCTAAACCTGTACATTTCAATATTAATTTGAAATTGCAAACAGTTCACATATTTTTCTTAATCACACTATTCTAAATTTCAGTTGTTGAGAAAAGTAACTGTTGTAAGTTTTGTTTTAAAGTCTTTCCCACCAGAGTGTTAAAGCCATGTGTTGTAAAACAATATGAAATAGTAGTCTGCCACTGAACGCCGGATGTAAAGCATCGGCTTCGATGAAGATAATTTTGTATTTTTAATTCTCTGAAGGGCGCCACCCTAATAATATGGAATTTGTAAAATAAATGTATATATTTTTGATTGTTGATGAAGCTAATCATTTTGTGTTTTCTTCAGTGTTCAGAAGCAGAACAACTATAAGTTTTTTATTTTATCACAAAAATATAAAATGTATAAAAAACAAAGAAAAGAGTAGGAAAATGAGTATAGTCATAGAAAAAGATTAATTATAATATAGAATTTGTCAGTTGAAATAAAACTTTTTGTTTAAGTCATTGTTAACAAGTCAAATTTCTCCGAGGCAATTCTAAACCTTAATTTTGTTCTAAATGTCAGTATTCAGACACACAACAGAAGTTTAATATGAAGTTGTAAAATGCAAATATAGATAGATAGATATATATACACACACACAAAGAGAGAGAGAGAGAGTTTCTCTAAAAACACAATTGTTAATTTGGGCATTTGGTGATACAATACTTATAGAATTGAAGGATTTGTTACGTCAAGCGCTCAGGTATCTTAATTTTGATCTAGTTGCGCTTCTATGTCATTTTGATTTATGTTGCTAAGTTATCTTTCAAAAAATTCTATGGCTGGCAACAGCATTTTTATTTTTTAAGTTGTTTATTTTTATTTTTTTCAGAATTCGTTCTTTTTTTAGCAAAATGTTTTTTTAACCTAACAGAATTCTCTGCCGGCTGTTCTCTCTATAAATGAAGAAAATAAAGTAAATATTTAAGTGTTGTGAAAAGAATCTTATTTAGTTGTACTAAATACTTCGTTAAAAATGAAAACTGTTGCCAACGCGAGAAAAGAAATATCATCGGTTTTATTGATACATACGTACGTATTAGCGTTTTATATAATATAGATATGTTGAGCAATTAACATTGTTCACTTATGTTTTACTTAGTGAATTCGTGATAAAAATACAGCATGAATTGTTATGATCATTTTTGCATTTTAGCATTTTTATATGAATACAAAATCTAATTACGACTTTAATTTTTTTATAAGAACGAGACTATCAATCATACGAACATAATTTAACTATAAATTTATGTCACTAATAGTAACACAATTTTACCGTAAGGAAGAAACTACATAAAATATAAATGTTCAAAGAAAGGGACGTAAAATGGTAATATCATAAAAAGGTATCAACTTTGTCATAACCCAAGTCCAAAGCCATTTCTTTTAAAATCCTTCTCTTCTTACAAACATATAAAGTATATGCTCGTGATATATAAAAAACATAAAATATTTTGGTGCATTATATGATAATATGTGTATGTATCCAAATAGTATTATAGAGCTATGATATAAAGAAGAGCATTTTATGTGTTTCAGAAGGACGTAAACAGATCTTTACCTTTACATTTTTTTCTTTGAAATTCAAACCTTGTTTATCACTTTTTTATGACGGTTTAAAGTATATTCAAAATCTACTTGTAAGAAAATTTTATAAAAGTTAGCACTTTGTAATAGAAATTTACTTTTAAGACAAGTATAAAACTGTTTTAATAAGCATTTTTTTTTTGTTAATTGAATTTGCCAGGAATACAAATATTTAAATGATAAAAAGAAGAAAAGGCAATTCTAACTACAATAATATATCTAGTTAAAGATAATTTCAAAATTTGTTATTTCGAAATCAAAATCAAAAATGATTAAATTGATTTTTTTTCGTCAATATTTTCTTTAAATATATTGTTACTAAAATACAGTAAAAAAATAGGCACAATAGTATCTCGGGAAATGTTAGTAAATTTTAAAAGAAAAAAAAAGGAAAAATAAGATCTTTTTTTAAAAAAAAATATCAATTCAATTATGAAGTTGATTCACACAATGTTTCGTGAATATAGAGAAAATAAAAATTTTTGTGATATAATCTGGAAGGGGTGTTGTATTCGTCTATACCTTTTGTGACATATCCTACTATATCCTGACAAAGACTTTACAAAAATGACATTAAGCAGAATAATGTTTGTAGAAAAATATGATCAATTAAGACATTAACTTCAACGATTCAAACAAATATATAGTTTAATTATGTAAAGTTAATGAATAATCAGCCCACGTATTCTATATATTTTGCTATACTAAGTACCAAAATCATTAATGTTTTCAACGAACCCCAAAAATAACAAAATTATATGTACCTCAATTTTTTTTTAACATTGAAATGGTTGTTTTGCATGACATATACTACTACTCATCGGCGTTTTTGAGAAGTTTTTTGAGGGCTCGATCCAACCTCATCGTTATTTAAAGACCTGGACTTTAAACTTCCAGTTTTTATTTTTAATTATTTTTAAACCCTTTTCTACCTCCAACTATCTTTTCCTTGAATTTGACCCTGAGTTAAGAGCCACCAAACTTTAAAACGAAGACTTTTTTGAAGCTTTATTAGCCATTAACTGCTGAATACGAAACAACAAATCAGGTTGGATTGTCATTCAACTCGTGTAGTAGCTTTTCACTCATTTAACATAATTTACTTATCTTAATACTATTGACAATATCAATGTCTTCATATTTTTTTTTTCATATATTTTTAATGTCCTTATCATGTCTATATACTGTTTATAATTTTTAGTTGAGTTTCTTTGATGTTTCTAGGTAAATCGAAAAGTAATATACTAACCTATTTTGCAATAATCTTAATCTAAACTTCAAATTCAAAAGATGCAAAAAGTGATGAGATAAAATGGACATTAAAAGATAAGTCACGTGGGCGAACATGAAATACTAGACACAGCAACCACATTTTCTAAGGTCATTTGAAGTTACTGTCTTAGGTCATATTAGTATTACATGCCTGCACTGTAAGAAACATATGTAAGGAAATAAATGTTAAAGTAATTTTAACGTAAGAAATGGCTTAATTAATCTTACGGAAGTACTCAAGAGTAAGATAATGCATTAATATGAGCTGGGTATTTTCTGTATGGGAACTGTGTTAATATAATATTGTCTTGACTTTTCCCGGAGAGTGAAATGAGACTATTTGTGAGTTTGAATAAGTTTATGTTCGAAAATAACTATAAAAAATACATATTACTATCTGAATTTCTTTATATCGGTCACCGACTAATTTGTCTGAATGAACTTAAAAATCCCATTTTGGGTAAAAAAAAAAACTAAACTAAGTATTGAGAAAGTATTTGTTCCTTAAATAATTTTTATTAATACGTTAAACAAAATTAAATATATAGAGGAAAAGTTTTTTTTTTAAAAAATCAATAACTAAACCAATTTAAAAACATAGGATGCGCCCGAAACGTCATCTTTTACCTTAATTACCTTTCAAAAATCTAATTTTCTTGTCAAAATATCTAAACAAAGCAAAACAAATAACATATATAACAAGTCCTAAATCTTTAGTTATCCTTATTTTTCATTTAAATTCCCTTATTCATTTTATTTAAGGCAGTTTAATTATGCTCTTCCCCAATTTATGCTTCAGGAATATTTGTTTCATTTAACCTTTTATAGTATAGAATACATGAAATCTAATTTTAAATTACTTTGTGAGAATTATTTTCCACCAAACAAAGCTCTTTCGAAAATAATCTAATTATGTTTGCTCCTTTTATTAATTTTGTTTTGCTCGAACCACTAAGATAAAAATCAATCTTTTTTAAATAACTTCATTTACAACTGAAAATATTTGTTTTCTTCAACAGTTTGACTTTAATTTAGACCCTTGGAATTATTTTATTGGTTAAAGAACTTAATTTACAAATACGGTTTTAAAATCGCTCAACTATAATGGAAAAGTTTGCTTTTTATCTTTAAATGCCTGATATCAAGCATCTGTTTATCAAAGTGTTATAAATTTAATCTACTGCGGTAACTAATCCACTGTGAAAAAAATTACTATTTTATATTTTTAAACAGTTGACTAAACATATTTAACAGTTAACTTGTTTAACAGTTTGTAATCAAATTAATGTTAAGCACTTAATTAATCTATCAAGAAACGCTTGATTTTTTTTAAATAGTTAATTTAAAATAACCGCTTAAAAATTCATCACTAATGCATGATTCAAACAGCAATTTTAAAATATGCTATAAAATTTGACTACAATTTCATTAGTAACTCAGCCTCTTAATCGATAAAAAAGCATAATCCGATTTAATAGAGACGCTCCACGCTTGTATAGTGTTAAAATGCTTTGAAACATTTTTATTTGCAGTTGCAAAATAAGTTGAGGTCTTATGTGCAATATATATATTTCAAAATTCAACATTCTACACAGCAGTAATTTTTAAAATGTTTTAATTGGACACTGATTAAAAAAAATGTGGTCAAGACTACCAGAATATGATAAAATTTATCGTATTTCTAGCTCGATGGAAACACGGAAAAGCTCACTAATTTGAACCAAAGTGCTTTGGTAATGATTTTGTAAAAATTAACAATAAAATAATATGCAATAAAATTAGGTAAATGTGGTAAAATTTTGTAATATATCATGATACATTAGATCATGTCATAAAAATCATTTTGTCACTTAAATTTAAACTTCAGTTTCATATTTTTTTACAGAATACCAAATACTTAATACCAACTATAATTTAAAAAAAAAAAATCGAATTTCCAGTTAGCCATCACCATATGATCGGCAAAATTATCCAAATGAATAGTTGAAATGCCGTAAATTTTGGTATATATATATATATATATATATATATATATATATATATATATATATATATTAGGGTTTATAAATCTTTTGAATAAAAAAATACTATAAACCGATAAACCTAGAACATTGTAATGAATCCCTTTAACATAAGTTTTTAAACTCGTTGTCAATTAAAAAGTAAAAAAATATTAGCATTCCCATAGATATGCATGTACATTTAAGTGAATAAAAATTAGAATAATATCGGAATTTGATAAATCGCACCTGAGGAAAGTGTACTAAAAACATCAAAACTAATCGAAAGTATGTACTAAAAGCATGTTTGGTAGCCAGAAGAGACTTGAATATGATGATTCGCTCAACCCTTCTTAATATTGCAATAGTTTTTTGTTTCATCATCTATTAGTTTATTACTTTCAAGTCCCTAATGTGGATTATTTTTTAAATTTAATTTTGGCAAAGATTTTAATATAAACGCATGGTCATAACGAATCATTGCATTATTTTTCTTTTCGTTTAATTTGTGTAAAAACTAAAACATTTTTTACGCCAATATAAACAATAATAAAATAACATTTATAAAGTCTAAATCTTTATTAAAGATCATCGGTATCGCAGATATTATTAAAAATCTAATTTCTGAGAAACCTCGCGTGACTCTATTTTATTCCTCTCGGGAACATTGACTACTATTACATAATTTAGGCTAAAGCAACATTTAATAAAGATTTAATCTATCTTATCAGTCCCGATGTAATAGAACCTCAATTTGTTTTGCGTCAGGACCTTCATATATAATCAACCAATATCAAATTTTATTAAAATATATAAAATGTACTATTTCTTCCGAAGTTTTTTATTACTTAGTATTTTTTACTAAAAAATAACGAGATTTTTACAGAGAAAAAAAATTAAAATTTAATGCCTGAGATTTATTCTAAAATTTAAGATAGGGGAATATAGGCTACTAAAATTCGCTTTCCAAATCCCTTGGGGGTTTTGCTAGCAAAAACATAAATGCTCACTTTATTTTTCATTTTTTTCTATTACTTTTGATTTTAAAGAGTAAATATCGTGAGGCAACTTAATAAGAAATTAAAATATAAACTTCATATTTATTTTATGATCAATAATGGGTAGCAAAAAATAATATTTCGTCTTATTGACATAATCACTCTTACTTATTGGCATATCAGCATATTTTTTCAGACTTAACGAAATTTAATGGCATTTTTTAAATTTCAGTTTATTTGCTTTTGAGTGTGTAGATTTTGCAACCAAAACGTCTTCTACTGTAGGATTAGCATCAGAAGCTCAAATTTTAACTAAAGACAATCAAATGACAACAAAATTTCTATTATTTTCAAGTTACAGAAACGGAATTTATCGAAAATTAGAATTTACCGTTTTGCAAAATTCCGACCAGTCTAAACTAGCTCGAACACTATAATTTAATATTAGCTCCATGAATTAACTTAAAGGTTTCGCTCGTTTTCTTCTTGTTAAAAACTTAATTTATCATCATCAATTATCTTAATTATCACCATATTACAGTCATGATTCGGTCTTGATAAAATGCTCAAAATGTAAATTCAACTTTGTGCTTGATGTTATTTCAGATATTTAGTGACATACACAAATAGAATCGAATTCGATATCTAATAAAAATGCAATAAATTTCAATAGCTGAATGATAACTTATACAGATAGAATTTGATACAATCTGATCCTCAAATAGAATTTTTCGGCAAACAAAATTCCTACCTCTAATCGACTAGTTAGTGTACAATTTATGATTTAAGCTCTGTGCTTAATTGCCAACCTAAATAGCAAATGCTAACTAGGATACAAAAAAAATAATTCAATGTTTTGTTGTCAACTGACGTTTTTCCGTAAATAAACTAACATGAAGATAACTAAAGACATGAAGATAACTAATGACATGAAGATATGCTAACATGAAGATAACTGAAGACATGAAGATAACTAAAGGGACGGGATAGCCTGGTCGATAAAGTACCGGGCTCATGTCTGAGAGTTCGTGGGTTCAAACCCCGCCGGACGGAGACTCCTCGTGTAGTAAAGTGACTTATGCACGTTAAATCTGTCGAGTCGCAAAAGTCCTCCATTTTCCCATAACAAATCAAAACCTCTGGGGGTACTGGATTGGAGACCGATCGTTCTCTGATTCTGGTTAAAATTACGATCTGTGGTTGTATGATGGCACCACTGAAAAACAAGAACAATCGCACCTGCAAAAACAGGCATACGTCAACAACAACTATAGATTCGCAAATAATTGAATTAAATAAGAAATTTAAATACCGAGTTTTTATATGAACTAATACATCCTGTTTTTGATTTATGACCAAAACAAACTTTTATAATGATAATCTGAACCCTTAGAAATCATCAACATGTCTTCCAAAAATTGTGTTCTTTTAATTTTTGATCTGATGGAAACTTAATTATCTTCCAAATTTTAGTCCATTTCAAGAAAGTAGTTTTTTAAACTTCTATTTCTTTATTTTTTTACTTAAAAAAAATCATGGATTAAAATTTTAGGACTTCTGTGTTTACGAATGCTGAAATAAAAATGCATTTGAATGAAAAAGAAAGAATATCGAGTATATGTACTCTTGTTGCTGGCCTCAGATAATATGAAACACTTGAATGATAAGCATATTTTTTGGATCAAGTTCAATTTTTCATTCATAAGATGTAACCATGTTTCGAAATTTGTCTGGCAGACTGCCTCAAATCTATAAATTCCTTTTTAAAGAGATTTCTATTTGTTTTTCCCTCTGCCCTGAGTTAAAATGCTCTTTAATTATTTATTTCTTATTTTAGGCATGAAAAATCCCAACATCAGGTATGCATCATTAATAGTTACGGTACATAATGTTGACCTTTATCAATATATATATATATATATATATATATATATATGCACCCTGATGCTCGTTTTGCTCGCTCATTGGATATGTTCTTAACGTCTAGCTTTTGTATACTTTTTTCAATACTGTAGTTCCGAAAACTTTTCACTGTAGAAAATTGTAAACCTATACATTTCAATATTAATTTGAAATTGCAAACAGTTCACATATTTTTCTTAATCACACTATTCTAAATTTCAGTTGTTGAGAAAAGCAACTGTTGTAAGTTTTGTTTTAAAGTCTTTCCCACCAGAGTGTTAAAGCCATGTGTTGTAAAACAATATGAAATAGTAGTCTGACACTTAACGCACCTTAATAATATGGAATTTGTAAAATAAATATATATATTTTTGATTGTTGATGAAGCTCATCATTTAGTGTTTTCATCAGTGTTCAGAAGCAGAACAACTATAAGTTTTTTATTTTATCACAAAAATATAAAATGTATAAAAAACAAAGAAAAGAGTAGGAAAATGAGTATAGTCATAGAAAAAGATTAATTATAATATAGAATTTGTCAGTTGAAATAAAACTTTTTGTTTAAGTCATTGTTAACAATTAAATTTCTCCGAGGCAATTCTAAACCTTAATTTTGTTCTAAATGTCAGTATTCAGACACACAACAGAAGTTTAATATGAATTTGTAAAATGCAAATATAGATAGATAGATATATATACACACACACAAAGAGAGAGAGAGATTTTCTCTAAAAACACAATTGTTAATTTGGGCATTTGGTGATACAATACTTATAGAATTGAAGGATTTGTTACGTCAAGCGCTCAGGTATCTTAATTTTGATCCAGTTGCGCTTCTATGTCATTTTGATTTATGTTGCTAAGTTATCTTTCAAAAAATTCTATGGCTGGCTACAGCATTTTTATTTAAGTTGTTTATTTTTATTTCTTTTAGAATTCGTTCTTTTGTTAGCAAAATGTTTTTTAACCTAACAGAATTCTCTGCCGACTGTTCTCTCTATAAATGAAGAAAATAAAGTAAATATTTAAGTGTTGTGAAAAGAATCTTATTTAGTTGTACAAAGTACTTCGTTAAAAATGAAAACTGTTGTCAACGCGAGAAAAGAAATATCATCGGCTTTATTGATACATACGTATTAGCGTTTTATATATTATAGATAATTTACTTTACTGGTAAAGAAGATCTAAATTTTTAAACTATATCTAGTAACCATATTGACAGTATACGTATGGAAAAATCTTTAATTATTTACACTAATGTCCATAAATTAAACCACTGACGGTTCTGCGCGTAAAAAGTCGTATTTTAACCTGCAGTCTTCACTGCATAGCAAAACCGGTTTTCCCTTGTTAATAGATAGGGGAACTTGCTAATAGATAGGTGTGTAGGGGAGAAACATTCTCCCAATTTCGCCCATTTCCTTAACCGCCAGTGGGTTAAGAATCCTACAGATCCCACGCAAATTGACATTTAAAACATTTTACCAGTGGAATTATCACATATAACTTCAAGAATAATATGCAAATTACAGGAAGGCATAGTACGTCACGATGACCACAAGAGTTGTATAAGGAATGGTGGCAAGGAAGTTAAAATGTTTACAAGCCTCAGTGCCGTATAACCGAATATAGTTACGACAGAGGACGTATGAAAATTACTTTTTATGAGATAGAATTATCGGCCACCTGGAATGTGGGCGCACTCAGATGGAAATATTCGAGGAATTAGGAATTGCCCAAAGTCATTTCAATGCTTTGGCTACAATTCCAAGACGATAGAAAAGTCAGTATACATTACCGTACAGATCACCCATGAGTTACAACCCCCTTTTAATACTGGTATTTTGCAGTAAATACCAAAAGAAGCCGATGGAGTACACCATCCGACCTGTCTCGTCAGTTATCCGCAGCAACGGGTACTACAGTTTCAAAACAAACCGTGTACCGACGTTAGGGAAATATTGTATGCTCGCAGACTTGTCAGATTTGTTTTGCTCACGGTCACTCACTATCGTAAACGATTAGTCCGGCGTGGATATTCCTGGACATCGTTACAGAGAGCTTGTGTGACGACTACAGATCAGCTTACAGTCTGATTCTCGACATACATTTATATAGAGAATTCCAAGAACCCGTTACTACCAAGACAATATCCAAATAGGGCATTATATAAAAAAAAAAAATTAGTTGTAACTGGTGAGCGTTAAAAAATTCATTTCTTAAAATTTATATGAATATCTATATCAGGTTTATTAAAGTATTCTTAAGTTTTAACATTGCTCATTCCACAATCCATAATTTGTCAAAATTACGCCACTAACAGCGACAATAGAAAAGGAATATTCAAAATTGAATAAAGCAAGATGGTTTACCGAAACAAACAAACCAAAGAAAACATATAAAGAAAATAATAGTAGTCACACGAAAAGCGTGATATAAAATTTTCTGTGTTAGCTGAATATATTGTTAGCTTACATAAAATAAAGCTTTGTAAGGGTTTAAAAAATAACGAAATCTTAGGTCATTTTCTAAAATTACAGTTAATTACGTTATCATTTTGAAATATGCTTTTAAAAAGATTAATGATCATATGATAAGCGCATCTATTCCGAAGGGCGGGCAGAGCTGTAACGTTCTTTTCCTCTTTTCGCTAAGAGATCACTCATGAAATAAAAACATTTTTATGATATAATCATCTTAAATCCATCTCTTAAGATGAATGATACGAAGTATTAATACTCTCACTTCATGCTTTAAAAGAAATAAAAACGAGTTTAGCCATCTATCCCGCTGGCGGGTAAAGTTGTAACATAACATCTGTAACAAAAGTGAAATAAAAGAGAAGGATATAGCGCGGGATTTAAACAGTTTTAGAAAACTTGAAGAATAAAGCGAAATGTTACTAAATATACACAAGTTCCATCTTAAATTTAATCTAAGTCACTTATTTCACTTTTACAGTTGAGACCAGCCAATGTCTTTGCCTCGGGATCCACCATTATTTTGCCTAGTTCTTCAAGCCCAGATCTTTTGAAATTCTGTCCCTGCAACTACTAGTTTGCTACACGTGTAGCTATCACTTCACAAAAACAAATGCATTGTCTTCCTCCGTAGTGTAGAAATCATTGGTTATCTTTAAAAATACTAGATTTTTCTAGCACTTGCATATCTTCTTATTATCTGCTTCACGTTTTTCTACTATGTAACATTCTGTAACAATTATCAAGACGTGCGCATTCTTAAAATGCTGATCTCTATTTAATATGTATCTTTAAATAAAGGAATAAAATTTTACTTTAAAATCCTTTATGAAGACTTATTTTGAGCTAGCTAACAAAGAATATTTTTTATAAAATGCTAAGTGATCTAGACTAAATTTATTTGCAACAAAAAAGATAATTATTTAATTATCTAAAAAGTAGGGTTTTGTTCTTTTTCTGTCGTGTAAATATTGTGTGCTCAGTGCCTTCATTAACGATGACTGATTTAAATTGTCATCTGGTAACATCAGTCATAGTTAATTAACTGTTTAATTACAAATATAACTCACTTTGCTAAAGCAGATATATTCTTCTTCCCCTACGCTGCAACAAAAAAATGGCCTATAATGGCTCTCGCAAAAAATTGTTCAATCCAGAAATCGTTAAGGAGTGCTGAGAATTGTTTTAAAAGTTATGATTTAAGTTCTATATGGGAACTTGAAATATGCTCTTTCGGCCCAATGCTTTTGGCCTTTATGTTAAAACTGAGAAACAGATTATATCAAAAGTGAGAAAATTTAATCTTTCAATTTAGACAATTGAAGTGTGGTTTTCTATGTATTTATTTTAACCCCCGATAGAATTAGACCAATCCAGAAACAGTAGAGCTAATAAATAAAAAAGTTTAAAAGGATTTTATGTACAAAAAGCACAATATTATTCTTAAAACGTTTTATGAGTTCGACGATGTTTTTTATTCTAAAGTATTGATTCTTACCTATTGTCTTACGTTGATATGAATAAGAAGAAAACAAAGTTTATAGAATTGATAGTTTAGAAGCTATAACGGATTTAGCAAATTTAATTTTAATGTATAAGAAAGTACAATTTTATTTCTAATTATTGCAAAAACTCAAAAGTACGTGGTTACACTTCTGAAATTTTTATCAGGAAGTGTAAAATATTGTATTAAATAAATTTTTCTGAAAATTGAAATAGATCAAAAGCCAGTATTTCAAATTTATAGGGTGGAAAAATAAAAAGCAAGTAGAGGAAATTAATAATGTCGACACTGAAAGATAATGTGTGCGAAAATTTTAATTATTAACTTAGTCATTATGCAAACAATCCTCTAGATATTATTCCTACTGAATTGTTTTTTGTTTTTTTTTTATCTTTGGCGTAAACAAAAATTGCGCTGGAAATAACACTTATTTTGTGTAGACAGCATTATGAGACATTTTAATAGCTATAGGTACATAATTGTTCTTTTCATGCATAAAAACTTTTATAATTTTTAAACTAATAAATTCAGGTCTTGATTCAGGTTAAAGAATCATAGAAAGTTGTATCGCACTTATATAGATAGGAATGCCAGTTGGGTAAATAAGTCGAATGCTGCTGAAATTTATATATTTTTTTATACATTATAACTTTAAAATAGCTCATAACTTCTAAACTTTATTTCATTCAAATGGATTTTGATATCATTTGATTTAGATTGAAAATGACTCTGGAAACAATATCTCACTTGTCAAAATAATAAAAACTATATTTCTTCTAACCCTGACATATTTTCCCTTTAATAAATTCAAGATAGCAATTAACTCTGACCTTGGTAGTGGGGCTAACATCAGGTATTTATACTGTAGTAAAAACTTTACATTTTAAAATGATTCCCCAAATTTTCATATTATTAAGTATTTAGAAACTAAAGACTTTTTGGGCTGAGGAAATAAGTCAAGGAACTATAAGAGGCAGGAACATAAGTGACAACAATAGTGTTTTCTCATAAATATGGATGTAATTTATGGTTATAGAAGGTTCAGAAATGATAAAAAAATGCAAAAGCACAATGAAAAAAAAAAAAAAAAACTTTTTCTGGTGAAAGTAGACAAATACCACATACATCCACATTTTTTTTTTTTTTGCTGACCGCAAAGATAATTTACTTTTTCTTCACGTACTGTGACCATTTCTGTTGGACAAACAAGCCTTGATTTAGTTGAAGTTCTAGTCTTTTATTTTATTGTTTCCTTGAATGAAGGAAAAACTGAATAGTTAACATAGTTATCTTTATTTTTGCTGCGTAAACTAAGTTTTATTGTATTACTTGGAAGAAAAAAATCGTTCTTTCTTTTAACTTTTATTTTCAAAACTTTTATGTTTTTATGAGATTAAACCTGATTAAAATAGGAAATAAAAAATATTTGCAAAAAAATATTAAAAATTATTAGTTTATTGAAGGTTTACCGAAAAATGTTTAAAAGTAAATATAATTAACTTATAGTAAGACTACTTTTCTTTTGTTAAATGATATGATTTACTTTGAAACATACTTTTGTTTACTATATTCTTAAAACAAATTAATTTAACTAGATGCATTAATTTTTAAAAGGCATGTTAATACAAGAGAAACATTATATTTAACTTTTTCTCAGAAGTATGTAGTTTATAAAAACGAAAAAATCTTCACCAATTAAATATCAAGAAAATTCTTCTTGGCGAATTTTCTCTCTAAGATAAGAAAAGCAATCAGTGTTTTTAGGGTTAATAATAACTTTTTAATAAATAATTTTCCATATCCAAATAACAAAGGGTAATTTTCCAGTGTAGTATTAACTAATTATTCACCAATATTCTTACATTCAGCTGTGTACTGTTTTCAAAAATATTATAGCTAGTGCCTCAAAATCGTTGATCTTTAAACGTGTATTGATGAGGCAAAGAAATTAGCGTTCAATAAAAATATAATAATAAAATATTCATTTTCTAATCTGCAATTATGCATTCGCAATATTTATTTTAATTTGTAGCCACATTAGATAGTTTCACCGTAAAATTAGAGCAAGTTCTTTATTAATTTTTTTAGAAGCATACATTATTGTACTAAATATAGCGCAAACGCAACGCCCGCTCTAAAAGGATTAAAAACATCCAAACCATTAATTCTGTTAAAAGAACTCATTGCTATGAATTCGAATATGACCTGTGTATCGGAATATAGTATGTGTATTGGAATGTGGTCTGGGTATTGAAATATGGTTTATGGAATATTGGAATGGGTATATGGGTATTGGAATATTGGAATGGGTATATGGGTATTGGAATATTGGAATATGTATTCTAACAAGGGAATATAAAGAATCGGAACAGGGCATACTATCCATCACTTTTCATGTCATGTGATAAGAAATGCAAAAGTACTATTATTTCTGAAAATTAATAAATAATAAATAAAAATTAAACTCCGGGACATTTTCTGCGCTATTAATTCTCCCTCCCTCCACTCCGAAAAAAAAAACGTTTTGTGTCTTTGAAAAAACTACATTTCTTGAACAGTAACGGAAGTCAAATCCGGATGAAAAGTACTACAGCAAATTACAAGAAGAAAAATATAAAAGTATTCTGATTTCTTGCAATCGATAAATGATAAAATTTGACTATGACTGATTTTATACCATTAATACTTAATTCTTCTTTCTAAATTAAGAATTAATGGCATGATTCTTATTTTTTTTTTTTTTTTTTTAGAATAAGGTTTTATGAATAATTGCAGTGTTTAACTAACTGAGATTGCAATGGAGAAAAAAACTGGTAAAATTACGGTGCAGTAAAGTATTGATATTTTAAAAAAAAGACTTTGATTCTGATTAATAAAACCAAACTATACGGTATTGAAACCATTCATTTGTTAATTTCCCCGTTCATATGGTAAAAGAAATTATGGTTTTCTGAATTATCGTTCTCATTACCACACATTTAGTAAAATATACCAAACTAAAAAGTAAATTTAACCGAATGTTTTTTTTGCCATTCCCTTGACATATAAAGTTACCAAACTTTACCTAATTTATGGAATTTTATCTCTCTCATTAAAAAAACACATTTTATTCTTAATTTTACTCAAAACATTATCAAAGCACTTCGGAAAATACAACCGATATTTTTCGTGTTCCTTTAGGCTAGGTAAATTTTACCATATTCTGGTAGTTTTGACCATATTTCTTTCTCAATGTGAAAAGCCCTTATTGAAGATACATGGCAAGATATACAGGGTGGTTCCGAATTCATGGTACAAACCATCTATCGTGAGCGATAGAAAATACTACAGTTTTTGTTTTAAAAAAAATTCCTTTTGAAAAAAAGTTTTTGATAGAAAAATTATTTTTATCTTAATCTGTTCTCAGTTTAATTATCTAATTTGGAAGTGTAGTACTTGTGAAAGTTTCCGCTGTGAATATTTCGACACATATATACTGGGATTCGAACTCGCATCCTGGATGGCGTTAGATTGACCGATTAGATCTCGCGCCTATAGCCCTGTGTCAAGACGATTGCAAAAAACTAAATAGTTTCATGAGCTTGGTCTTGTTGGCAAGGATAAAGTTTTCGTTCTTGTTGGCAAGATAAAGTTTCGTTAAATCAAATAAGGTGTAAACACAGTTAATAAATTTTCTCAGCGTTAACAGTTTGAATAGTATCATTTTATGGTTATCCAATTATTTTGATTGTATACAGTAAAATAACAATTAACTGAATTATTACTTAAGAGTGATTTTATGAAAAATTCCTAACAAAGGTATATTATTTTAAATTGCCTAAATTTATTTAAGACGAATTTCTGAACAGATAACAATACAAGGTAACTTGCAGTTTTTCTGCATATTCATCAGAAAGTATACTTCTCAAAAAATGACTGCATAATCATTTCAAATTTACTGCAAAATAACCAGGGATTTAAAGTTTCAGTTTTTTCTAAATTTATGATTTTAAAGTGACCTCACTTAAACTACAGTAATTTTGTAGACAATGGATAAAACTTTTTTCGAAGTAAATTACTGAAAAATTACTTCCCATTAGCTGCGAAATAACTGCAGTGTTTTTGCAGTTAAGATTGCACTACAGAAAATCTGCAGTTAACTCCAGAAAAATTACAAAATTACTTCAGTTCTGTAGAAAAACTGAAGTTTATTTTTAACTGAGAATGCCGGATCAGAGAATTTTTCAGCAGTTACATTGTCAACTTCGTGAAACAGGTTCGTTCCACGTCATGAAGGTGGTCGACAAAGAACTGTACACAATCCAAACCAGGAAGAAAGCACCTCGAAAGTTGTGGCTGATAGTCCCGAGTCAAGTACATGAGCTGTCGCTCATCAGACCGTTGAGTCATCAGACCGTCGTAAAGTGTTAAACGAAAATCGCTTACACCACTTTCACCGAGTACACCATTTTCAGCAAGTACAATTTTTTTATATCCAGCAGAATATTCTCTCCTGCTGAACTTCTTCCAGTGGGCAAGGCAGCCATGTGCGCTGCAGCCGAACTTCATAACTCATGTGCCAATTACAGATGAGGGGACGTTTACGCGCGAGGGTGTCTTTAATGCGCATCATTTCCACGTGTGGGCACCGAGATTCCACATGCAACGAGATCACATGCGTGTCAGCAACGATTCTGTGTGAATTGTAATTGGTATTGTAAACGACTTTTTGATTGGCCCATACTTACCACCGACGCGACATAATAACAATGTTATCTTATTTTTCTGGAACAGGTATTTCCAGAACTACTGCAGGATGCTTCGGTCCTTATTCGTAACCGCATGCGGTTTCAACCAGTCCCTTGGCTACCCCTTTCTCCTGATTTATCGAGCCTCGATTTCGTTTTTATGGGGACACCTGAAGAATCTTGTTTATACGACTCCACTTGACTCAGATGAGCATCTCGTTGCTCGAATATCCAAAGCTGCTGCACGTGTGCATGAAATACCTGCATGTTTGAACGTGTATGCCAATCGCTTTACCGACGCTGTCAAGTATGCATCGCTACTGGTGGACGCAATTTTGAACAGTTGTTGTAAACATTACACTTATCAACGATGCTTTGAATAAACATTTTGTCTTCCCTTCGTTTTTCTCTTTTCTTTTATTTCGCCTGTTTGCTCCTCTCCGCGTCACTTGCGCTCCTACGTTTCTGTACACTAAATTATTGAAGTGAAACTTCTTATGCGACTTCCAACAAGGTTGCGTAAAACGTCTAACGCTACCGTTGTCATGGAAACTAGATTTCTCTTTACGTTCGTTGAGCGCACTAGGTAAGAGAAAAACATAGTAGGTAATATTGGCGTTAAAGAAAACAAAGCGATATTTTTTTTTTTAAATTCTCCAAGAATACCTCACTGAAATTTAGAACATTTAGAAATAAGCTGATTTCTTATTATATATTTTTTTAAAAAATATATTTTATTATTAATATTTTTGAACTAACCGAATTTTTTTTTAAATGAAACAAAGTATTGTATTAAAAAAGTTAATAAGTATATTTTTTTTATTAAATACAATTAAAAAAATACTCTGATGCACATAGATACTCTGCTTTAGATAATTATTTTTCTATGTTTTTTTTTTTATTTTTGCCGGTTATTATTTTATAAGTGAAACTTCTAATTCGACTTCCAACAAGGTTGCGATAAACGTTTAACGCTACCATGGAGGGGGTATGAAAGCACTGTTGCGTTAAACGTTCAACGCTCCTGGGGAGGGGGAATAGAAGGAGACAGAGCGAGAGTGAATGCGTGGCACTCGAACGCATGCACGTAGAAAATGATGATTAAAAGATGCGATCAATTTTGAATTGTAAGCAATGTTAATAAAGTTTGTCTTAAAGAAACAATATGATTTCACTAAAAATCAATTTCTACCCCTTCCTATTTTCATTTCCACATTACGAAGTTTCACTTCTTCCGCGCGGAGGGACTCCACGCACTATTTTTTACTTTTACAATGTCCTGTACCAACCCTTAAAATTTATACAACAAATTTGAAACCACCCTGCATATTAAGAGCATTACTTTCGAAAATTAATGAAAGATAGATAAAAAAAATCATTATGACTTCTCTTTTGCTCTTAATTCTTTAAAAAAAAAAAAAACATAAAGCTTGCGTATTCGCCAAAATTGCAATACATTGTTGAATATTTAAAACAAAGGAGTAATCAAGAAAATGGTACCTGAACACGAGTCGAAGCAAACAAATGCTTCCACATAAATTTCTCTACACTTTTGTGTAAACAACAAATTCTTTTTTTAAAAGTAAAAAGGTTCTTAAATCTCATTTGGTTTTAGAATTTCATGCTTTTACGTTAAAGTATGCAAGAATTCTCCATTCTCAAATACTTTTTTTATATCTCAGGCGATGCATTGAAAATAAAAGTTGGGAGTTTCAGAAATATTCTTTTTTTGGCTTTCAAATTTTTTCTATCATGATACAAACAAAGAATAAAATCATTGAAAGTGAAGCACGACTTTGAAACATTTCTTACTGCAAATTACAAGGACATTTTATCTTGATTATTAAAAAAAAACATTTATAAAATGAGAACAGTGTCTTATGCCCTTTGTAATGCAGTTTCAATTAGAATGAAATCTTACTGATATTTTTATATATTAAAGATTTTTTTGATATAAGAAATTATGATTTACTTTTAGATTTAAGAGAAGAAATAGATTCAGAGGAGACTTTTACAAGTAGGAAATATAAAGTTTTTAAAACGTTGTAGGGACAGATTTTGGTTGCAAAACGTCTTAAACTATTGCTTCAAAGGATCAAAAGATTAAGAACCGTATTACGAGTTACTGTTTTTTTCAAATTAGAATGTTTATAAATTATAATTTAGTTAAATATGTCGCAGTGTTTTTATTTAAAAATGAATGTTTTCTAGTTTCTAACCAAAAAAATATAACATTTAACAAAATGAAGAACAAGAATTATTACTATAACTGTTTGTAGAGCTGTAGCGACTTTAAGGATATAGTGTTTGCCTTCCAATGAGTTGAACAGAGTTCGAATCCCAGCCATGGCTGGTTGAAATGAAATCAGCTTCCGGCTCGCATCGACCACAGTGTTGACGGAAAATACCGTCAATGGTAGAGTTTCCTTGCCAACGGGCTAACCGTGGGAAGTTTTCTGGGTTTTTTTCTTCCCATGTAACACAAATGAGGGTTAGTTCCATCAAAAAGTCCTCCACGAAAGCAGAGTTATCTTGTTTTCTTGATCGGATTCAAAACTATAATGTTACTGATTTGAACTTAAATACAGTAAAACCTCTTTTTGTGCGGTCCTTTTTTATGCGATTTTGTTTTTGTGCGGTTCTTTTTTATGCGATTTTGTTTTTGTGCGATTGGCTTTGTGCGATTGGCTTTGTGCGATTTTATTTTTGTGCGATTTTTTTTATGCGGTATATGAATCTTAGCGGCGTTAGCACCAGTTTATGTTTACTATCAATGTACATATACATGTTGTGAACGAACTCTGATTACGTGGCCTCCTTGACAACGATGTATCTGGACTTCGCGAATGCTCTGTTCATTTATTTTAAACAATCTCCTGACAATAAGGCAGAGTCAGTTACGTACATATTGTCGCTCGACGCGAGAACAGTATACGCTTCGTATTCAGAGTTTTATACACGATTCACGTGATTAAGGATTCATTTTATAGTGAGATTAAAGATAAATAAATTAGTTACTTTTGTTTCTATTTATATGTAGTTTTAATGATTTTTATTTTATTTTTAGACATAAGTACTCCCTTTAAATGAATAGCCAAAGGAAAGTAAAAAGGCAGACAATTCCACTATTTAATGTATAATTTGAAAACTTCTCCAGGTACATGTACAATGAAGAATTAAATATTTTTACAATTTCTTTAGGTCTAATTTAATTATTTCATTCAATTGAAAGCATTCTCTCATCTATTTTATAAATCATTGATGTATTTTCTAAGTCCAACTTTTTTTATGCGATACCTATCAACCGCATAAAAAATGTTTTAGGTAGTATATCGTACAAACTTGTACATGTAAGAATTTATAAAATTTTCGAATTTTTTTTTGTGCGATTTCTTTTATGCGGTCCCTATCCACCGCACAAAAAATTGTTTTACTGTAGTCGTAAACCAAAAAATGAATTGGCTGTTTAATGGTGGTTATAAAATTATAACTGTTTATTAATCCAATAAACATTTGTCTTGGTCAAATTTGATTTGTTTCAAACATTGGTGGAAAATCTTTCGTTTTTTTAAAAAAATGTCATCTGAAACAGCATTTTATGTGCGGTGGTAGAGTTAACTAACTATGATGAAAATTTCTGTTTTATTATATTAATTTAATATTTTGCTATTTGTTAAAAAAACAAATTTCACGTCTTCACACATTTTGCTTTAAATAGAAAAAAACACAGTTTAAGTTTTGTGGAATTTTTACGATAGTAAATGCTTAAATAACTTATTACAGATCAATGATCCTTAATAAAAAGTATGCATGGAACTATTAAACGGCAATTTCGAGTTTTATGTATAGAAATATCGCGTGTTTGGGAACTCCCCCCCCCCCACCTCCATACTGTATTATCTTTTTTACAACCGAAAACTTATGAATGGACGATATTTGATGTAGAAAAATTAGTTGAATGAAAATTAACCGGAGAACAAAGTAATATAGTTGAATATGTGTTGACATAATTTAAGTAACTCTCCCTGCTTAAGTAGAACTACTTTCTTCATTTCCTGCTGGTAGAACTACTTCTTTGACAGTAAAAGTTTCTAATATGATGGGACCATTTCTTCTGATACTTATAGAGGTACTTTGATTTCAACTTGATGTACTAGTAAACTTATCTAGGACAAATTTAAAAGTATAACCTATGATATGTGCTGTTTCCTCAAGAATATATATATTAATTTTATCCCAAAC
Source organism: Parasteatoda lunata (assembly GCA_949128135.1). NCBI lineage: Eukaryota > Metazoa > Arthropoda > Arachnida > Araneae > Theridiidae > Parasteatoda > Parasteatoda lunata. The sequence goes on from OX421971.1 coordinate 95,889,048, forward strand.
TTAGTAGAATAAAGAAGTTCCACCCGAGTTAAAATTTGAGAAACTGTTCCAACTCTTTAAACCAAAAAAACAGATATTCGAACATTTTGGGGACAATCGGAATATTATAGGTGATACAGTGCATAAAATAAAATAAAAAACAGACCACCCTATATAACTTTTTATCTAATAATCGGATCTTCACGTTTTAGGACTCAATCTTTATGGTTCAAGGTGATGGTTCAAGTATGCTAATTAATAAGTGCAGCCGATATTTTAAGTTACAGAATCAAACACAAAATCGTACTTTCTCTCAATAAAGATACTTTTTTTGACAGATTTCACTTTCTGACCCCCAAAATAAATCCCAAACTGTAACCAAATATGGTTCCAATAGTTTGGTCAGGTAAGCGCTAGAAAGTTTGGACACTTAAATGTTAATTCTACTTTTTTCGCATTTCGCCATATCGATAAAGTTTGAAGTGAACTAAGAAATTTTTGCACACACTTATAAAATTTGTTTTGCCAAAGATAATTTCATGCAAATCATATTTCAGAAATACGACTTTTTATAAAATTTGATTTTACAGAAACGATTTGAGAGATTTCGCTCAAATTTTGTATTTTGCCATGTAAAAATACATTTTTTGAACTGATGTAAAAAGTGGCACAACTTACAATGCAAAATTTGTTAGACCAATATTAAATAAAATAATATAAAAATAATAAATTCGTACTAAAATATATTTTTTAAACGGAATTATCTTTTGCTAAACGAACTCTATAATTTTGTGAAAAAATTTTTCAGTTTGCTTATAACTTTATCGAGATAAGGCGAAATACGCAAAAGTAAAATTAACATTAACGAATCCAAACTTTTGACCCTCTCTCCTGACGAAACTATCTGGACTATATTTCCCAGATTGCTGCTACTCCCAATAGTTTGGGTCAGAAATCTGAATCCGTCGGAAAAAAAGTATGTTTATTGAAAGTACGATTTTGCGTCTGATTCCGTAACTCTAATTTATTAGCATATTTGAGGTCACCCCCACAAACCATTAAGATTGAGTCCTAGAACGTGAAGATTGGATCATTAGATCAAAAGTTATTCAGGGTGGTTCGTTTCTTATTTTGCTTACTGTACATTTCTCTTTACTCTAAGAAAAGATTTTTTTCATATTGAAGCAAAAATGTGTCAAAATAGTTCAGAAACAAATAATGTCAAAATTGAAAGCTCCATGTTATTATCATTAAGTATAGTGATAGACAAAATTGAGACAGCATATACTCATTTTTTAAAAATATAGAGTTACAAAAATGATGTGGAGGGAGAAATATGTGAGACAAATGTTCGTTAACTGCCAACAGGATTCAATCCTATGAATTCCGAGTTCGTAGTAAAATACTCTAACGGACGACCATATTTGTTCCCTCCTGGCCAGGTCAAGTTAAGAAGCTTTGTAGTGTTTTCCGTAATGTCCATCATTGTATGTATTCTATTCATTAAAAAAAAAATTAATATTTTTCAAGAAAAAGCGAAATTAACAAAAAGTTTGAAATACCCATTTTCTGACTAAGCTATTGAGCAAACTGCAACTCTTTCTACCATTGAAATTGGAAATTATCATGTCACGATGTGTCCCTGCAGAGACAACTAATCTTTCCCTGGACTGGGGTGAACGATTGTGGTGGTTAGAGCATCCTATTCTGTCAAAAACAGTTGTCATCTGGCACATACCTATGATAGAGTTTCGAAATCTCAATTAGATTTTTCCATCCTCACACATGCGAAAATAAATTAATAGAAAAGTAACAATAATATTAGTTGGAAATTGATTAATCAAAATGAATTATTTTTCATTAAAAAATTTTTTTAATCATTACTTTTAAGACTGGTAAACTTTAAAATCATTCAACATTTATAATTTTGTAACTTAATTTATTGACAGTATAATTATTTTTCAAATATGTTTTCAATTCATCTTAAGAATCTAAACAAAAAAATCATAAAAAATAAAATTTGATCCATCTGTTTCACAAAATTTAAAGAAATAATTAAAAAGTGGGCAATAATTAATTTTTTTTTTTACTTGAACTTGTTTTTTACAATTAGATTTTGTAATTAAACATAGATTTTAGGTAATTCTCAATCTAAATTTAATTGAATTTAATTTGAAAAGTACTTTACATCTAAATTCAATCGTATACACCATTAGAATAAAAATACATGCTATACATTTCAGTTTTATTTTAAAAATTCATATTTAAAGGAGACATCTGTTATAAAAAGTATTTACTGTAACATCTATGCACCAAAACTATTTTTTAAGATAAATAAAAGTCTGTTTGTTTTAGTTAATTAATAAAGTCAATTAAATTCCCAGAAATTTATTACTTGCACAATCAATTAAAAATATATTGATCATATGATACAAGTTATAAAGGGGAAAAAGAAGCCTTCATTATTTCTAAAAACTCCATAGTATTAAGAAAAAAACTATTTGTATTTCTACAGTAAACAGTAAAAATCTCATCACTTGCCACCTGTGTAGAGAAATTTGACCGAAATAGACACTTAAGTCAAAGTAAAAACTATTTATAACTCTCCTGTTTTACTTAAGTGTCCCCTCATTCTAATTTATTGAGCGATAAAATGTTTTGAGGAAATGAAGTTATTTTGTTTAAGTCTAACACATTTTTGTATTACAATCGTTTAGTTTTAGTTTAAATCAACTTCGCTATGTTTTAATTCAATTCAAATCTGATCGAAATTTGTGTTTGTTTTCAAATTTATATCCGAAATAATTCATGAAAATTTATTTAATTTATTTGTGAATTTTATGTGTTGCAAATCCTTTTTAAACGTTCGCTTTTTTAATTTTTTTTTTTTTAAATTTCTTATGAATTGACGTTTACGTTTTTTTGTTTTCTTATAATCTAAAGAATGTTTGCAACCCCCGTTTAGGAGGAAACCATAGTTTCTCGTCGTACAATTTCTAAATTTTATATATTGGTGTCAAATAAAACTTGCTATTGCTTAAGCCAGACAAACTAAAAAATACAAATAGTGAAATTGGTTCCTAACAATTTCCTGAAAATATGTAAAAAAATGAAAAAACTTAGTTGAACTCTTAAAGATAGTTTGTTAAGGAATATAAGAAGCATGATGGTATCTTAACAAGTAAAATACACACTTTAATAACTGTTCAAATTAATTACATAATATCAACCATTAAGTATTTACAATAATAAAATTAGAAAATTAATATATTACCGGTATTGTAGGAAATTTCGGCATTGTTTACAATGCCGGGCGTTTTTAGGAAAAATATTGAAATATGAGAAATATATATTTTTTACTTTGACATAGTATACAATGACAAATGCTCTTAATATGCTACACTATAAAAAATTATTCCTCAAAAATAGATCCGAAACAAATAATAGCCAAATTTGAGTTCCCCATGTATTCAAAATTGAAAGAGTATATACTCATATTTGAGCGAAATATATAGTCTCATAAGTGTCGCGGTGAGAGAAATGTTCATTGGCCGCTGTTCAAATACGACATAAGAACTTTCGGATTCGTATTAGGATTCTCTAATCACTACACACCGCAATGATACATCATAGCATACTAATTAACAATTTATAAAATAGGACTCCAATAGGTTAGTTGATAATTTTTGCTTATTTCACAATATCTTAAATTTTTTTCAGGCGTATGGAATGTATGCGTATGTCTTTGTGGCGTCCACTGTATAAAGCTTTATATCTCTCCATGGACTTCGGTGTACAGCTATGGTGGTTAGAGTATCATACTACTTCGGAGGTTGAATTTGGAGATTCTTGGTTCATATTCTGTCGGCAGCCAACGAATATCTTTTTCAACAATTTCTCTCCACATCAGTTTTGCGATTAAACATTTTGGTCAAAATGAGTATATGCTGTTTCAATTTTGAACACATGAGGTATTCAAATATAATTGTTTCAGAGCTATTTTGTTGCATCTCCGCTCAATTTTTAGAAACCCTTTGTTACAGTGTAAGTATTAAATATCAGAATCACGAAGTAAAAAACATAGCTTTATTTCTTCCTTTTTTTTTGTTTTTTTTTTGTTGTTTTTTTTTTGAACAAATTATTGATTTCACGGCCAAAGAAAAATATTTTTAGCCAAAGTATGAATTTTTAATGAAATACAAATTATATTTCAATCAACGTGTAGAACAACTATTAACAACAACAACTGATTAGTAAAAATTTCCGTGAAGGAAATACCAGACAATGGTCTTTTAACTGAATTAAACATCAGTGCAAAGAATGATGGGAAGTGAACCTTTACCTTTAGGAACATTGCAGAAGATACTGTGTAATGATCGTTTTCCTTTAAAATAAAGGTCTCAGTAGAAAATGCCTAACAAGTGTTTACAAGGCAATGCTATACTCTTGTATACACTAGAAATACAATTTGTATGCTACGGAGAAATATTTTTGAATCTATAGATATAAAAAAATATAAATAAAAAAAAATATTTTTAAAAACCACGTTTTTGTAGTGGAGAATAATTAAAAAACAAAAATTTGAAAAACGAAAAACGTGGGGCGCATGAAATACACAACAGTATGTGCGCTCATGAGAATATGTGTATGTGTATTTGTAATTGTATCTGTAATTTTATCTGAGGATGTATTTGTAATTGTATCTGGGGATGTATCTGTAATTGTATCTGGGGATGGGAATGTATCTGGGGATGTATCTGTAATTGTATCTGGGGATGGGAATGTATCTGTAACTGTATCTGGGGATGGGAAAGTATCTGTAATTGTATCTGGGGATGGGAATGTATCTGTAATTGTATCTGGGAATGGGAATGTATCTGGGGATGCATATGGGGATATGCGTGTGTATGAGTAAGAAAATGTGTATATGTACTATTATGTATTTCATGCGCCCCAAGTTTTTCGTTTTTCAAATTTGTTTTTTTATTATTATACTCTGCTACAAAAACGTGGTTTTTAAAAATATTTTTATTTATTATTTTTGTTTTGTACTCACTTCCAAAATCTCAATTTTCCCTCACTGTACACAAAACTTTTTAACTGACACGTGAGCCTAATTTGAAATAATCGAATCGACAAACAAAAAACAATCGCGAAAATATTAATTTTCTTTAATTTCAATTTTATTTTACTTCTTATGTCTTTTTTCTCTTCAATTTCATACATTGTCATCCAATTCTGAACTATGTGCCAAATTTGAAGTCTGTAGCTAGTCGGGAAGTTAGTTTAAAATCGATTACAAAATTCCACCCAAACAGACATACACGATGGCAAGTTGATATAAACGTGGTAAAAAGAAAACTCTGAAAAGTATGGAATATAAAGTTTCAAAAAAGCTGTACAGACCGATTTTAATCGCAAAATTTCTTAAGCTATTTCATCAAGAAAAGAAAAATCATATCACGAAATTTTTTATCAATTACAGTTGTATCAGCCGAAAATGTGTTTAACACGTTCACGCCGGCGCGGACCACTGGTGGCCCCGCTAGATTGTCTCATCGGCCGCGCGTACCACGAGTGGCGCACCGGAGTAAAAACTGGTAACAAATAAATTTCATTTTTTAGTTTTTTTTCCGGAAATAATAAAAATCCATAACTACCAATTGTTTTTAACGGATGCAATTTTTATATTGAATTGCTTCTTCGCAGTGAAAAATTTCCTTACAGTGAATTGTTATTGTTGAGAATAGATTAACTCCTCCCGAATATTAACTAATATTGAAATAGTTCTTTTACCAGTATTTTCTCTTTTCCGTCCCGATTTCAGGCCTGGGTGTGAACAGCCGGCGTGAACGTGTTAAAGTAATTATTAGAACTCTCCCACGCATATCTGTATTTTAAGGCAACTGTATACTTTATGTACACAGTTTCAGGTCTAGGCAATATTTGAGCACAGAAATTTATAGTGATTGAAAATGATAATCGAAATGATGATAGAAATAATGAAATATTACAAAGATAAATATTTATAAAAATGTAGTAAATTTATTTCTTTTGGTAAATCTTTTTTTTTCTTCATATTTTTAGAGAAAAACTCTAGAAAAAAACTATCCAAATAGATAAATCTCTTTTAAGGCTTCAGAATGCAGGTGACAAAATTCGCACACCAAATCACAAGAGAGATTTAACGGTTTAAAGAATTTAAACTAAAAGAACTAATGTCATCTTTCACACGATTTCTTAAAAAAATAATAATCTAGGCTTTTATCACGTTTACTATTTTATGTCAGAAGCATAATCATTACCGTATAAAACTTTAATGTAAATTTTTTATGTCTCATGACTTTAAAGGACTATTTATTTAAAATCAAATATCTGAGACACGAAGCTTATGGGAAATAAAAAATAATTTTGAAAAAACATATGCGCTAAACAAACATAAGAATGGTTCTTCGTTTTAATATAAATATTAAACACTACTATGTTAGTTTTTTAAAAAAAAAAATACAAACTAAAGATAAAATGGATGCTAACGACTAAACATTCTTATTTTCATACCATTAGTTTGAAATTTTTATAAACTATTGGCAGTCTTAATAAAAGCAATGTATAAAATATTACAAAACTTAGTAATTCTTTTTTTTAAGGTATCGTTGAAAATAATTTTTTATTGTTTTATTTCACAAAACATAGGTGTAAATAAAACGTGCTACCTGCATAAATGTTGCTTTTTAAATATTAGTTTTTACTACAATGCCATCTAGGGAGGGAATTAAATCAATAAGCGAATAATTTTAGAAAAACATTATCATATTAAAAATTTAGTGCATTTTAACTTAATAAGATTAGCTTTTGGAAGAACAAACTGTTTTGCGTAGAAAAAAAATAGTGTTTGCAACTATGGGAGGGGGGATTTAAAGTGTAACATGCGGAGAGCGGTACGCTTTAGGGTTCTATAAAATATTGGTTATTTAAGCAATTGCGTAAATAAAAGCTTTCTTTTCATTTTAGAACATAGTGAATCAGAAAAAAAAAATTTGCAAGACTTAACTTCGCTTTTTTCTTATGTTCGTGTACATAATAATAAGTATTACTTAAATGTCTAAATATAGTGGTAAATTACTATGTATGAAAAGAAATGAATGATAAAAAAGAAGCAAAAAAAATTTTATCATTAAGTTTCAATCCTTCTCTTTATGGAAGAACTGATTAATTTAATCGCTGTGTCGAACTACCATTTGATAGACTTTGTTGAAATAAATCCAATAAGGAAATCACCAGACATTAGATTTGCTAGGTAAAGGAGTTTCCTTAAGCATTGTTAATTTTACTAAAAAATTTTACAATGTTTAAATATGTATGTAAGTTTGATCTTCTAATTCTCTGAACAACCTGGATTGAAACAAAAGATTTTTTTTTTTGTAAAAGGACAACTTAAAATTTTACAACTGTCACTAAGAATACAGACTTAAAAATTTTAATTAATTAATACGTTTTATTACATCTGCTTCTTATCTTGGCGCTATCAAAGTTAATTTGTTCTTGTATCTAATGGCACTTGTACAAACCAAGTTTGCCAGCGATTGGCCTTGCGAATAAAGTTAGAAAGGAGCGTCTTTCTCTTGTCAAGAGATACCCGCTATGGTGAAAGTGCAAATTAGCTCAGAATTTCCTGGGTAGATGGCAGCATCACTCGTTCGTGAAGCTACTTCAAAAAGTTAGACATCGGTATGAAAGGGATGTAAGTTTTCTAAGGATTCTTGCACCCATGATACTGCTCAGCGAATGACCACAGCACTTTCAATTCCACAAACATTAGGAGCACGTCCATTGCTATACTCAGATGGTCTTGGGAGCTTTGAAGATTGTATACAACCCCTCCACACACCATTCCGGTGCTCTAACCACTGGAATAAAATTTCTAATATCATTTAGAAATAATGGCATGAAATGGAGAATAAGAATAGTATGAAACGCGGAGATTTTCTTTAACAAAAATATAACTTAAAACTGTAAATACGAATTAACATTCTAAAATCGCCAGTGTTAAAACAGAAAAAAAAAATATTAAATGTATTTGATTAAACTGGTGTTCTAGAATCCCCACCTCTTAATATATATTTTTAGAATTCATGTTAAAAATTAAAGTACAAAACTATACACGAGAGGGATCGCAATTTGTGGAGTTACAAAACCCCTTTCTAATTTTATCACAGAACTAAAAACAAAATTGGGACTGAAAGGCTCGAAACCAGTTTGACTGATGAAAATTTTGAAGTAAATCCTTAAATCCTTAAATCCTTTCCTTGAAAACCATATAGGCTCAGACTCACTAACCACAATTGTATTTCGGCATATATATATATATATATATATATATATATATATATATATATAAGAAGAGAGTGGAATGAAACACATAGCCAATCAGAATTGAGAACGCATATGTGTGAAAATGTAATAATTTTTAATAATGCTGCCTGCAGAAATGTTACAACTAAACTTACCAGCTGAAGCTTGTTGCAATTTTTATTTGTATCGAATGTGTGAAGCATATTGATCAGAGTTAACATTAAAACACTGATATCTTTGTTACATAAAATGAATCGCCATGAATATCTTAGACGTGAATATCTTTTACTATTAATTTAAACAGTTCTACAGTACATATACAAACATATACAGTTATGATTCTCATCCTTCAACATCTCAAATGATTCTCGTGCTTTCTTTTTTCCTTTCTGTCATCGTCACCTGACTTGGTTTTCGTTCCTTGATTATCACTTTTTCTTGGGACAGACGGGAGTATAATTGCTTGTGGTGTCTTGCCACTAACGGCAGAAACGACTGCTTCCGCACTGACGGCATGGTAATGCCCTCCAGATAACGCAGTCCTTTCAAACGGTTGCTTCCATTTAAGTTTCTCTTTTTGTGCTCTTTTTTTCTGGATATTTTTCTTTTACGAAGTTTTAGTTGCTGTTTGAATTATAATTAATATAATTCCAAGGTTATACCTTAAAACTACCCATATATTTAAAAATATGCATATTTTAAAATTGTATATATAACGGATATCTCTGTATTATTTGTCTGTAAGGCTATATTCATAAGAAAATCAATATTAATATCGTATATGTAATATATAATCAAAGTATTTAGAAAAATCATTTTACAAAAATGTACAACATTTTATATCGAATATGAATCATAATAAGTGTTCTTTTTTAATGTTTCCATTTAGGGTTACTAATAAATATAATAATAATTTTCTTATGTCTTTCTTAGTAAGATTGCTCTTTTGTGATGAATCATTCATTTTTTATTAAGATAAAGGGAAAAACTGCCCAAAGAGTAAAAAAAATGAATAAAGAGCTACGAGAAATCATAGATGATCTTAATGATAACTAAAGATAATTCTTTCAATTGATACTAGTCTATATTCTAAGAAAGTGAGAGAGAATATAGTCTATTCGGGATAAATCAGGTTAACAAAGGGGTAACTCATGAGATATTTTCAGATAATTGGATGCCACAAGATCAAAGAAGAGTATTCTGTTTTATCCTTTGGGCAATTAACCGCTTCAAATATATGATTACATTGAAAGGAATATTTGTTGGTGTAGGAGTAAAAGTTATTATTGTTATTGCAAGTAATAAAAATTAAATGCATGTTGGGAATAATTTTACGCTTGAGATTTTAAAATGTTCAAGCTGCCTAAAAAGTATTTCTGACCATTCTTATTTTTTTCAAATATTAAATTTAAAAACTGAGATTTACTTTTAATGGATGTGATGCAGATTAAAATTTATTTTTAAACGACATTTTTATACGGCGACTTTTATGTACTGGGTACAAAAAAAAACATGAAAAGGGGAAAATGAATTTTGTAACTTTTGACTTCAATCTGATTACCATGAACTGAAATTAAATAAGAATAACATAAGATATGATAACTAGTTTAAACAGAAAATATTTAAGTTATGAAGTTGGGCACAACTTAATTTATCTTAATAAACGTTCTCTTTTTAATCAGACCCTGAGTCCAATCCCAAATTTTGAGGTTAAAAAATACATATTCCCCAGGAAAATAATACGTTTATAGTAGAAAGAATACGTGTTTGTGCTTTTATTCGTAATATAACGTTTTGACTGCACATATTAAATAGCATATTTATGGTCATTTTCTCGTCTGTCAATATCAGATTATTAGATCAATAGTTATTTAAGAAGTTCAGTTTTTTATGCAAGCATACATATGCTAAATGTTAAAGATATACTAGGTTATAAATATAATTATATATTAAATATTACTGAATCGGATTTTAATGCACTACATATCTGGCCGCAACAGCTGAATTCAATACGTTCCTATAAAAAAAAATTGTTATTTTATCGAAAATGGGCTGTTTTATTACTCTGAGACAAATGAATCAAAACTATATCGATTGCATACATATATTTAATGAGGGTTGTCCATTAAGAATATGTGAAACAACTAATGCCTTTGCATTTTAATAGATATGTCAATATTTATCTACAAACGTGAATCTTCGATACCGCCCAAAAGCACGAAACGTTTGATATATTTATAGTATTTCATTCGATTCTAAAGTCAGGCAATACCCGAGAACTAATAGATCTTTACACGCAATTAGTCAACATATTTGACAGAATGTTACATAACTTATATCCCTATGTATTACGTGAAGTAATTATTCAAACAGCTAATATTTACTCTTAATGCCTTATAATTCGTTATTAGAAAGGAGGCATCTTCTTCAGGCCAAATTTGTTCCCAATTTCAGTATTTGAGGAAAATACAGCATTAACAAATTCTTGTAAGTAAATCAGAGTAGAACTATGTTCTTAAACATTACAAAAACATATTAAAAAATGAAAATATTCTACTAACTTATTAGAAAAAGCAAGAACGCCTCCAGTAAAATTCATACCAATATGTGTTTAAGATCTTCATTTGGATGTCTTATGTTATATGCACAAGTACACTAAATATACAGTTTATCCCGGCAAAAAATAAATGTTCTATTCAGATTAAAACTGTTGCGCACACTCATTTCAGTAAAAGTAAAAAGTTACATGACCTCATGTGCTAGATTATGTAAAAGGAGTGGAATAAAACCATTTCCAACCATATTATGTAGTACATGCACTGTGAATAAGATTCCGTATCAACTGAAAGAAGTGCTGGCACCACGAATGCAGCTGCCATAAAATATTACCTTAATTTTTACAGTAATATTTATTTAATTACAGTGATTTCAGTGCTTCAACTACAAGTATAAATGTATGGGGCCGGGATAGTCTGGTCGGTAGGGCACTGGGCCCATGTCCAAGAGGTCGTGAGTTCGATCCTCGCCGGCCGAAGACTCCCCGTGTAGTAAATGGTGACTGACGAACGTTAAATCTGTCGAGTCTCAAAGTCCTCCATGTTCCCATGACCCATCAATACCTCTGGGGGTACTGATTCAGGAGTTTCCTTGTCTTCTGAATTAGTTCAAAATTACAAGGCTACGGAGTTGAACTTCAGTTGTCGTAAACCCATGAAATTGGGTCGGCTGTTCAACGACGGTTATAAAATAAAATAAAAAGTATAAATGTATAAACTACAGTAAATATTTCAGATTTATGTACAACTGTATATTACTGGGGCCTCAATCACCAAGGGATGTTTTCCTTCTGACAAACGTCCCGCAGTGCACTGATCATTAAAACACGGCTCCCAACAGATCACTGAAGTCAGGCATCACTGACTGCGGTCAGTGTGCGGGTGGGTAAGACTTTGGATCAGTTTGCGTAGGGACCGAGGGTGCACGGCATCATTCCTCGTTAAACTGTTCTGCCGTAAAATGCTCAATTTGGCAGGCAGGTAAGTCGTCGAGCTACCAAAGCAGGGGAGCCATCCCCTCTGCCGAGGATCAAAATTGTGATGGCATGTCTTCGGATCATCCTCAGAGATGTTTCCCAGACCATCGCCAATAGCCCATTGTGCAGCTCTAGTGCAACGTAAATGAACTACAACTACAACAACAACCTTCCGCCAAACATGGAAGTCGCGTGTTCAATATTTGTTCTTTATTATTATTATTATTTTTTTTTTTTTGCCATCTGTCAGGCAACTTGACAAGAGAGAAACACTCTTTGTATTAAGCACAAGATCCTGCATGAGCATTTAAATCAAATTCATTTATTATCTGTTACACATCTATGGTTACGTTTTGACTTGAATCCGCTACCTCCATTTTAAGCAGCGTTTTGCGGAAAGATGAGATTATTATTAAAATAATTACAAAAAACATTATTCCAAAAAAAAAAATTTTTTTTGTAGTAACACATACGTATGCCGGCTTATGTGCTTATTACAAAGTACAATAAATTTTAACATGTTGAAAAAAAGAATATTGAAAACAGAAAAATACAGCAAAATTAGGCATTTATTATTACGTAGAGGTAGCGAGGTTCGAATAGAGCCGTATCTCAAGATATGTGTTTGTGTTGTATTTCTCTATCTTCTGCTATCTATATTTTGACTTAACTAGAGCATATGAGCCTGGTTTTGTACTGAACACACAAGCCAGCTTCTGTGCAGGAAATAATAAATAATTAAATATAAATAAATTGATGCATCCAGAGTTACGGTGGTATTTTAGGAAGTTGAGACAGTTCTTATGGGTAACTGTTAGGTTACTGGTTTAGTTTGGGTATCTGTACCTTAACTCTTATCTGTATCGGTATCTGTACCTTAACTTTTTTTAAAGTGTTTTTTGACGTCATTTTATAGTTAACGTATAAAAAACAGTTAACTAACGAGAAAAAAAAGTTAACAAGTGTTTATTAAATGAAACATATATGATAAAATTGAACATTGAATGAATTGTGTAATCTTAAGCTATACGAACATTGTTAAATTACCGACTTTTTCTAAAAATTACCTTATTTTGAGGCATGTACTACCACAGAGCATGGTGATAAAAACCATAATTTATTTGTAATTTTAACAAAAAGTCATTTATAACCATTACAACGCTTCGGTAAGAATTACTTTGCATTTTTGTGTACAGATAGAGGCAGAAATATGTTAAATTTTGCCACATAGTTGTTTTAACATAAGCTTTAGTTTAGAAGATTTTCAAAATAAATTAATAAATCAACGAAAGTAAAACTAAGATTCAATCCTTTACTAATATGACAAATGCAAATCATGTTTAAAATTTTACAGATACTTATTTACATTTACTACATTTACTTATTCATATATATATATATATATATATATATATATATATATATATATATATATATATATATATATATATATATATATATATATATATATATATATATATATATATATATATATATATATATATATATATATATATATATATATTTATATATATATATATATATATATATATATATATATATATATATATATATATATATATATATATATATATATATATATATATATATATATATATATATATATATATATATATATATATATATATATATATATATATATATAAGAACGAAATTTTTATTAAAGAACAAAAATCTTCTTTTTCCGTCTTCTCTGTACTTAACTATACACTCCTTTATCAATCCTTTTATATATCGATTTCGTCGATCGTTTTCGTTTTCCGTATAAGCGGAAATCAGTATCACATCTCTTCTTTCGATTTTCTTTTTACTCTCTTTTTTTGCTCGCCTTCGGAATCCAATTAATCCTCTTACTCTCTAACAATCATCTTTGGTAACAGTTAGAACTGTCTCCTCTTTCTTGCATTGATCTGTGACATTAATAAAAAAATAGTCAGGTTCACTTTTAAGTATATTCAAAAGGACTAAGTTAATTTTCGATCAAACTTTATTTAAAAAAGATACGTTCAAAATATTTAACTAATTTGTTTTATTTTTAGAAGTTGAATTTAAATATGAGGTGATTATATGTAACTGCAGCTTCCATGTAATTTATTAAATTAAAGAAGCTGCACTATTATGTAAAACAAACAGCAGTAAGAGTTGTTATAGATTTGTTATGATGTTTTATGCCATTACGAAAAATTTGAAGTATAAAAAAATTTAAACAAAATATAATGGTCCTTGAAATCTAATTTATCCTGTTACCATCATCTTCTCTTAGAGAAAAAAATCTTATGTTTTTATCATTGATCTGCAAATACTTGAGTTTCGAATCTTTATGTACTCAAAAGAGTTTATTAAACGTGTTATAAAAGGAATTTGTTTAGTAAAACCAATGAAAAATACTGACATATTTGTTTTATTTCAGATATTCAATTTAGATAAAAAGGAGATAGCATGTTAATTGTGTACAGCTTTAATGCAATCTATTAAATATAATGAAGTTGAGCTATTATGTAAAATAAACAGTTGTAAAATGTGTACAAAATTTATTATGATGTAGTTTATGCCATTATTGAAAATTTTAATAGGCATAATGTTTTTAAATGGGAAAAGTTACTAAATTCAATCGTGATGTATTGATAAAATAAAATTGATTTCGTATATATCCCGAAAATAATTACCTGTGGATGTAATTTTTCTCTTCAAAAATATTTAATAAAACAAAAAAGTATTGTATTATATTTTTTAGCAAACTTCCCTAATTAAATATTTACTAACATCAGTGTAGGCTCTTTATACAGTTATTTAAAAAAATGATAATCAATTGGCAGAAACTGTCGTTACATTATTTCAGGTCTTAAGAACATCCCAAATAAATCCTGAATTTTACGGAAATCGATAGCTTGTACCAAATAGTTTATGTGGTTTACATAGTCAAATTTTTTGGAATATACCCTGAAAATACTGACTTATGGATATGATTTTTCCCTTTAGACGTATTTAATAAAACACGAATGGAGCTGTGTTATATTTGTTTTAGTAAGTTTCCCGAATTGAATGTTTACTAATTTCAATATGGGCATATTATATAGTCTAATTCTTCTTAAAACCAGAATGAATTAACAATAAACTAGTGTTAGATCATTTTAACGCTTAAAAAATAACACAAATAGGTTCAATATTTCATGGAAGTTCATTTTTATATTTTGACTTACGTTATAAATTTTCAGTTATCAAATTTTCTTGCAAAAGGAAGTTTTAAAAAGAGAACAGAGTTCGCTTCAGTTAGTCTGTTTTAAAATTTTTCTTTTTTCAAACTAACAGGCTTTTAATTCATACAGGCTGAAAATGCTTTATTTAAATTTCTGAATAAGTAAAGTTAAAAATAATATAAAAAAAGCACACCAAAACACATTTTTATTGAATGCAATACAATTAGTATTATTTTATTCCCAAATGAAATATCAATACCTTCTAACTCTTTAATCATTTCAACTTATTTGAGGATACTTATATGAGGTATTTCCCTATCTTCAAAAACTTGAAATCCCAGAATCAATAGATTGTAATGGGCTCAAGTGATTCTAGCTCAACAATAAATAAAAGATCGTAAAATCGTGTTAACAGCAACAATAAACGTCCCCATTATTTATTTAGTTTTAATGTGCAGGATACTGTTCCTGGTAGATTTCTTTTTTACTTATTTGAGGATACTTATACGGTGTATTCTCCTGCCTTCTAAAATTTAAAATCCTGGAATCAGCAAATTGCTACAAGCTCAAATGATTATAGTTCAGATAAAAGAATTCGAGAGAAAAAAATTCGCGTTATAACCGACATTAAACGTTCCAATAATTTATTTTTTTAATAAGCATGATACTTTTCCTGTGTTATGTTCTGTTTTGTTGTAAGTGGATTACTTCTCCATATTTTTTTTTTTTTTAATTTGCATTTCCACTTGTACTTTTTAATTGTACGTTTTAAAAATGTGATTGAATGAAGTAATTACTACAACAAACTTTTATATTTTGCAACATATTTTAGATTTTATTTTAAAAAAGGAAGAAAAAAATGTGGAAACACTGCATTTTGTATTTTTACCACCATCTTTTAAAATTTGAAATTCACAAAATCAAAAGATTGCAACAGGCTCAAGTGATTCTAGTTCAGCAAAATCCACCACCGACAATAAACGTCCCCATTATTATTATTTTATTTTGCACGATGCTGTTCCTGGTAGATTCTCTTTAAAACTTATTTGAGGATATGACGTATTTCATCATCGTCAAAAATTTGAAATCTCAGAGTCAACAGATTGCAACAGGTTTAAATGATTTTAGTTCAGAAGAAAAAAAATATTTTAAAACACATATATAATTTAAAAAAAAAAGAAAAATCAAATAAAATATTATTCAAATCATTCAATTTTTATCAAATAAAATATTTATTCTCTAATTTTACCTAAAAATGTGTATGCTTGATAATAAAGGTTATAGTTACTTACTGTGAATTTATGTATATTTTAATATATCTAAATGTATACAATTTAAGCACTTTTCTTCAATATCATGATTAATATATTCCTTTCATCATTTTAAATTATGTCTTTATTGCTATTGTAATAAATATATATTTATGTAAGTGTATCCTAATAAAAAAAGAACATTATTTCGCTCTGGGTAGATTTTAAGTTGTGATCGCAGTAATAACACAAATAAATATTTTTAATAATTATGTTTTTAAATACTTTTAGAAGCATAGAAACATACTTTTAGAAATATACGATTTCTAAAATTAAGAAATTCTGAAATCAAATAAACCGAATTCTTTCAAAAAAAAAACTTTGATGTCTTTATTTTGCCTTCAGCTCAACAGCTATAATAAAATGTGTATAAAAAGTTCAAAAGTGTTTCAAAATGTTTCAACATTAAAGAAAATGACTTAGTTTACATATGAATTATTTTAAATGACGTTACTTCGGTAATTTTTATTTTAAATACAAAAGAAATGTAAGTAATTAGTTCAAATAAATGTTTAAATCTTATTTTTTTCTTAGGTATGAAAAACTAAGGCCTAAATAAGTTTTCTAAACGAAAATAATTTAAAGCATTGAATTATTTTTAAACTCACTAACGTTTTTCTAATAAAAGCACATTTTTTATATACTTCCGTTTCTTTAGTTGAAATTAATTTGAAAGAAATAAAAAACTTTTAATTTAATTTTACTTCTTAATTAAATGCAAATTAAGCTGAAAACTTAACGCAGCTTTAAAAAATTATCATACAAACGAGAGAAAAATTATATGGGAAAACATATTTAGAAAAAAATAGAGAACTACGCATTTGATAAATAAATATTTACGTTATTCATCAATTCTCAAACTAGAGATAGATTTTCTTTATAAAATACATCGAGTTTTTTTGTAATTTACGTGTTAAGTATTTGTTCTTTGAAGTGTTTTGTTAATTTTCTCATAACATATTTAATTATTTTTCATCAACTATGTCTCTTTAATCGAAAGATTTTATTTTTGAAATAAAATAAAGCTTTATGGGATGGGTTTTGAATTAGAGACTCTTGATTTAGAGCCACCATGCTGAATTTATGACTCATTAATAAATATTCACATACTTAACAAATTTACTGCTTTAAATCTCCTAACTTGTGATATAATTGTTTCTAAATAAAATTATTATGAAAAAATTTTCATTTATACTAAATTTATAGCAATAGATTTATAGCAGTAGTCGAAAAGAGAAAGGCAAACCTTGATTTAGTCAAAAGAATATAAATAGTTTTTACCGATTAGAATAACGTGAGCAAAGCAAAAATAAAAATACAATGCGTCGAAAGAAGAAGAAAAAAAAGAAAGGAAAAACGGACTACTCTGAATAACGTTTGATCTCAATCACAATGGTTCAAAGGGGTGACCTCAAACATGCTAACTACAGTACCCTTCCAAATTATTAGGGACACTTAAAATTTCTAAAAAATTGTCATTTTTCAAAGTGTCATAACTTTTTCAAAAATGAATCAATTTTCATAAAAATTTCAGGATATCATGTTCAGGTTTTCTACTTTTACCTAAAAATTACTAATTTAATTTATCTCAATTGTTTGCAAAAATTTGCACATTTGAACAAAGCAATTTCTTTAATAAAAAAAATGTCAAGTTTGACAAGTTGCTACTTTGTAACAAAATTTTTTGCATAAAAATTATTATTTACAAATTAAAGTACATTTCATTAACTTTAAAACACGCTAAAGTAAATGACCTTACGATTTTTTTTTGAGCGAGATATGAGATTTTGAAAATTGTTTGTCATTTATAGTGAAAACGAAATTATTGCGAATTCGAAAATTATTTAGTATTTAGTATTATTTTTTTGCAACTTTCTTATTTGAATTAATTAAGTTTTTTATTTAAAACATTATTACAAGCAGGAACATAAAATTTTTTAATTTGCAATAACAATTTCAAAAAACGACTCAAGAATTTTTTAAGAAATGTAACTTTATTATAAAATTCAAAAACTTTTTTACAAAAACAAGTATAATAAAAAAATTCTTAATATTTTGTAACATGTCCTTTTGCTTGTATAACTGCGTTTATTCTTCGCGGCATACTTTCAATACAAGCTTTTGCTTTTGCAATAATATCTATACTAAATATATACTAAATAATTTTCGAATTCGCAATAATTTCGTTTTCACTATAAATGACAAATAAATTTCAAAATCTCATATCTCGGTCAAAAAAAATCGTAAAGTCATTTACTTTAGCGCGTTTTAAAGTTAATGACTTGTACTTTAATGTGTAAATAATAATTTTTATGCAGAAAATTTTGTTACATAGTAGCAACTTGTCAAACTTGACATTTTTTTAAGAGAAAAAAAATTGCTTTGTTCAAATATGCAAATTTTTGCAAAACATTGAGATAAATCAAATTATTAATTTTTAGGTAAAAGTAGAAGACCTGAACATGATATCCTGAAATTTTTATGAAAATTGATTCATTTTTGAAAAAGTTATGACACTTTGAAAAATGACAATTTTTTAGAAACTTTAAGTGTCCCTAATAATTTGGAAGGGTACTGTAATTAGTATAGACAATGTTTTAAGTTACGAAATCAGACAGAAAAACTTACTTTCTCTGAATAAGCATGCCTTTTTTTTCGACAGATTTGTATTTCTGACCTCTAAAATATTAGGGAGTAGCCGCAATCTGGCAAATATTGACCCTATAGTTTGGTCAGGAGAGTGACCCAGAGTTTGGACATCTGAATGTTAATTTGATTTTTTGCGGATTTCTTCATATCTCAAAATTTAAATAAACCAATGAAATAATTATCACACAATCATAGAATTTGTTTATCCAATGATAAATCCATGCAAAATAATACATTTTAGCAAATATTTATAATTTTTTTAGTAACAGTCGAGAAAAGTCGAAAAAGAACTAATCAGCCGATCTCACTCAAATTTTGCATTTTGCCTGGTAAAATTAGATATGTGAATTAGATGAAGTTAAATTATGTGAAATTTAATATACCTTGCAATTCAAAATTTTTTCAACTGTTACTAAATGAAATAATAAAAAATAATAAATATTTACTAAAATTTGCTTTTTGCATGGATTTATTTTTGGATAAACAATATTTATAATTGTGAAGAAAAAGTTTTCAATTTATTTAAAAAGTGGAAAAGCTCGTTTAAAAAATAAAATTAATATTACGGGGGTCCAAACTTTGGATCGTTCTCCAGACCAAACTATGTGGACCATATTTCCCTGATTGCGGCTGTCCTCTAAATTTTGGGGGTCAAAAATCAGAATCCATCGAAAAAGTTCTAAGTTCATACAGAGAAAGTACGCTTTTGTGTCTGATTTCATAACTTAAAATATCGTTTGCACTAATTAATTGGCATATTTTAGTTTATACTCTTAAACCGTGAAGATTGAGTTCTGGAAAGTGATGATCGGATCTTTAGAAATCTAATCGGATCTTCAGATCAAAATTTATTCTGTGTGGTCGAGTTTTTTTTTCTTTGGTACACTGTACATGAATGTACGTGCTAGAATTTTTATTCTCTAAACAAGAAACTTCCTCAGTGTCTAAAGAACAGATGGCAACTAAAAAAACATCGGCAAAGTGATTTAATGAATAAAAAAACAGAAGATAGCTTAAAAAAATAGAAGAAAGGAGATAATTAATAGGGGTCAGAGAACAGAAGTTTTTAAATTATAGAACGATTCACAGAAACTGAAGCCGGTAAATGAAGAGATGTGTTGAATGAGTTAAGAAGAAAAAAACTCCAAACTATGATTAGAACCCCAAGTATGCATAGTAGCACGATTTAAGATCGTTTAGTAATTCTGGACACATCTTTCATATTCAAGTTGAAATTAAAAGTATGTTCAGTTTATTAAATGTATGCAAGACAACGCTGACAAGAAAGTTTATAAGTACCCTAATGTCAGCAATAGAATGTAATTCAGTGTGTTTACAGGAGAGAACACCACACAATGTTAACTTATTTAAAATCTTAAATAATATGGGACTAATTTTTCGAATAACAAAGCTTAAAAAAATAAAATTGTTACATTTCAAATTAGAGATTTTGTTGGATTGCATGATTAAATTTCTTTAGATGAAATCAAAAATATGAAATTTATTACTTTGCTCAGACTCGCTACACTTTCCTTATGGTAAAACCACTTTGCACTTGTTTATCTCATTACTTCTCCAGGGCCATTTTGTGTTTAGACACAGATTTTACACCTTGTAAAGAGAATTGAACTCTACAGTATGTCCATTCATATACCTCCTTATTCACATCGATTTGACTTATTAATGCGTTGAACATAACATACACTCAGTTAATTTGGCTTAGAGAAGACTTCGTTTAACTGATAGACTAGATTTTCCTCAGCTAAAATATGTTAACAATGTTTTAAGTACATTTTGTTTCTACTTTAACTAAGAATTAAATCTTCAAATTATCGAATATCTCAAATTTCATTTTTTTTTCTTCCT
This sequence comes from Parasteatoda lunata, assembly GCA_949128135.1. Taxonomy (NCBI): domain Eukaryota; kingdom Metazoa; phylum Arthropoda; class Arachnida; order Araneae; family Theridiidae; genus Parasteatoda; species Parasteatoda lunata. Next base: position 95,909,954 of record OX421971.1, read on the forward strand.
CTAAAAAATTAATTATTTTTTTTATTTTAATAGATGATATTTTGTTAATTAATATATATTTAATGGCAACACAATGTATGGAAACAAATAAGCTCATTAATTTTTTTATTAAAATTAACTCTAAAATATGGTTTTATAATATCTGATAAAATTTTGTAAATGTAAAAATTTTTCATGATTCCTTAAAGTACGACATTTAATACTATTTATTCATTTAAATTTACGTTTCAGTTTAGTATTTTTTAATAAATGTGTGTTAATAATTATCCTTATTTTGAAAACCCATACCATAAAACAATTCCAATACTATACTATATCAACAAAAAGTAACAAATTAATGGTTTAAATACCGTTTATTTTTGTTATAAAAATTAGAAATATAGTTTGTTTTTTTTTAATCAGAAATACAATTACCACACAGTAGGATAATTTTATCAGAATTTTTCTTCGTGAATTTATGTAAAAATTTTTATCATTTGTTAGGTTTATTTTCAGGGCGTATTTTCCTATTCCCATTGTTGTATTAAATAATTATTGTTTCTAAACTGGAAATAAAATCGTTACTTCACAATATAAATATACCCATGTCGTTTCTGTGGATACCTTTGAGATAAATCAAGCAACAGATGCAGTAAACATCATAGTAGATGATAGAAGAGCCTAATCAATCTAGATTCATAATTGTCTGCCTTATGACCATTTTTTGGAAAATTATGAAATTCTTCAACTCTCTATTTTTTATTGCTATTTTTATTTAAAATAAATTGAAAATGGGATATTTTGAACAATACGTAAGCTAGTAGGTAATGAGCTAGTAAACATCACATACTAAACAACGTATTATGCACAGTTAGAAATTTCTCGTAAAAAAACGGTTAAATACAATTTATTTATGTATTATTTAATAACAATTTAATATCTTATCATAACAATTTATTTATTTGTTATTCTACCATATTAAAACAAAACAGTCAAACAAAATGCCAGCAATCAAATAGGTTTTGAAGTTTCCACTCACTTCTTCTCTAACAGTAATTTGTTGATTTGTAACTGTATTTATTTTTAATAGTTTGCTATATTTTCTTAATTTTCAACAATTACAATCAAAGAATATGCATAAATCAGTGATTCCACAAGAACCAGTATAGTACCGTATCTATTTACTTCAACTCGTTTGTCTTTCATCCAAATTTTCTAACATTTTTCTTTACATTCTTGTTCTTGAAAAATAGTGGTTACTTATATAAACTTTTAAAAGCAAGAATTCTAAAAATAATTATGAAATGGAAAAAAAATATATATATAATCTTTCCAATAAATCTAAATATAAAAAAAAGAATCATTCAAAGTATTTTGCTATGACAAACGATAGTAATCATCTATAGCACCGTTTTAAGCTCAGTATAATTTTTTCCCTTCGTTAAACGGGCATTAAAGGAATAAATAATTGCTACTGCCAAAGTATTATTGAAAACGATAAAGAGTATGGGTATTACCTAAAACAGATCATTAATATTTTTATCTTCTCCTTTAAGTAGTACATAAAATAATGATAGCGTGGCAAGGTGAAATTATGATACGAGAATTTTTACGTTTTCTTGCACAGGATCCATTTTAATAAACAAGGAAACTTTAAGCCCAAACTTTTTTTTTCTATTTGTCAAAAATGATGATTTAAAAGAGTTCTATATTTAAATAAATCAGTGTGTTTGTTTTAAAATTAGAAAATAATTGGAATGTGATTAGTTATATTAACCGTTGTTTGATTTAAAACATTTACCTGCACTGTAATATATGAGGTGTAATATCTTCTTAAATATGATATTGAACAACCCGTAAACGTTTCGGAAGAAACACTTTATTGCAGGTTACCACCAAATCGGATTTTTATGCACAATTTAAAGGATGCTATTTAAATTTAAACACTTAAAATAGACAAAGCTTACACCAAACTCTCACTCATTCACACCATATGAGAATTATTTTGAAAAAATACATATGTTTGAACATCGTGAACAGTTTACTTAGTATCGATAATTACCTTGAATGAAATTTTTGAAGTCTTCTACGGTGCTTTACAGTACCTCCAAGAAAAGGACCACACTGTATAACTTTGGATCAAATGATTCGACTTTCACTTTTTAGGACTCTTTCTTAATGGTTCGAGTGCATACGATATTTTATGCAAATGCATACGATATTCTATGTTACAAAATCAGACCCAAAAAAGTAATTTTTCTGAATAAACATATTTTTTTCGGTGGATTCGGATGTCATACCTCCGAAATATTGGGGGTCAACAATTTGGGAAATATGGTCCCCATAGATTGGCCAGGAAAGCGAACTAAAGTTTAGACCTCATAATGTTAATTTCACTTTTTGCGTATTTCGCCATATCTCGAGAACTTCAAAAAAATTTATTAATTTAAAATTCAATTTCTCAGGAACTATTCAACCAATTTTCTCAAATTTTGTACTTTCTGTGTAAAATTATGTTCTTTAAAACGATTAAAAAAATTCTATAGCTTACAATTCAAAACTTTTTTTGACAATTACTAAAAAATAAAAAAATATTTAATAAATATTTACTAAAAGCAACTTTTTGCATGGCATTATCTTTGGACAAAGACATTTTATAATCTCTCTATTCTAAAAAAAAGTTTTTGCAGTTAATTTTGTCCCCTGAAAAACTTTTTAACTACGTGATGAAAATCTAAGATTAAGGAATCAATTCATTCAGAATCTTTCAGGGAAGACATTTAGGGCATTCAAATCTTTTACATAATTTTAAATTTTTATTTATTTTAGTTTTAAAGCACGATTTTGCAGTTAATAATGAAGAATAACCGCCGTTCACAACAGCTAATCACATGTCTGAAAACGGCAAGCTTAAAAAAGCGATTTACAAGTCTGAATTTTCTTTTTCAGAGATGCAACCAATCACAAAATAGTTAGAATTTCATTCTTCAGTTTTACAACATCTCAACTTATTTCATATTGATATATTGATTAATCTGATTATTTGTTTTCTAAAACGTTAATTCGTAAGTTTAATCTGGTTTTAAATCTTAATTCGATTTGTTTATTTACAAGTAATGCCTAAAAAGAAAAGACCTAACATTACTAAAAAGTCGCAACTCAATGCGAAAGCTAATCGAAAGCGGGAAAAACGTAAACTTCATAGTATAGAAGAAAATAATGCTCTTTTGCTTATACAATCTAATGATGATTCAACTAACAAAAAAAAAGTTAAACTAACAAAGGTTGAGCTAAAAGAGAATGTGTGTAATTGCTACACAGTCGCAACAACATCGACTTTCATTTTCAATTATAGTTATTTTGCTGAATGTTATTAAAATATTTTTTTAAAAATTACCCTGTTCTTAACAATATTGCTTATTGAAAAATATTATAGTGTTTGCATATATATATATATATATATATATATTGAATTAAATGTGTTAAAAATATATTCATTTCTTTGGGACAAAGTCTGTATTATTGTGATTATCATTTTTTTTAAACAAGTTTCATATTAAGATTATATCTGCACATTGATGTTAATTTCTGACAATTTTGGCTCATTTAGAGAACAAATAGGACATAGAAGGAACTGTAGTCAACGAAAAAAAGTGACATTGATATTGACACACTGCTTATTCTGCATTTAAGAAAATTAATTCTTTTCGATGATAACAGTTAATATTCAGTTTAATATTGAAATATATGAAATCAAAGCATTCTTGGTTTTGCGAAGCAAACCAAGCAAGAATTGCGAAGCAATTCTCCGGGGGTTGGCGAGCGTCAGCGAGCAGGGGGCGGAGCCCTCTAGTTTAGTAAAAAAAAATTTCAATTCGATTCAAAAATTCTCGAAATATAACGAAATGCACAAAAAGTAAAAATAACATTAAGGGGTCCAAACTTTGGAGCTCTTTTCTAACCAAACTATTAGAACTATATTTTCCAGATTGCGGCTACCATCTATCTACATTTTGAAGGTCAGAAATCCGAATCTGTCAACAAAAAAAAGTATGTTTATGCTGAGAAAGTACGTTTTTATGTCTGATTTCGTAATTTAAATCGTATCGTATTTATTAATAATCGTACATATATCGTATATATTAATCGTATAAATCGTATTTATTAATCTTATCGTAATGGATAAAGTATTTCAAAGTAAATCGTACTCTCTGCAAATTTCGCCATATCTTGATCAGTTTTGTGAAATTTTTTTGCACACCATTATAACACTTGTTTAGAAAAAGATAATTCCATGCAAAAAACAAAAAATTCGAAATAATGCTCGGAAAAAAATTTGAATTGCAAGGTAAACCATTTTTTACAACATCATTTTAAAGAATGTATTTTTATAAGGCAAAATAGTAAATTTGCACGAAATCTGTCAGGTAGTTTCTGAGAAACCAAAGTTTGAAAAAGTCGTATTTTTAAAATTTAATTTTCATGGTCTTCCCTTGGCTAAACAAATTGTACTAATGTGTGCAAAAATTTCACAGTTCGCTTCAAACTTTATCGAGATATGGAGAAATACACAAAATTGTCCAAACTTTTGAGCACTTGCCTGACCAAACAATTGGAACCATATTTCCCAGATTGTGGCTTTATTTTGGGTGTCGGAAATCTAAATTTGTCAAAAAAAGGTATGTTTATTGAGAGAAAGTACTATTTTGTGTCTGGTTCTGTAACTTGAAATATCGTCTGCTCTTATTAATTAGCATAGTTGAGATCATCCCCTCGAGCTATTAAGATCGAGTTCTAGAACGTAATAATCCGATCAATAGATCAAACGTAATTCAGGGTGATCCGTTTTAATGCACATTGTACATCAACGGAAACAAAAGTTCGCCATGTATGTGTGTTTTTAGTTTTGCAATAAGGTTAACTTTGTTGAATTATATTTAAATCTCGAATTTTCTTAAGGGATTTATTATGAATAAATTTTATTTATTTCTGTTTTGTTAAACTTAGTTTGAATATGTCTTTATTGTTTTCTCGTTGCTAAGCATATGTTTCATTTACTTTCTGTACTTACTGTATCATAAAATAACTAACTCATATGTGTATATTATCTTACATATAAGTTTATAAATATGAGTTTTTAAATTTTAATGCTACAGAATACAAAAAATAGGAAAGGCAACCTTGCACCAAGCAATTAAAATAATATTCATGTTGTTTTATTAAACCAGGAACTATTCTTGGTACTTGGTGTAGTGGAACACACAACTTAGGTGTAGCGTAGTTGTCACTGTTTTTGGTGTTAAGATACGAGAAGATTTTTCACAGTTTGGTTAAAGAACATAGTTAAACTCTAGTATAATCTTTTTTCGTCGTTTTACTTATCTTTCTGCATTTTTATTTGTTAAATTATTATAATTACAATGGTTATTTAAAATAATAATTAAAAAATTTTTTTATCACGTGCTTGTCTTTTTGAGGTATAAAGAAATCTAACTTTAACTAACTACCATAGTCAACTTTATTGTCAGTTTTATGCTTCCATGCCTTTTCATCAGTTCACTAGAACATCTTAAGTGGTTCACATTCATTTAATTGAACTATGTCGCACAAAATTTTTAAAAAGTTATAAAACATGAATACTCAGTTTTTTTTTATTTGTGAAATCATTGATAAGCATACGCATTATTTAAAATTGTTTAATCCAGATCAAAACCATTCTAATAAGCAATATATACACAATATATACAATGAAACTAAAAATATTTTTGTTAACTAGATAATAGTTTTAAGATTTTGAAATAAATAAGAGCATAAAATGTCCTAAACAATTGAACATAAAGGCATTCTTTTCGACATAAAAAGAAGAAATGACATGTTTAAATATTTCAGAAGAAAGTAAATTTAATCAATTCTGCTGGAAAACTAACTTATTTTCTTTTCAGTACCATTAAAATAAAAAAGTATTCTGTGAGAAAAAAAAAAGGAAAATTTAAAAGAAAAAAATGTGAAACCATTTGTTCAAAATAGAACAAAAATTTACAATTTATTAAAATAGTACTTTTTTGAAGCTTAAACATAAAGAAAGTTGAGTCTTAACAAATTTTTGATATAAAAAGCACATAATAAATAATGATTTATACACTTTTAAGTGGATGCCATACCAAATAAGAAACTTTTCGTTTGAAATTTTCTTTTACCTCTATAAGTAATTTAAAATTTAAAGTATAAAGAAATTGAGTTATATAGGGCAAACCTAGAGTAAGACATTAAGTGTCAAGTACTGAAGAGAAATTATTTAAATATCAAAAAAAATAATTAATTATGAGAATATAACTTAAGTTTACGCAATGAAGAAGTTCTCTTCCAATAATTTTTCAATTTTGTTTCGGCAACTGAAAAATTCATGCCTAATTCTAAGCTTGCCTGAACATATTTTTTTTCCTTTTAAATTTTAAATTTGCAATGGATGTGAAAGAGAATTTCCAACGAAAAGTTTTTTCCCGTGGTATGGCGTCCACTTAAGACTATTCTTTGTCCTATGAAAAACACTTTTTTCCAATAGCAGATATATATATATATATATATATATATATATATATATATATATATATATATATATATATATATATATATATATATATATATATATATATATATATATATATATATGTGTGTGTGTCTGTTCGTAAATTTCATTTGATACCAATCGGTTAATCATTAATTTTAAGCAAACTTCACAGTTGAAGATTACTAGACTTAAATTAAATTTGTCGTATTTGATGTAACTGTGAATAAAAAAATTTAAGTTTCATTAAGATTCATTTTTCTCACATGTCAATAACTATGAAAATTTTAACAACTATGAAACTTTTACAAATTCAAGCCACAATTTTTCTATCTTTCAAGTGGCTAAGTCCGTTAAACTACTAAATTAAGAAAAAGTATTTCTGAATTTGTATGCATGGGTAGCATCAAATTGTAAATTCAAATCATAATATAATGTTAAATTTTAAATTTTAAAAATGAAATTTTTTTCTTGAATTATGGAATACTTTGAAATTTTTGTTCGAATAACAATCGAACAAACACAGAATGATAAAGATAGCTAATAAATATATCCTGAATTATTTTTTTCTAGAAAAAGAAAGAACCCAATGATAAACATTTCTGAATAGTAACAATAGTTGTAATATACCGATATTGAATATTTCTTTAATAAAGAAATGTTGAAAGTGTTAATTTTAAAATAAACTGTGAATTGTTCTGATTCAAGTAGAATACATTTATGTATTAAAACTTTCAAAATTATAACGTTTGCAATTACTCATAAAACTGGAAAAACAATATCTTCCTTTATTTTTACCAAATTATTTTTTTTCTCCTCAGAGAATTTTAAAACTGAAAATTTATACTAAGAAACACCTAAAACAAGTTTTTCTTGAACATAACTGATGTGCTTTTATTGTTTTATTACAAACAGTTACAAGTAGTTGCAAACAGTTTTATTGTAAAATATAATTAATAAAAAACAATCAATTTATATAAAAAATGAAATTACTTTTTTTATTTCCATAATTTAATTAAAAGCTAAAATAGCTGCAGAATTGAGAAACTCTTTATCAACAAAAATATTTTTTTACATCGAATTAAAAATTTTATAGCAGAAAATAGTTAACAATATCTGACATTTAAAGTTTTGGTTCTTACTCAAAACTTATACCTATAATTTCATCTTTTGAACAATTCGGGAAGGAGAGTATAGTTTATAATTTTGCCAATACCTTTAAATAAGAACCAAACAAAAAAACAAGACTTGATATTTTAATACAGTGCAAGATTCTTATGTAAGAGAAATTAAGAAAAAAAAAGAAACCGGTGGAAAAATGGTTGTAAATCTCTATTCTCTGTGCTAATTATGAATTACGAAATTAACATAAAATTAGTCTTTTAGAATAGAACCTGTATAGAAACGTGATAAAAAGATACAGCCACTATTATGATCTGAAAATAACTAAGGAAAATAGAGAATCTAAGCTTCTCGTTATCTCTCTATTCGTTTCTAAACATCTTAATGCTACATCTAACTAAAGCTTATTATTAGTCTTTTCGCCGCCTATGTCTATCAACTGATAGACATAGATTCTAAGAGCGGTACATTTTATCAGTCAATATTTTTTTGTATCTTCACCCAGATTTGCTCAGGATCTTATTATCCATCTATTTTGTATGAAACTTTTAGAATTTATATCTCAGTTTATCAGATAGATATAGATAAATTCTTCTATTATTTTATGGAAAGTGCTTTCGAAGATACCATTTTAAAAACAATATGTACCTTTAGGAGCTAAATTAATTTCAGATTTAAAATCCCCACGCTCGAATTAGCTAAATTCAAGTATTTGTACAACTGCAACAAAAAACTTGTTTTCCAATGTAATCTGAACATAATATTCAGTTAGTACATATTTTTTTAATATAAAGGTATTTTCTTTGTGATGCATAAAAAAATAGCAAGCAAAAAATAACACCTATAGGACTGAATTATAAAAATTATCCCTAGCAAAAGTTTTTGTATATAATTCATACAATTAAATTTTTGGTATAGCAGCTAAGCTAACACCATTTTTTCCTTTTTTAAAAAGTTTAAAGTATGGGAACATTCCATTTCACTTCCTGTTTTTGTTAGTTTACGCAATTAATCGTGCGAAAGTTGATTTAAGCGCTAGTTTTTTTTAACTCAACTCTATAGCTTGAACGCGTCGCACTTCTGTAGTAAAAATTTTCGTTTTCAAACTGCGCATACCAATTAAGAATGATTCTTTCAGCTGTAACAACATTTCCATGCACAGCACAAATATCACGAACAGCTTTTGCGATCTTAGAACGTTGATTTAAATTTTTTAAAAATTAATTAATTTAAGTGTGAGTCTAAAATTAAATCGAGTCTAAAAACAATCAACATCTAATCAAATCAAATCTAAAATCAACAATCAAATCTAAAATAAATTATCAATTCTAAAAACAATTCAAGTATAACTTAACAATAAATTATACTTTATCTGTATGACAATGAATATTTCTTAATTTGTAGCTCAATCTGCAAAATTCTTAAAACTTCGAAATTTTCTTTTAACAGACAAAATTTCTTATATTCCTAGCAATTAATGTTTAAAATTTTTAATTTATTTATCTTATTATTTTGTAATTAATAAATTTATCTTATTGGTTTAATTACTCACTTTTTAAAAACAACTAAAATTAAAGAAATAAAAATATATCATATTTCAAAAAATACATCACATAAACAGACAAAAATTACTGATTTTAATATACATCTTGAATTTCTGATGCATACAGTTACGTAAAAAATTTCAAAAACTTTTACCTTAAAAAGCTTCTTGACTTTTATCAATTCATTCTTATAATGATTGAGCGTTCTTTAAGTCCTGAAAAGATAGATTTGTTTTTTAAATTTTAATATCTTTTTACACTTTTCAGTAGGAAAATTAGAATTAAGAAATATCGGTTTTAATTCAATTTACTTACTTTTCGAATTAAGTTTATAACATTGAAAGGCATAAAAACTGAGAGCAAAGAGAAATCAAAATTTCGACAGTTAAATACGTGACAAGAAAGAATAAAAATTTATGAAGTTTCAGCGGCCGAAAAGGAAAGAAATAAATCATCTTTTTCTTTGGGTAGGTAATACGTGCTCAGACCTACAATTCAAATTTCTACCGAATTGTATATTTAAGTATTATTATTATTGCTATGCTTGCAATATGTAGGATGTATCTCTATCGCACTAAAAAGATTGAGATAGGACACATCATAATGATGATTAAGAACTGTAGTAAATATAGAATTGTAGTAATTGTAGTTTTGATCAAGAATTGTAATTGTAACTCATAGCTGAAAAGCTATCGTACACCGCTTGGAGCGCTTTCCTTCACCGAGAAAAAAAAGTATGATCAAAACTACCAGTTCATGGTGAAATTTACCGTCTTCCTTGCTCTACGGGGAAATGCTTAGGTTATAATTTTGAGAAAATTAACACTAAAATATGGTTTTATAATACGTGATCAAATTATGTAAATGTCGAAAAATTTGATAATTTATCATGATACATTTGAGAAGGGCATAAAAACCATTTAATCGGTTAATTTCACTTTTCAGGTACTGTATTTTTTTAGCAAATGTTTGGTAATAATATTATTTATATTGTATGTAATAATATTATTGAAATTACGTACAAGGCTACGTAGTTGAACATAGGTAACAGTAAGACCAAAAATTGGGTCTGTTGTTCAACGACGGTTATAAAATAAAATACTAAACATCAAAATAGTTTTACTATACAGTTGATTTTTTCCCGCGTATCATGGACTGTTTCTACTTGTACGACAGTAACTTTTACAGGTACTTTTATTCATGTAAATTATCTTAACTTTATTTTTTTTAAATAAATAATGTCAAAAATGGCATTTAATTTGGTTCGGTATTAGATTTTTAATCTTAATTCAAAGATTTTGTAAATAATTTGACTAGCTCGTCAATTGGATATGGCAATTTTGGATATGGCAGAAAATCTAAAAATAAAAATATCTACTTAAAAAAAACTATTGAGTTCTAATAACGTGCAATATTAATCTTTTTTATGTCTTACTTCTTTTTAAAAATTTTATTAGCAAAATTACTGTAATTAAAAAAACAAAAACATAGCAAGCTTGCCACTGTTTTCTGTGTTCAACGTCACGTTATATTTTGTTTCGTTGCTCAAAATCTATAAGATTCAGAAACTTGATAACACAAAAGTATGTAGAAATACAGAAAGTACATTTAAGCAATAGTTACACTTGTTGTTGAAAAAAAACTGCTGGCTGCTGTGAAATCTGCCGAAATGCAACTAAAGTCTTGAAATTTAACTTCCTTAAAGGGTCATTTTTATTTATAAACTTAGTAAAAGACCCTTCAAATAAGGATTATTTATCCATCATTGGAAAACTATCGACATCTATACCTTTTCATAATCTAGAGTTAGGGTTGATGCTGTAATATATATATATATATATATATATATATATATATATATATATATATAGTTCTTATCCCGTGAAAAATGTATTTAACGGAATAAATGCTTTTTATGCCATAATTTAATAATTTAAGACATCAACATAAAAATTACGAAATATTATCAGATATTAAAAAATTATATTTCATTGCTAATTTTACTAAAATCATTACTAGCGCTTCGGTAATAATTACCGTGCTATCTTATCCTATAGATCCAGAAACAAGTTATGTTTCACCACATTCTGGCAATTTTGACAGCTTTTTTAGTGCAAACGTTTTTTTTATAATTTTTTTTTTATCAAATACAGTTAAATACAGTTTTTAAAACTCAGATTATATTTCATTTTGCTGCGATTAATATATTAATGAAATGTTCTTATATTAATTTATAATGATTATGTATTAAGAAAATTATTATTTTTTATATTTAAAAAATATAGATTTTAAAAAATTGTAGAAGGATAAGCAGTCACTGAGGTTAGTGAGTGGATTGTGCCGGCGATGGAGATCCCTGTTTCTTTTTTTTAATGTCTTAGTTATAATTCTTGTTGTTCTATAGAATAATATAAGTTTTAAAAAAATATTAAAAAAAAACTCTGTACGAAATCCGTGAGGAGAAGTGATAGATGTGCCATGAGCAAAAGATTAATGAGCCGTTGTTTTGCCCCATTAATCTTCTTAAATGAGTTTATTTTCACCATCAATGAAGTGTTAAAAAATAGTTTTGATTAATGGAAGCATGAATTAAAAATACTTCTCATGGTCCTTAGCTGTATACTACGAAATACATCAAAGCTGTTTTTATCGGCCAAATGAAAATCAATATTTTAATTTATTTTCATTTATTACTATTCAGCTAATAAATTTATTAATATTCAGTTAAAATAATTTAGTAAAGCAATACTACATATAATTTTTCTGATGCGGATGCACTTATTCAAATATTTTCAAAATTTTTCATGAACTAACTTAATTTTTTAAATAAAAAAAATCAAACTATAATTGTTTAAAGCCCTTGAAACGGTAAACATAACTTCTCCAAGACTTCATCTCTCTCATAGCTGTCACAGTATCTCTATGGGACAATCCAGCATTATGCCGCATCCCCAAACAACAAAACCTCACCGGCTATAATGGTCGATTTCTCTGATATTAGACGTCAGGCAGCGGGTGTCTGGTTCTTTCTGTATGAAAGTACGTCTAAAATCAGTGGTCAAGCTGAAGCGGGACTCATCAGTGGAGAAAACATATATATATATATATATATATATATATATATATATATATATATATATATATATATATATATATATATATATATATATATATATATATATATATATATATATATATATATATATGCATATATATATATACATATACATATACATATACATATATATATATATATATATATATATATATATATATATATATATATTTATATATATTTATTAATTAATTTATTTATTTATTTATTTACTTATTTATTATTACACTTTCCAGTGAGACAATGAAATTAGGATATTCATTTACTCAGTACTATACTAACTATTATGATATACTCATTATAATAATGGTATTATTTTGCGTAATATGTTTTAATCGAGAATAATGATAAAAATTCTGAGTACTGACTGTCGTACAAGTCCTTTTTTATTTATAAAATGGTTTGCCAATAAGTTGATTCTCTGAATTATTTCCTGCCTTTTATCGCTCCAAGCATTCTTTCATTATCTTACTAATTCATTTCCTCACTCATTCATTTGTCCACTTTTTTTTTTCATTCATCATATTTTCTATTCATTCCTTCTCCAAACCATTCACTCATTTACATATCTCAGTCTTTATAACATTATTCGTTTTTACGACAAATAATGTGCGAACTCCCGCTGGCAACAGTCTGAAAAAATTTAATTGCTGGAAAAAATTGAAAGACGCTGAAAGTCTCTAATCTATCTCCCATAGCTGACATAAGCAAGAAATGTTGTTTTCAAACCTATTAAAATATAATAATATTAAGAGAATACAACGCGCTTTAGCAATAGCTTATTTTTTATTAAAGTAATTTAAATAACTTTTAATTTTTCTTTTCTCAGTTAGGGAGTTAGACATACATCTACATTTCATTTGATGGCTTATGTATCGCCTTAATGAAAGTCTATACAAATGCAACAGCAGTAAAATTAGCTTGTAACAGGTAATTGGAAATTTCTAAGTACAACGCCATAACACTCTTTAGAGATAATTGAAACTATAAATCATCCATGACATGTTCAACTACAATTAACACCGATAATTTCTGCAGCAATCATTAGATGTGTGGGTAGAACAGGGGATTATGGCTAGCTGTTAATCGATGTAAATTTCCTCCTTCTCAGAAGTGCTTTGTCAGGTATATAATAAACAGTTTCGAGGCTATTTCCTGTCCGTATATTCACGGTAATTGATTACTAAAATACATGCTAACTTTTTGCATTATGGGGGAAATTATATTCCGTGTTTATACTCTCATAATTGTGCACTTTTTGTCAGGAATAATGATGAAGATTGAGATTATGAAATTGCAAAGAAAAAATTTGATTTTTAGAAGTCAACAAATACATTTTTATACATTTTACGAAAGAAAAAAAAACATATCCTGTCTAAAATTGAAATAATTTTAAGTGGCAAATTTAAAAAGCTACAAATTTAATAAAGTGATTCCTACCCAGTAAAAAATCTTGAATCAAATTACAAAAAAAGTACCGTCACTCAGGTTGCCGTTACTTTATACCGTAATATCCATTCTTATCAAAACATGTTACGGAACAAAAATTAATTGAACAAAGAATAAATACGGTAATTATTACTGTGATTTTCAGAGTAATAATTACCGTAATATCTCTGAATCACTCTAATTAAACAATATAAAATAACATATTAAAATCTTAAAAATAATTAAAAATAAAAAGTAAAAGGTAAATTGTAATTGTGTGTCCACAGAACAGCACTTCATCAGGGGACACACTGTCTGCAAACACACAGGAGCCTTTCTGTTGTTAGTGGCTGAAGCCAAAACTAACAATTTTAATTATTTTTAATTATTTTTAAGATTTTAATATGTTATTTTATATTGTTTTAAAAAACAAATTTGGTTTTTAGCTGCATTGTGCGCTGTACCAGTTTGAATTGGATTAATAATTGTTTAGTTTTTTTCATACCTCAAGTTTTATAACTTTGTTTTTGGATTGTATTTGGTTCACTCTAATTAAATTAATATTACTGTAAATATTACGGTACTATATAAGGTATTTTATTTTATTTTATAACCGTCGTTGAACAGCCGACCCAACTTAATGGGTTTACGGCTACTAATGTTCAACTCCGTAGCCTTGTAATTTTGAACCCAATCCAGAAGACAAGGGAACTCCTGGATCGAGTATTGGGAGAAATTTGCCTTCGTGGAGGACTTTTTGATGGAGCTAACCCGCATTTGCGTTACATGGAGAGGAAGACCACGAGAACCTCCCACGGTTAGCCTTACGGCAAGGGGACTCTAACCCATGATCCGTCTACCACTGAGGATATTTCACGTCAGCACTGTGGTCAGTGCAAGCCGGATGCGGAATTCGTATCGACTGGGATTCGAACCCGGTTCGCCTCATTGGAAGGCGAACGCTCTATCCCCTGAGCCATCGCGGCTCTATATAAGGTATAATGAATTTTATAATAAAATGGATTGTACAGATGATGCACCCAATGTGCCGGTGTCAAAAGTGCAAAAGGCTAGTCACCCAAAGTCGCGTAAAAAGCTAGAAAATGTTATAAGTAGGAAAATTGGAGCTTGTATAGTCAGAAATCAAGCGCATAAGAAAATATAAAAAAATATTTATTTTTCAAAATTTTTCAAAAAATCTAACATATTGTAAATAATTTTTACCCATCAAAAGAGATATTAAGTTACACAAAAATTTACAATTGCAAGAAAGTTTGAAAAGATATTAAAAAATTAAAGCTTTCTCATCAGTTTAAATGGTTAAAAAATTATTAATTTTTTAAAATTTATGTTTGAGCCATATAAAAATGCCTCTACAAATAATACCATAGGGAATGGAATTATTCATAGGGATTATGCAATGTATGGTACTTTTGAAAATGAGTAAGAAAAATTATATAAACAACCACTGGGAAAAATCCTGAAAATATTTTTTCTACGTCAAATAAATTGACACACTGGTATGATAATTTAAATTCACCTATCAATTTTCATATTCTTCAAAAAAAAAATTATATATTTTTTTCTTCAGCATCAAATAAAACATGCTTTTCTTATAGTTTTATTTTCTTCCCTTAACATCATTTAAAATTTTTTTTCACACAATTCTAAAACTTACGTCAATTCTAAATAACAAGGTTTTGTTCTAACATTTTGAGAGATAATCTCATTTTATAAAAGCGAGTCTCTTGACGGAAATGTTTTTATTTACTTTTTTTTTTTAATGATTTTCGCTTTTTAAGTTATTTTTAAAGATGACTTTAGATTATAAAATTTAAAGAAATAGAGTTTATTTCCGTAAAGTTTCGTAAACATATCTTTTATATGTTTTCACTATTTCTGCTTTACTTGTAGCAGTTAAAAATAATAAGTATAACAATGCCATAATCCCTTAAAATAGAAAGAAATACTATACATAGTTTTTTTATTATTTAATAAGTGTTGGGCAATTTTTAGCGACACTTTAATGCACTATTTGAGTTCTATCAATTTCCATTCCATGGTAAAATGAATAAATTATTTGTACACTAAGCAACAAAATTTGGTCAAAGCTGACACAATAATGGTAAAATTTACCGTGTAACTGGCATTATGAGAATGTCGAAATGCTCGTTCGTTAATTTCTACCGAATCTCTTTGGTAATGATTTTGGTAAAATTAACAATAAAATATGGTTTCATAATATGTGATAAAGTTTGAAAAATGTTAAAAATCGGTAATTTTATCAGGATACCTTAGACCATGGCATAAAAATTATTTATTCGATTAAATTTACTTTACAGTTTTAGATATTTTTTTTAAATGTATGGTAATGAAAACTGAAATTTTAAACACCATAGTTTCCGGTACGCTGTTACTATATGAACAAAAACATGTCCGAATTAATGGTTTAAAAACCGTATATGTTGGTACTATTAAACAGAATTATGTTTTTCTTCTAGGAATGTATTTACCATACAGTACTGTCATTTTACCAGATTTTTTTTCCGTATTGCCCATAGTTTATTTTACCTTTAAGCAATCAATCAGTTTAAAACAATGTTTAAGGTTGCAAATATTTTTGAAATACGTTGTTGGGAAATCGCTATTTCCAATGTAAATTTTTTAAACGTGTGTTGTTAAAAATATTGCCAATTATTAAGGTCGCAAAATATTTCGTAAACACACTATTTAGAAATGAAAAATTTGCCATGCATGTTCACTAAAGCTATGCTGTAGTTTACTATTATTAGAAGTCTATATTGAAGATATATTCGAAAAACTATTTTAGGGAATGTAAATTATTAAAATTTCTATTAATAAATATTTAAAGTTTCAAATATCTAATAAGGCTTCCAATATTTCATGTTTAAAATTATTCTGTTAATTATTATGTAGATAAAATTTGAAATTGAGGTTTACTAATGAGGTTATATTTGGTCCAAAACATAACCTATTTTTTTTTTTTTTTTTTACATCTGTCACCCTCAAAAATACCTTATTTTTTGTAAGGGTTTGTTAAAATTAGGCTTGTTGAGCATTAAGTGATATAATTTTTTATTACCTTTAAGATGGACTGACTGCAATAAATCTAAAACTTGTCAGGTTGATTAGAAAATGCTAGAGGCTGTTACAGTTTTACTGGAGCAAGAGCTGGATTATTCAATCAACGTGCTACACATACAATAATTTATTTTTGTTTTAATGGTTCAAAAACGATATCATAGTAAGGAATGAATAAACTGTTAGATAAAGGAAAGTGTTGAAATATAGATTTGATGTGCTACAGAACAAATGGACAGTCACCTGAATTTATAGAACACAGATAGCAGATCTGGATAAATACTGTTAGCATCTATGAATTTAGAAACTCGCTGTGAGTAACCGAACAAAAAAAAACACAGTAATACCTATTTTTTTTTAGCAACAAAGTTTAAAACTTTAACCAGTACATTGCGAAAACTTCCGGATCAAATTACGGTATCGGATTACGATTGGGTCCGCAAATTTTACCTGAAAATCCATTTTTTTCCATAATTTAATCAGGAAATTTTATACAGAAAATAAAAGCACAAGAGATTGACTAAGTTTCAAAAAGAAAGTTTTACTAACTAACATATTTAAGTCGAAGAGAAATCTTGTAAAAAGAAATTGACACACTCAGGTATTTTTTGGCCTTGTTTGTTAAATGCTCTGAGAACCTTAATATTTTATGCAATTTTGTTTACAACTTAAGCTTTTAATTTTAATCCTGTTTTTTGTTAATTTTCAATTGTACTTTGCCTAATTACATCTTTCAGTCTTATGTTACACTTTGTGGAGCTTTAGGAGACATGCATTAAATTGAAATTTTAAAAAAATGCTAATTTACTAATTTTCATTATTTGATTGATAAATAGATTGTTTGGTTTCTGATTTTTTAAAAAAAATATGCTTTAATTGATAGAGAAAACAAAATAGAACAAAAAAAAAAAGAAAAAAAAAGGAAAATGCTGCGCTATTTTGTTGTAATGTTAAAGTGATGAAAATAGGCAGCAAAACAGTTGCGTACCGTAAACTGCACTGCAAAAAATTCCGCATCAAATTACGGTAAGAAGTACCGGTACTTTAAGTGCATTATGCGTAAAATCTATTTCACCATAAAATATTAAATCGGAATTTTCACAGTACTATTTATTTAATTAGCGTAATTCAGTGATTTTACAGTAATTATCACTGCAAAAATTACGGTGTATCTGATTTTTTGTTCCTTAACAAGCTCCTGTAAAAATGAATTACACGATGCTGGAAGTTCCTACCTTAAAATTATCCGGAATTTTTACAGTATGGTGAAGGGCCGAATATTTTTAGGGCAAAAGTATGGATATCTCACTAGAAATCACTAAGATTCAAATAAAATTGTTTTAAAAACCATTTAATCATCCAATTAGTACCAATATATATAAAATTAAAATTAGTATTCACTAAAACATATATTGTACTACAAAAACAAATGGTAATTGTTTTTCTAGTACAAGATATGTTTTAGTGAATGTTTTATTTATTTATTTATTTTTAGTTTAGTTTTCAGATGTATATTTCAGTAAGAAAAGTAAAATAGTATACTAAAAAAATTTTATTTTAAGATACAAGGATATAAATAGTAAATATTTTCCGTACAAAAAAATTCACGAATTAAATTATATGCAAATAAGCTATTTCTTCTAAGAAAAGTTTTTTTTTCCAAATAAAAGATATCCTGTATCTTCCATATAACTCCGATTGCTTTTTACTTTAAGCCTAAAGCAATTTTTCAAATATTTAAAACATGCAAGACATTTGAATACGTTCTTTTGTGAAAGTGTTTCAAAGGAAAACTTGAAACGAGTGCGATTTCTATTCACGCGATATCTTCCCCTTTTCGGAATTTCAAGTCCAAAATAAAGTGTGAAAATTCAAATGTTTACGGCATATGCAATATCCGGTTTAAGCAAAATTCTGGAATATACTGTGATTTATACAGAAAACTAAAAATTTTCCCAAAGAAATATGGCGGGTGAAAATTTCATGATTCTTCACACTTATACTTGCAAAAAATGCTTTGAAATAATTTTTCAAAATTTAAATTATTAAAAGAAATGTATTGTTTGTGGAGAATGTGGAGAATTTTTTTTAAATCTAAAAAACTTACATGTACATAAATTCCAATTTAAGAGGCAGTCTGGAGGAAATTTTAAAAAATTTGGAATGTGTAAGACTGAGCGAGGAGCTTGGTTTCTGATGGTTTAGAAAACGTTGATAGAAAATCTTGAGAAATGAAAGAAATAGACTTTGAACGAGGATTTTCTTTAGAGGGGGCTGAAATATGAGCCGCGTATGTTAGGCGAAATTTGTTGTTCTGTAATAGTTTTGGTTTTTAAGAACACTGGTGTGAGAGAGTTGTTTTATCGAAAATAAAATATTGAAAGAACATTTTGTTGCAAGGAAAGTTGAGATAATAAATACAAAAAAAATTAATAAGATGAGGAAATTAAGTGTATTATAAATTAAAAGTGTAAAAGCTAAAGTTAAATTAAAGGCTGAGAAAGTAAAAGAAAGAAGGCTCATTGATGTGATCGTTAATTAAAGAAGCAATTAGTACAATGCAGATGCAATAACTAAGAATGATTCTTGAAGATCAGAAGGAATTTGTGAAATAAATAAAAAAGTAACAACGATTATCGAATTAAGATGGATATATACAAAGAATTACAACTCAGTGTTTAATAATAAAGTTAAAAAAATTTTGTTGATTGAGGGGACCGTCTATATTACACCTTCCAAATACATCTCTAACTAATCAAATATAGTTGATAATAAAATCTATTAATACACAAGAAAACAAAAATAAAACAATATCATGTTAAATCGGAAACAAAAGAAAAAGTACCATTTTCTCCCCCCTCGAGGGGTTTCTTCTCTGTCAGTTGGAATGCATTAGAATGAATCAAACGACTAAAGGTGAATTTGGTGAGGAGGAAGTGTTTTATTCTATGAAGTTCATCATAGTTCTACTGAAACAGCATAGCAAATTGGAAAAGCATGTGCCTTAAAATGAGTGGTCGTTTATTGAAAAAAAAAGGATAAAAAATATATATTTGTTATTTAATTACATTTAATGATTTCATAAAGAGGAAGGTATTCTTTCAAATTTATGAATTTGAACAGATGAAATTTTGGGCATTAATAATGAGAAACGGGAGTTGGAATAAAGTGAACAGAAATGCTAAAACATGACTGTGAAAAACAGCAATTTAATTATTACGAATTACAAATTTTCTTGAAGAGAGGTGAACATACGTATAGTTGACCAAAGACGACCTGGAGGCGGACTGATGAATTAAATTCGCTGATTAAATGAAACTTAGAAGAAAAGGCGTGGATCGACCATCCAGAGACAAAGGCAGCCCTAACCACATGAAAAAAAGCTCGTAAAAAAGAAGTGTTGTGAATACGCAATAAAAAGTAACAGAAAATGCAATATAGAAATGAAAAAGAAGAAAAAAAGAAAGATTTTATACTCCTGATATTTTAAAAAAAATTGTGCTCTAAAGTAGAGGAAATAAAGGCCCCAACTCCAGAAACAAGTGGAAAAAAACAGGAAAAAAAATGCAGATTCATAAAATCATAGAAGGAAATTTAGACTAATAAAAATGCTTCAATTAGACACAAAAATAAAATTAAGTTGTGAAGTACAATTAACAACATGTCAAAACTGTCGCATATCACTGTAACAATTAGAAAACATTTTTTTTTTCTGTATGTGTATGTGTTTCTGTTGCAGGTACTTATTTTTTAACAGATCTTGGATTTTATCATGTCACTGACTTGAAATTTGTAATTGGTTCTTCTTTCCAGGTTGCAGTTGTTTTAAAATGACATTTTGGTATATTTTTTGTTGAAATGTACATGTTCAAAAGCGTTAGATATAACAGAGGTCACATAAACGTTGACACAAATTTCCAAGGGAGTTAGTGCACGACGACATCAGAATTAAGGATTCATAGGAATATGCCCCAAAATATCGTCATACACCTGTAAGCACGCTTCCATATCATGAACTGTTTCTTTGTGTGCTTCTGAACGGGTTATAACAAGGAAACGCTCCTAGCCGTGTACGAAGACAGTTCCTGGAATAGGTTTCTACACTGTAAAAAAAAATTTGGATTAAGTTACTATATAAAGTACCGGTACTTTGGGTGTATTATCCGTAAAATTCATCATCCCCTCAAGTATTAAACAGTAATTTTTACAGTAATATTTATTTAATCAAAGTGATTTTGTGATTTTACTGTAATTATCATTGTAAAAATTACGTTAAATTTTTACCATAATATTTATTTAATCAAAGTGATTTTGTGATTTTACAGTAATTATCACTGTAAAAATTACGGTATATCAAAGATGGGTTTGTTCCGTAATAAGCTTCGGTGAAAATAAATATACAGTACCGGCGATTTTTACGTAAGGCCGAATACTTTTAGAGCTGTAAGAGTCTGAAGATTTCGCTTGAAAGCTAATGCTAATTAGTTTTTTTAATAATAATAATTTTCCAATAAATAACAATCGAAACAAAATTAAAATTAGTAAAAAAAGCATTCTTTAAAACTTATATTGTACTATAAAAACAATTGGTTATTGCTTTACAAATGCTGTTTTTCAGTTTTGTTTATAGATATATAAAGTAAGAAAAATAAACAAGTATACCAAAAAATTAATTTGCTTTTATGCGTAGAAAGATCAAAATAGTAAATACTTTCCGTTAACAAAAAATGCATAAATTAACTTGTATGCAAATAGGGAGTTTCCTCTAAAGGTTTTTCCAAATAAAAGATATTCTGTACCTTCTATATAACCCCGATTGATTTTTACTGCCTTAGAGGCTTAAAGCATTTTTTCAAATATTTAAAACATGCAAGACATTTGAATACGTTCTTTTGTGACTGAGTTTCAAAGGGAAACTTGAAATGAATGTGATTTCCATTCACGTAATATCTTCTCTTTTTCAGATTTTTTACTCAAAAAAGTCCAAAACAAAGTGTAAAAATTCACCTGTTTACGGCACTTTTGATATCCGGATAAAGTGGAATTCTGGAAAATACTGTAATTTATACATGAAAATAAACTTTTTCTTAAAGAAATTTGTGTAGTGAAATTTTAGCGATTCTTCACAATAATACATTCAAAAACTATTTTGAAAATGATTGTTCAAATTTTAAAAGAAATGTTCGTGGAAGTTTTTTTTTAAACCTGCAAACACTTACATGTAAACTCGAACTTTCTGAGGCAGTCTGGATAAAAAAATTTTAAAAAAGGAGAAAAAAAAGAGGAATGTTTTAGGATTTACAACTATATGCCATCTGAGCGAGAGACTTGGTTTCTGTTGATTTAGAAATTGATAATACAAAAGGATTCAAGTTTGAGAAATGAGAGAACGAGACGTCAAATGAGGATATTTTAGAGGAATCTGAGGCAAAGAATATATAATATATAATACACTTATATATTCTTTGTCTGAGGGATGAGCTACGAATGTTTGGCGAGATATGAACAAAAACTACCGCTTTATGATATGTTTAGTTTTTTGATAGCATTTTTTTTAGTTGCGGGGGATTTTTGTAACATATATTTAACGTCTCTGATTTCAAATCTGCAATGAGTTCCTCTTTCCAAGCTGCAGATTTTCTTTTTTTAAAAAAATACATTTTTAATCTATTTTTTGTCGTAATTTCCAAGTTTAAAAATGTTATCTATAAGAGGGGTCACGTAAATGATGCGACAAATTTCTAAGGGAGTTAGAGCACATCACCAGATCTAAAATTGCTTTGGAACATGACCAGGATGGTCGTAATACGCTTCCCTCTGGATTACTAAACAAATGGGGTCGTGAGTTTCTAGGCAATTTTAATTTTGATGTTATTCCTTAATTCTGCTAGAAGTTTGTCGCAACATTTACGCGACCGTTGTTATTGCTAATGTTTTTAGTCTTAGAAATTTCGACAAACAAGAAACAAATGTCGTTGTAAAAAAAAGCTGCAGCTTTAGGAATAAAACTAATTTCAGATTTGAAATCTCCTTACTCGAATCAGGCAAGATCAAGTATTTGTATAAATGAAAAAAATATTTGTTCCACCGTGCAATCGTTTCTTTTCTAGTTTTTCTTTCTTATTTTTTCTTTTGACGGATGGTTTTTCTGTCTGAGTAGATTTTCATAAAGTGCGTTGGTGAATAATAAATGATTTAAGAAAAATACAGGGTGTTTATAAAGTCCCGGACCCATTTTGACGTTTAATAACTCCTAAAATAATAAAAATAGATTAAAATTAATAACATAAATGGTTAGATAGACTCAAAAAGTTTCATGACCCTTGTCTTCCACGTGTGCCCCCTTCGTCGCACGGAGAATATCAAGTCGATAGTCATTTCACGCCAGGTAGCGGCAAGCATGTCGGCATCCACAGAGACTATTTCGGTTGTAATTCTGGCTTTTAGGCTGGCAAATAGACTCAAAAAGTTTCATGACCCTTGTCAATGAACCTCCTAGGAGCCTAGGAGGATGGCGTTTGCAAGAGATAGGGTAGGAAGGATAGAAGATGCTGCTGATTTTCTGAAGCGCATAATGTTCTCCGACGAAGCATGATTTCATGTTTCTGGCATTGTTAATCGCCATAATGTGCGCATATGGGGATCTGAAAACCCCCATGAATACCGTGAAGCACAAAGGGATTCCTCAAAAGTTAATGTGTGGTGTGGACTAACGCACGACCGAGTCATTGTGCCTTTCTTTTTTACAGAAAAGACGGTCTCATCAGTCGTATACTTAGACATGTTGGAAAACTTCGTATTTCCGCAACTAGAAGAGCTTCAGCCACATGTCCTTTTGCAACAAGATGGTGCACCCCCTCATTGGGGTATTATCGTTCGTAGTTCTTTGAATGACCATTTTCTAGGAAAATGGATTGAGCGAGGAGGTCCAATTCCTTGGCCACCCAGATCACCTGATATAACGCCGCTGGACTTTTTTCTTTGGGGATTTAAAAAGGACAATGTTTACAGGAGGATCGTGTCGAACATTGATGACCTAAAAGCCAGAATTACAACCGAAATAGTCTCTGTGGATGCCGACATGCTTGCCGCTACCTGGCGTGAAATGACTATCGACTTGATATTCTCCGTGCGACGAAGGGGGCACACGTGGAAGACAAGGGTCATGAAACTTTTTGAGTCTATCTAACCATTTATGTTATTAATTTTAATTTATCTTTATTATTTTATGAGTTATTAAACATCAAAATGGGTCCGGGACTTTATAAACACCCTGCATAATGAATTTTGTATTAAAAAAATGTTTAATTTCTTGAGTTAAGTATTAACAAAAGCCTATTGTGTTTTAACTTAGATTATCAATATATTTTAAAAGTGATATTAATTTAATTAGAGTGATTCGGTGATTTTATGTTAATTATTACTGTAAAAATTATGGTATATCAGATTGGTTCTGTTACATGTTCCGGTAAAAAGCAGCTGCACTCTGGGTCAAGCACTAACATAATGTGTGCTGGTACTTATTACAATAATTTGATTTGGAATTTTTTTTTCTGTGTAGTTGTAAGTTCCTATAGAATGTGAATAAACAACATTCAAAATTCACCACGAACAACGTTACAAGCTTGAATAATGTTTTACGTTAAGTTGTTTTCTCACTAAATTTATTTACATAGAATGTGTAAGCTAATATAGTTAGTTTCAATCGTCATTTCAAAGAAGTTTTAAGGCTATAAACATCTGAAATTCTTGTCTGATATCACAAAGCTTATTTTGTAAACTTTTTATGTAAAAAATCAATGTTATGTAACTAAATTTTATTTTAAACAAATTACATTCAAGCACAAAAACACTTTTTTTCTATCCCTCTATCCTATAAACATATTTTTTGAATGCTTTTTTGTTAAAGCTTTTTTTTCTTTATTCCACGCGTTATTAAACAATTGTTTTTTGTTTCATAAATTATTCATTTTAAGGAGATCAAGTTTTAAGTTTTGAATCTCATTAAACAAAAAACATTTCTACAAGTCAATTTAAATGAAATCAAATATATTAAGTATGAAAAAGGTTTTCTCATCACATATTAACACGGAAATTAGTCTATTTTTTTTAATATTTATTTTTTATCAATGAAAAAATTTTCATTTTTTTCCTATCAAATATTTATTGTGAATGCTTTTTAATTCTTTTTTCATAAAAAAAACGCTTTCTTAAATTATTATTTCTAGTTACACAACTTGTGTAGTTGAAAAAAGATGGATTTATTAAATTTTCAGTTTTGTGGATAATTACTCAATAAAATTTTCTTTTATCAGCTACTTGCATCAAAGGCTGTGCTTGGTGTCCAGGAATGCTTGTTTCACCACTTTTAAAAGAAAAAAGCTGTCTTCATTTTTATGCAGTAACACTAACGCTTGTAATGGCAAAGAAATATAATACACATACATATCAGTCTATTTATTTTTACGATAGAGTTTAATGTAAGAAGAATAAGTTTTGGCTGCATACTCATACTGATTCTTAAAATAAAACTAGTTTGTATATCAAACATACATTTTAAAAAGTTTTCGTGTATCTTAACACCAACAATTACTTCATCCCAAAGCGGTGCTCCACTAAGTGTTCCACTACACAAAGAATGTTCTTTCGCCCTACTTGGTGTAATGTTGTCACCGTCATTTTTTCATTCAGTTGCATTAAAATTTGCGATATATGTAAGATAAGATACATGTAAGTGTCAGTTAAGTTACTTTTACTGTCCAATATGAAGTACGAATCATTAATTTAGAATGTTTTTGAACACTAATTCATAAAATAAAACGACTTTCCCGATCAAACATACACGTAGCACAGATAGAATATTAGAATGAATTCGAACTAGGCGTAAAAGAATGGGAGCCAAAAAGAAACTATACTTAACAAAATCCCTTAGTATATTTCTCAGAGATTTAAAATTTAAAATATAATTATCTTTATTATGCAACTAAGAACAAACATGCATATTTTAGCCCTTTGTGTTGGTTCATGTATATCAGCGTCATAGACTTCCATTAACTCAAGCCAGCTTACATAAACTATCAACAGACGCCAACATCTGTGTTTCCAAAAGTAAAACTAATACTTGCTTGGTGAAAAAGGCCAAATGCTTGGTATAAGCTTATTCCATAATAAGTGTTTAGATTTAAATTACACACTTTAAAATGCATATGAAAGCTCTATTCGGTGTTAACCTGAAATAAACTGTTTCGCCAAAAAAATTTTTGGCTTGGTCAACATCATATTCGGAGAGATATTACGCCAAAGTTCCACCAGTATCCGCATAGCAAAAAAAAAACGGATAAAAATTAGATATTATTAAATAGTTTAATAAAATTGACAGAGAGTAAAAAATTAAAATATAATTATCCTTATTACTCAAGCATATATTTCATAACGGTGCACTTTTTCTGTCGATATAAAGTAGCGTGCAAAACAAAAACAAATGCACGCCATTTAGTTCTCAAACGTAGGCAGTATATTGATAATACCCGAAGTAAGCCAATATTGGCGTTTATGTAAGCAAAAAGTAATTCACGTATTGAATGAATGAGTCTGAACTTGCTGTGAGCACTTTTTATTATTTATATCAATAATTTAATATCAGATTTTCCCAAAATACTAATAGATGGTGAATTTAACTACCCATTTTAAAGTATAAATTAAAGCTTGATTTCGTCCTTACTAAAGTGCTTTTTCACACATC
The DNA here is from genome assembly GCA_949128135.1 of Parasteatoda lunata. NCBI lineage: Eukaryota > Metazoa > Arthropoda > Arachnida > Araneae > Theridiidae > Parasteatoda > Parasteatoda lunata. The sequence goes on from OX421971.1 coordinate 95,936,551, forward strand.
TTTTTGGTTTGTTCAACTCAGAATTCGAGAAATATTACACTACAGTTTTGACAGTATAGGAAAATTGATAAAAAATTATGAAGAGTCTGAATATAAATATTGTTTAGATACTACAAGCAATTGTTGTAAGCATAGTTCAGTAAAGCAGGGTAATATGCCCATTTAAAAAAAAAGTTACAAATTATACAGTCAAAAATTTACAATTTTACATTTTTAAAGTTCAAACCAAGTTAAAAATTAGATTTATCATATAAAATAATATTTATTATGTATTTTTAAAAAATTATACTTACCATATCTTTTTAACAAATTAAAATATTCTTCATTATCATAATTTATCTTAAATCTGGCAAATAATATCGAAAATATTTGTTATATTTAGATAATAAAACATAATTTATTTCAAAAACACAAGTGAACAAACTTTAGCAATGAAGTTGCTGGAAACAATGTTCTCCATTCTATTCTGTTCTGGAAATTTTAAGTTATATTCTCAAACTTCAACAATTACCGAAACATTCTTAGAATTAGTTAGTAACGACTAACACTTACGCGGAATACTTTTCTTTAAATGATCTACAGATGCGACATGGTTTTCCAAATCTTCTTAACGACTTTGAGTTTTGTTCAGCGACAACTTAATACTTTAGTAAGTACTTGTTAAGATAATTACTTCGGCAGTTTTCTCAGTTCTTGCGGTAAACTGCTACAAGATGGTTGTCAATGCTCCTAAGGAGAGGTTAGAAATCTCATACTGTTTTGCGTTGGAAGAATGAATCAGAATTAATAAAACTTACCCAACGTTTTAGTAACAACAAATGCAAATTAAAATATCATTCTTTTAAAAGATTAGATTTAATAAAGAGATTAATTTTAAAATGACATCAGATATTTTGCCCATAACTATGGAATTTACTTAAACAAAAAAAAAATCATTTTGATTCGTACATTTTTTTCTTTAAATTTGATTCTAACCAATGATTGTGAAACAAAGGGAATAAAACTTTTATTCAAGTATTATGAAATAATGGTAAAATTTACAGTAAACTGTTTGAAGAGTTTCGAATATGGTATAATTTATCAGAATTCTTCAACCAACGTTTCAATAACAGAAAAATGTAAATTTAAATATCGTTCTTTTAACACATTAGATTTTATAGAGAGATTAATTTTTAAATGACAACAGACATTTTGCACATAACTATGAAATTTATTTAAACAAAAAAAAATTCTTTTTGAAAAGTTGTTTTTTTTAATTTGATAGGAAATAAATTTTTAAAGGAATTAAGTTTAAAGGAAATAAATTTTCTTGCAAAATATTATAAAATAATGGGACAAATTTTATGTTGGTTATTTTAAAAATAGAGTTGTACAACTCAATTTATTTATCATTGAAGGTTTATCTTAGGAAAATAATCAGTGCCTGTGTTTAAGAAACCTATAAAGGAAGGAAGAGTTAAAGGGCAAATATGTTGAATTTTAAATATACCTCAATCAACACCTTATCAATTTTTTAAACAATTTATCTTTGAAGAAAAAAACAATTTCTTTTATATTTTATTTTTCAATATTACTAGGTGACTCCTCCACCTCTTCACGCCACTCGTGGTTGCTTTTCATTCCTCATTAAATTTTTTAAAAATAATTTTGTTCGAGAAACAAGTAATTATTATCATTTTATCTAAACACGATTTTTCAATATCTTAATTGTAGAGAAATGGAAGGATACCTAAATTTGAAAAATTAAATGTACTTGAACTTAACTTGAAACTGTACTGTGAAACAGAACATCAACTATACTTGAAAAAAAATATATAATTTAAACTTACGAATGCAAAATATGCTACTCAATAAGAAATGATAAATGAGAAGTAATTTTATTTGTTAGTATATAATAACCTTATATCATATAACAGTTCAAATTAGAAACAACTTACATATTTCTTATAATTTTTATGTTTTAAAATTTTTCTATACAAATGTTAGGATTTATATCTGGCAACATCTAAACTTCCACTCTTGTTCCTCACTTCCACTCCTCAAATATGCTAATTATTTATTACTAACTATTAATTAAGCTACAGAATCGGACACAAAAACGTACCTTCTCTGATTAAACATACACACATTATATATATAGTATATATATATATATATATATAAGTATTTGGATCCTTAACAAACCTTCAAAATATAGGTGGCAACCACAATCAGGGAAGTATGGTCCCCTTAGTTTGGTCAGGAGAGTGATCCAAATTTCGGACCCCTTAGTGTTAATTTCACTCTTTCCGTTTTTAGTCATATTTTTAAAATTAATTAAGCAATTCCAAAAAAAATTCCCTCACTCATATGACCCATTTATCTAAAGATAATTTCCTGCGTAAAATAAATATTAATCATTACTTATTATTTAATTTAATTAAAGATTGAAAATATTAGATTTATTAGGTATGCATTTTTTTACCATATTAATCTACAGCTTTTTCTGATGAAAAATCTAAAGTTTCAACTGTTTTTTTTAGTGGAAGCCAAAAAAATTTAAAATTAAATAGTTTTGAAAAAATAATTTGGCGACACTGAAGAAATTTTTAAATTATGAAATTAATATTTAAACGTTCTTAACTTTTTGGGAACTGGAGCTGCGCGAGTGAATAGTAAAATTTCATATTTTTTTCACTAAAAACCGAATCATAATATCTTTTTTTAATAATAAAATACCATGCTTCTTTTTTAGACATCTAAAAGTTTATTCGTTATTTAGTAAAGAAATTTGAATACAACATTTGAATAAAAAACATTTTATTCAATTAAGTCGAGTCGAGTTTTACCAATGCATGTTTCTGATAGAATGTGAATATACATCAGATTGTGATTACATTTTTTTTAGTTCACTTATTAAATAATTGATAAAATTTCAATAATATACATACCTATATACATTTTATAATTATTAATACGAATTCGTATACAACATTTTTAAGAATCTTAAAATTTCTCATCGTCTTATATATCGTCTTAATCTTAAATTTAATTTTTAATTACCTGTCCGCAAGTGTTTCACAGTACTATTTTACCAGCTATTTAATTAAATTTTAACATTTTTAAAAATCTTAATGAAAAAATAATATTAGTTGTAGCGTTAATATACTAATAAATTCTTTTAGTACTTTAATTTAAGTTTTCCTTTAAAGTAACATTTCTTTTTAAATTATTGTCAAGTTTTTATTAAAAGAAAACTTCGAATTATTGCCTGCTAGCTGAGAATAAATAAAATCCTGTTAAAAAAATTTAAAACATTCGGCTGTTTAAAAATATTCGATGCAAAGCACCTGAATATTTTCTAAGCATACTATTTTTTTCGAAAAATGAGGATAAATTAATGATTGTCATTTTTATTGTTTTTTTTTTGTATCTCCATTATCCAAAATAGAATCGATGTTTTATAAGTCTTTACAAGGTAACGATACCGAACATAAAGAGCAATAACACAATTTTCGAGCTTATTTTGATAAAAAAAAATAAGCCCAGAGAAGGTTAACATACTTTTTACAGAAACTGAATACCAATTTTTCCTGTGTTTCGTCAAAAGAGGATAAGAGTGATATTGCTCCACGGAACTTACTCAATAATTTCCTATTTCTAGAATTGAAATCTGTTTGGACAATACATATTGTTCCTTTAAAGCTAAATCGAAAAAAAAATATTTACTCTTATTACTTGTCTAAGCTTTTTTTCCATTAGATTAATGATAGCGGTGTCAAAGTTAATGATACGCAATGAAGCCCCGTTTACTATTATACCAAAAATGCATTAAATCACATAGCGTGAATCATTTATTTTAAGCTTGAATAATTTTTAATAATTTTAAGCGAATAAGGGTGTAGAAATAAACTATCAAAGTACGATTAAATACCCTCAAGTACGCAAAGTATACCCTGAAATATATGTAGAATAAACTTTCGAATCAATAAATAAACAATACATTTCCAACAATTTTGACGGAAACGCTAACTTGATTGAGGTGTCCTTGTAACTAGTTAATTTATATTCCTGGTTCTAGGGGACATTCCATTATTTTTATTCGTATTCTGAAGTTTCTATTGCAAACGGAATTTTTTTTTATGTCCTTATACAAATGTTACTAAGGCTGGCGGTAAATAACTGTACTACATTGATTTTTTTTTTTTTTGCAAGTAGTGACTAGTTATAATTTTTTCAATCTAGGAACCTATGCCTTTATTTTACGCAAAACTCATTTTAATATCGCGTGAAGTAACTTAATGTACTATGTTACTAAAAATATAATCCCAAGAAACTGAAATTAAAAGATAAAAACTTCTTTGATTTGAAAAATAATAGATAATAAAAGTTGACTTGTTTTGAGCTTCCAAGAATTAACGTCACAAGTCATTCACGCCTGACGAGTTTGGAGAACGGACACTTATATTTGATCGCTCGAAACATAGACTTTTATTTCCATCTTCATATTTTTGAAGCCAGTGAAGTTTTCATTATCAATTATATTTTTTTACATTTATGCCTGAGCACAGTTGTTCTCAAGGAATGCCAGGATACGACGCAAGCACTTGTTGCGACCCACTCTTCACCTATTAGTGTATACAACAAAACGGCAATTACTTAAAACACCCCTCGTATATATATGTAGTGAAATGAAATCTCGAAAATATTTCAAGAAGCAATTAACGTCGTTTGAAATTACAAGGCTATGGAGTTTACCTTCGGTAGTCTTAAACAAACAATTAAATTGGCCGTTCAATTGGCTGTTGATGGTTTTAAAATAAAATACTCTTTGTAAAGTTTTTTTTCTTTAGTTTTATGTCCAAAAAAGAACGAATTGAAATTTTGAGTTCAAAATTTAAGACACATTTAGTGTCGTTAAATTCTGCTTGTAATGGTTTTTTTCTAATATCGACCTTTAACCACACAGTGTAAGCGCTTTATTCATAAGGAAAATTAATTGATGTTCCTTTGGCGCTAATTTTGAAATGGTTTTTGCATGAGATAACTAAACTATTGAAAGTTGGAAATTCATCAAAATTTCGATTGAGAAATTGTTACAAACACGAGAGCAAATCAATAAAAATTTGGCAAATGGAGATTTTAATTTGAAATTTTCACTCTCCAACTTGAAAGTAACTTGACCACTATGTGCTGTTTAAAGATGGACACTATTGCGAAAATATTAAAATTGCAAGTGGTCTGATTTTTTCAATGTTTGAATAACTGCTCGAATTCCATCACTTGGAGTATTAAATGATTTTACGATTAACTACTTTCTTCTTCGGCTCAAAAAATTAAATGTGTAATTACATAACTAGTATTTCTAACATAATACTGGCCAGTCCCCAATTCCAAATCTTTACAATAAACTGTTACTTTTCTGTTAGCAGGGAAACTTCAAAATCACCTTTTTGACCAAAGAAAAATACCAAGAGCAAGACTACACTTTCACAATTTATACATTTTTTTATATTCAAGAACAGAACTCAAAACTTCAATAACGCATCAATAAAACTTCAAAACAAATAACAGATTATCAAAACTCATCTTCAGTGTCTGATATTGGTTCTGTCGGGCTATCGAGACCAACTTCTTCGTAGTCTTTCTCCAAAGCTGCGAGATCTTCTCTGGCCTCTGAAAATTCTCCTTCCTCCATACCTTCGCCAACATACCAGTGAACAAAAGCTCTCTTGGCGTACATCAGATCGAACTTGTGATTAAGACGAGCCCATGCTTCAGCGATGGCTGTCGTGTTCGAGATCATGCATACCGCTCTCTGCACTTTGGCGAGATCACCGTCTGGAACAGTTGTTGGAGCTTGATAGTTTATGCCGACCTGAAATTTTAAAAAAGTGAGTCATCCAGGTCAGTTTAGTTAACCTCAAAGATTATGTAAGCTGTCGTAGCTCCAACTTAAATCAACTGCTTTTTAATGTTTAGAACTTTAGTTCTTTAACAGGAGTCTGCTAGTGGTGGCTCTTAAGCCGAATATGGCTCATGAGAACCATACTAGTGGTTGAGTAGTTTAACTGTCCGATATTATTCTATTGTATTTTTCACATTTTGATCATTGAATAATATATTCTATTCTAAAATAACATAATGAAACTTTAGAAAGGTTACTTGAATCTAATTTCTTATATTCCATTCCAAAAACTCAGACCAGCCAAGGTAAATATTTAAATTACATAAAAAAAGTACACACAAATAGGAATAATTCTTAATAGTTTTAAGTAATTAAATGTAGCTAAACATCATTCAATATATTGGACACTTTTGTCCAATCTATTGCACGGCTGTCCAATATACTGGAATTAGCTGCAATATAGCCATTGCCAAATAAACTTTATCCTGCGGGCACATCAAAATGCACGGGAGATCTTATATGTAAACCGAGCTCTACCCCATGTTACTTCCCATTTAACTGACGTGGAACTGATGTTTGAAACTTTAAACTATCTTCCAGATATTTTCGATAAAATGAAAACATTCAGCATCTCAGATGACAACTGCTCTGGATTCTACAAAGTATTGTAAAAACCCGTAAAAGAAAAAGCATTTGAAGATTTTTGGTAAATTTTGCAGACTTAACTTTTGGCAGTTATGATGTCTTGATTCCTTAAGTGCTTCATAAGCCTTAGAATTTAGAATTAGTCTTGTGTAAAAAGCCTATAAATCTAATTTCTTAAACCAAGAATCGTTCATTAAAAGCCTACCACTTGAAAATATTTATCTGTTATCCGGTGCAAGTTGGCATCTTTGAGTATGGATCTACTTACTACTGTAAACAATTATTTTCTCTAAGACTATAATTTAAAAATTAATATACCTTACGACTAAATTCTGATAAGTTGTAGGAAGTTAAAACTTTTGAATATTTAAAGTTGGACTTACTTTAATCGTTTATTAAACCCCGAAAATCTCACTATTACATATTTGAGTTCTTATTTTTACATTTAAGTTATAAGCAAAACTACATAACTTCTGTAATTAGAGTTGCACTATAAAGGTTTATTTTAACTGGTTATACAAATTTCAGCGCTCCCTTTGATTTATTGTATTATAAGCTGTTATTGAGCAAAATAAAATATTTCTGTCTTAAATTCACGTTTCAAAGCACATCAGTTAAATTTTTTTCTAATATACTGACTTACGTACTTTTAGTTCTTTTAACTTACATAATGGCTCTTAGTCGCAGAAAGATTACGGACCTCTAGAATAAGCAACGTATTAGCTTAGCTTATTTACGAAAAATCAAAAAGAGGCAAAAGAATGGTGTATTAGTTCTCAAGGAAAGAAATACTTACATTAAGATAAACGGCAACCTTTTATTTCCACTGGTTCGGCAAAGCCTTAAATTTTAATAATGGAAGTAACAATTTCAAATATTTTGATCTACTGGAGAGAATAAGAGGTCTTATTTAAACAGTAGTTACGAATTTCTTAATTTTGATAGTTTTAAAGCTACTAAAGTAAGAAATTTACAAGCATGAAAGTGAGGCGAACTTCTTTTTAATAACTTTAGTTTTACCACTATTCGTATAAAACTACCAAATGACACGAATACAATTTTTCAATACCATCACCGCGATTGCAAAAAAAAAATTTGTGCAAGTATGTGTCTTGGGGTAGTGAATTTCTAAAGAATTTATAATAGTTATATCAGTAACTCTTAAAATTCTAGAGTTATCAAATAGGTTTATAGCATTAAAACGTAAGGTATAGCTTTAAAGAAGTTTTTCGTGGGTTCTTTAATAACCATTTTGTGAGACAAAACCTCATAAACCCGAATCAAAATGACACTAAATTCAAGAAAGATGAAATTTTCTCAATAAGGAGGTTTTATTTTGAAAAACAGTTTTGATATAATATTCCAAAAATTAACCCACGTAAGTATTTTATTTCTTAAAGTACACTAAAATATAAATCTTGATTTTAACAATTTTTTATGGAAGTAAAAATGTTGCTCAAATTATCATTTATTCAAAACCCAATCATTTCTTTTAAGTAATGTAGTAATTTTATTTAAAGTTTTTATATTAGAGTAAGACATTCAAAATGAGACAGTAGCTTTTAAAACTAGCTTCAGTGCTGCAGAAGGAATATGTTACACGGCAGTACTAAACGCTACCTACATTATATTTCAGCAAAGGGATGTTGTCTAATACCACTTGCCAATATCAGCAAGCCTGTTAGGCGAAACCTAGCGAATTGAAGGCAAATTGTACTTATTTTTCAGTTGTGCTCTCTATGGCCAAGAATAAGGCTTCAGCTACACACGCCTTACAACCCGTTTATAGAATAAGCCCATCCATACATTATTCACTCGCAAATCGAAGTTTTGAAATGAACCCGAGACGGATCAATCTCGAATTCAGTAACTCCAGAGGAATGATTTGTTATGGAAAATTGTGATCCATCCGATTTAACATACACCAGTCGCCATTACAACACAGGGAGTCTACATCTGGCAGAGATCGAACCAACTACTTCTTGGACAAGAGCCCAACACCCTACCAACCAGGATATTCCAACCAGTAAAAGAATAAAATAAGTTTTAAAAATGAAGTACGCAAGTGTTGTGGCACTTTTATTTATCTGAAAATATTAGAGCGTACAGCTCACGCCCGCTTTGATTCGTTGAAAAATTAAGTATTAAATTCAAATATAAAAGATTTCATTGATATTTAGCGCTTCTTATAAAATAAAATAAAAATAGGAATTCAGAATTAGCTGCTGTTTACATTATTCCCAACTTTTGAGAAGTTCTCTGTAGTCAAATTTCAAGCGAAGTAAACGGAAAGATGTAAGAATACATCTAATTAGACTGAATACCTTAAAACCGGTGGGGCACCAATCTACAAACTGGATAGAACGCTTTGTTTTGATGGCTGAAATAGCAGCATTGACATCTTTTGGTACGACGTCTCCCCGATACAGAAGACAGCAAGCCATGTATTTTCCATGCCGTGGATCACACTTCACCATCTGATTTTCAGGCTCAAAGCAGGAATTTGTAATATCCCCCACTGTAAACTGCTCGTGGTACGCTTTTTCCGCAGAAATAATGGGAGCGTAGGTTACCAATGGAAAATGGATCCTGGAATCAGAAAATAAGATTTAATAACCAACCACAGCTGTATCAAGACATTTTGCTCTTTATATTAGATATTGACGTTTCGATTAAAGTTGTGTTTGAAGGCTGAAATATGTAGCTGATATTTAGTGAATTGCATACTTAATTTTTCGCAACTCTACTGAGTTTGTATCAGTTATTAAAGACAGTTAAGACACTGCGACCTCTACACTACGAAAATGACGAGATACTAACAATTTACGCTGCTTTTACTTTGTATTCTTAAAAATGTAAAAATTTAGACTTATTCAGTCATTTTAAAAATTTTCAAGTGGAAAGCTCTGGCGAATTTTAAGATTGGACAAATAAAATTTAATCATTTTTATGTCCAGATAGTTTTTTCTTCATTAAGATAGTAGTTTACATAATTTTGCTTAGAGAAGTAGTCACTGTTTCTATACCTTGTGGCAAAGAGAGTTCTTTTTATAGACAAAGTCTAAGGCCGGCTACTGCTATGGAAACAAGAGATCACTTCAAAGAGGATAACTTTTCTCTCCCCTCATTCCTTTTCTCTTATTAATCCGAGCCAATACATTTCTTCAGGATTGGCCAAACTTTAAATAGTTATACTTCTTAACCATAGTCACAGTCACTGCTCCTGGAGACCGGAGTAAAGGGAGTTCTTTATATAGATTATATGCAATTTGCTACTGTGTGGAATTACTGGAAATATTTAATTAACTCTTCTAGAAATTGAAAACTGAACACTTCTGTAAAATTCATACCTTTGAAAAAAATTATGATAATGTCCCAGTCTTTTAAATTCAAAACTTTACTAATCAAATAAAGGGGTTTGAATGAATCAAAAGGTTAGGTCAAGTAAAAAGACTAGTAAAAGGCTGTAATGTTCCAAACGTCAAGGATATATCATCCTTTTTAAAGCCAGTGTGACATATATTGAACAAAATTTATAACAATTTAGTAACTTAAAAAAAAAAAAACATTCTATTCAAGTAAGCTTTCGGAAAGCATGAATAAAGATTTTTAAATCGTTCCACTGAATCCAGATCAAAATGTTTTGCATTAATTTTACAATTCGTAAAAAATGCTAAAAATTAAAGTTTACGTTCTCCAGTAATAATTAAGAACATACTGAACTTAATTGAATTTTAAAAATATTCTTATTTACGAGTTTCTAAGAAACATTATGAAGCAAATATTGCATTTTCGGTCTGCACTTTAATCTGGTTTCGGGTTATAATGCAAATTCCAAGACAGCTGATCAAATGGTTCTGTAAACAGTCTGGATATACTGATTAAGAAAAAACTAGACCTTTAGTCTTTATTGATTTCCTATTAACAAAGTACGAACTTATTTTACTAGAGCTAGACATAATGCTGATCTGTTTTTTCAGATATATTGTAATGTTGATCTGTTTTCACTTCACTACACATTTTGAAAATCTAGTGTGCTTTCAGTACACTTGTTTATAATATAGGTCTGCTTTCACACAAATTGAATAAAATTGTCACTTAAAATCTTAGAACAGTGCAGGCCATCTCCTCTTATCAAGAGTGTAAGAACATGTTAGTCAAGCAGTGCCAGGAAATCATAAAAGAACTTTCCCACAATATATCTCCAAAAGCCCAAAACTAAAGCAAGTCTCCATTCCATTAAACTGATGATATCACTTAGATCAAAAGACTTAGAAATTTTGCCACTCGGGCTTGCGATGGCAAGCCTTGGAAGGTTCTTTTAACAAACTCAGATTTTTTTTCCTGACCACCCGCGATCAGTTGTGGTTTCTTCTTTCAGACTATTAATGGGGCATGGCTATCTACAGAATCATTTTTTCGCATTGGACTAACCGATTCACCTGTGTTTGTGATAGTGAACGGCCAATGACGGCAGAACATTTGGACGAGTGTGAAGCAGAGACAGATTTTTCCTCTATATTATAACGCTATTGGCAAGCAAGAAGTTTAATGGCCTAACGGCTAAAGTAACTGGCATTTGACAAATAAAAAAATTTTAGAACAGAATCGCTATAGTTTAGGAAACCTCAACTCTAATAGCAAACTCACAAAACTGTTAAGTTACTTTTGAGGTAAAAGTATCTAAAGGTTTACTATTTTATGCAATGTAAACAAACATGTTATTTTAGGCTTCTAAAGTGTAGAAATCACATTGACTTTGGTTTAGAATAGTTTAAAAGAAACTTAATTCATAGTATCGTGCTCTCGTCAACGAATGAACAGTTTAAGTGCCTTACCCCTCTAGGCAAAGTTCCATCTTGTCGCAAAGAATTATCTAGGCCTTAGAACGGGGAAACTGCTTAAATACTTCAGAAGTTTTTTTTTTTTTTTTTTAAATAGAAAAGCGATTTTTTCTAAATAAAAATCTTTAAATATTTTTATTAAATATTTTTTTCAATTTGCAATGAGTCCAAACAATGTAACGCTGGAGTATCTATATAAAATTTTGCAAAACTGGCTTCTCTTCATATTGATGTTTTGAGCAAATTTCAGAATTAGCACGGAAAAGCAGGCTAAAGATAATGTAAGTCAGGAATAACTTATGAACTCTGGACTTTTTAGAAATAACGTTAGCTAAAAATCGTTGTTTCATGAGACGATGACTGCCCTTGGGTACTCTTACTTCTTGTAATCAGATTACTAATCAAATCCGATTTAATCAGATAACTATTTCATTAATTATACCCTTTGTCTTTTCAAAACAAATTTTTCGGTAATCTTGTTTTAAATGCAAACGCAATCTTTTAGTTTTAACTACTTGCAATTTTGTATAAATTTTTTCAACACATAGATCTAGGGAATAGACTATTCGGACTAGTTGTTTAACTTATTTTATATTTTGAAAAGCAAGTAATTGCAATTTCTTTTCTTTTTGCTAAAGAGGTTTCGACGTTTGCTATAAAAAGTCTAATATGTCTAATTCGTAGTCTATTCCCTAAGTTGTTGTAACTTAGGTGACTTTCCAATATTAGTAAGCCTGTTTGAAATCAAGCAAATTTTCAAGAAAGAGTGTGCTTTCAGTAGCGCCATCTATGCTCAAGAATAAGACGTCAACCAAACTTACGTGACAGCCAGTTTACAGAGCCCCTCCCCCAATCGTACTCTATTCATTCTTGGTTCATAATTTTGTCTTGAACAAGAGAACCAACTCCAATTCAGTACTCCAGAAGTATTTATTTGTTGTGGGAACTTTGAGACCCCCGACAGATTTAACAGCCACCCTAGTCACTATTTGATACACGGAAATTCTTCAGCCGGGGGATTCGAACTCTAACACGAGTCAAACATTCTACCAACCAGGTTATCCCGGCCCATTCCCTAAGCTTCGTTTTTATTGATTTAATTTTTCCTATTTTACACATAATGAAATAAATTTCAGGGTATGATATTTTGAAAAAGCTCAATCTTTGACCTTTTGACCAGTTTCCTTCAAATTTTGCAAAATAAAATTTTATGGTTTGTATTCATACTGTATTTCAGTGTATAACACATACAATTCAAATTCGAAACTTAAAAATTCTGCCTCCAACCATATTCGGGTATCTTAAATGGCAGATTCATTTAAGTGGTTTGATGCAACTTGATATATAAATAAAATACGAAAAATAAGATCTACCTGGGATAAGGTACGAGATTTGTTTGAAACTCTGTCAGGTCAACATTCAGGGCTCCGTCGAATCTAAGCGAAGCTGTTATGGATGACACTACCTGCCCAATGAGCCTGTTTAGATTCGTGTAAGATGGCCTATCCACACCCAGGTTCTTATGGCAGATGTTGTAGATGGCCTCGTTATCCACCATGAAGGCGCAGTCTGAATGCTCCAGAGTGGTGTGTGTCGTCAGTACAGAATTGTAAGGCTCTACTACAGCAGTTGAAACCTAATAAAATAAATATCGAAGGCTTTGTGATACAGTTTAAAAACCAAACCTTCCAACTACGGAATTTCCGTAGTTTCAGAAAATAATTTTTAGTGAAAGTGACCTATTAATACTACGAATACATATAAAAATTAAATATTAAAAACTAGTCATATACGTTCCTAAAGGTTTCAGAAAATTAGTTTTAAAAACTTCTGATGGTTTAATTTCTTTTCCTGAAGAGAATATATTGCAAGAATATTAAATGTTAGGAGTAAAGGTATGGGCAAGTCACAAAATAAGTTTAGAAATGAAAAGGTAAAAGCAAACTAAACAGCTATTTTCTAAAGTGGAATAATCTCATTTTTTAAAATAAAATTTCAGCAAGGTATAAACTCATTTTTAATCTCATAAATTACACATTCAATTCAGCCCTACCAAAATTCGAAAACTTTCTAGCAGAATGAGTTTGCTTCCAATAAAATTTATAAATATTTTATTTGCCTTCCAAAATTACTGTTTGCATTCTAAATTATCGCTCGTTAGCAGAAACTGAGAATTAGCGCCAATGCAGTTGCAGAGTTTGCCATCTTTAGCGCTAATTCATATTACGAAGTAATTTCCTCGATTTTGCCTAATTCTGCGGTTTGGTTTGTGTTTTCTGTATTAGTCACAGCTTTCGCATTTAAAATACATTTGTTATCGAAGCGAATACACAAATAAAATTACCACAGTATAAAACGTCAAAACCAACAAGAAAAAACAACGAGTTACCTTACGTCACACCTATTTGTCATGATGACGTAATTATGTGGCGTTTCAAGTCTACATTTATTTGCGTCAAAAACTTACGTTAAAGTTAATGTGTATAAAAAGATACACTTAACATTCCTCGTTTATTTCGTATGAAATGTTATTCTGAAAGAGGAATTAAACTCATTTGGAGTTCAGTATTTTCCTCCGGATTTTAATAATCATTACTACATTTAAAAGTTTAATCATATTATAGAGCTAATTAAACTTTGCCATTAGTTTTAAATTAAATCCAATACTAACCCTTAAAAATTTAGAATAAATGGACTTATTCCATTTTTTTTAAAAAAAGGCAAAAGTCTAGGGAATAGTTTAAGTTATCACCAAGTTTATAAAGAAAAATATCAAACGTTATACTAATTTTTTTTAAACACTAAATAGGCTGATTTTTCCTATCAGTTAAAATATCGTAAAATAAAATTGAAGGTGGAATTTAAAGAAATTAGCCAAGATATTTTAATTAAATTTGTTCTTAAGAATAAGTTCCGAATTATTCAAAAAGTTTTTAGAATGAAATTTTACATACCTGCGGGGCAGGGTAAACTGCGAATTCCAACTTTGCTTTTTTTCCGTAATCAACAGACAAACGCTCCATCAGTAAAGATGTAAAACCTGAACCAGTACCACCTCCAAAACTGTGGAAAATAAGAAATCCCTGAAGGCCAGTACATTGGTCAGCAAGCTTTCGAACGCGATCCATAACAGAATCAACGTGTTCTTTTCCAATGGTATAGTGACCTCTGGCGTAATTGTTCGCTGCATCTTCTTTTCCAGTAATCAGTTGTTCTGGGTGGAACAGTTGTCTGTATTTTCCATTCCTTATTTCGTCGACAACTGAGGGTTCCAAGTCAACCATAATAGCTCGGGGGACATACTTTCCATTCCTGGTGTCGCTGAAAAAAGTGTGGAAGCTATCATCGCCACTGCTTGTGGAGGCTTGATTACTCAGCATTTGACCGTCAGGTTGGATACCGTGTTCCAAGCAGTACAATTCCCAGCAGGAGTTCCCGATTTGAACTCCTGCTTGACCAACATGTACACTTATGCACTCCCTCATTTTCCTGAAAAAAATAAAGAATTGTATACTACAGATATAATGCCGAATTTGGGAATCTTGCTACTGGCCAGTGCACAGTGGGTCAGAAGACCATGATCTTTGGCCAAAAATCAAATTTTCAACTAAAATATGTGTAGGCAGTTTTAATATCGCCTAAACTAAGTATTCATAATCATTCCAAACATTACAATTTACTTTTTGGACCGACAAGAGTACAATGTAGTGAAAAAATTGTTGTTGTTTTTTTTAATGTAACTTTTAAGTTTATATTTCAGAAATATATATTGGAATTTCATGTTTCTGTTACATTTTCATCAGAGTAATTAGTCTGAAATTATAGTACAATTTTTCAACTGTTGGATTAGTTAATACTCTTGACAAACTTACAGTTTATATCTTATCATTTGGCATTTTACAATGTTTGAATGACTTTCGAAACTTTTCTCCAAAAAAGTTCCACGATTTATTTAGCTAAACTTTTTTTTTGTCGTCTTCTTTGGTGTTTCTTCTTTCGAAAAAACCTGCCCCATTTTGCCCATATTGCAAAGGTGGACTAAATATACCGAAAAACAAAAATTATGTTTTTTTTTTAATGTTTTCGCGTTATTTTGGTTTATTTTAGAAATATAATTTCCTTTTCATTTAATATAAAATTACGAAAATTATCATATTTTCATTGCTATATTTAATTATTTAAACGTACTATATATATTTTTTTTACTTGCTCGACATATATCAACCGCCATTTTGTGTTTATTATTTTTTTTTTGGTATTTTTAGTGTATTTCAAAATTTCAACTATGAATTCAATTTACTTGCACATAAAAACCCCAAATTTCGAAACAAATTTTGTCGAAATACTAATTTTGGCCACGAAATCTTGGATGCTGGCCCACTGTGCAGTGACCAGTTTTAGTACTTTTAACAGTGACCATTTTCTAAAATGTAGCCAGTTTTTCAAAAAATTAAAAAAGATGGAAGACTTTATGCAAGGTATTTCGTTAGAAAAATTTTAAATTACAAAATGTAAAGATTTCAAAACGGAAAAATTAAGAAATTGACGTGAAATTGAGTAATTTTCAGATTAAAAAACACAGAATAAATTCATATTTATTGATACAAAATGTACATAAGACGAAAATTGTGATGAGTGGCTACAGAGAGAATTCTTTTTAATCGCTATTATAAGTCTCCCTGCGGCAGGCGGGAGCAGTCTATTTCGCCCTGTTCCTACCTGTACTTAAAATTTTGTTTCACCTTTGGAAAATAACTTCCCAAATCTAAACTCTTCAGGTCAACGTGTCTTTAAAAAAAACCTTCAAAAACATGTTCCTGAAATATTCGTGAAATTGCACCAGGAAGGGGGAAAGATTCTTAAATTAAGCACGTCTTGTTTTCTGCATGAAATTAGCACTAAACTTCAATTTCTAAACCACAAATCAAGCGAACAAATGATTTTAAATTTGCTAAAGAAATAAGTTGCCTTTGGCTGCAATTAAACAAAACAGTATTAATAGCAGTTTATTTACTTAAGATCCATTTGAAAGACATTCCGTAGAGATAACAATCTTTTAAATTTACTAAATGTCAAAGTTTCCAGAATATAAATTTGAGAAGCAACAGACATCACATCTTGGGTATATGAGAACATTAAAAGTTGTTAAGTATTCATTTAAAAAAGGGTCGAAACAGTGATCCCGATTATAGAGGTAAATTTGAAGTAAGTCTAAAAACTTAAAAAAATTATTCTATATAATAATTAGATTATAATATTTAATGAAAAAGCGATCTAAGACGAATAACGAAAATTTTTTCATTAAAAATTAAAAATTTCACATTTCGATTCAGTTGTCTTCCATAAGTAACTAGCTTGGGGGGAGGAAGCAAGTGACAAATTTTAGTTGCAGTAAAAATATTTATAAACAGGATTAAATATTTTAATATTACCCGTGTTCAACTACCTAACAGCACTAACGTTTATTCTTTAAGTTTTCTGTTATAAGATGAAATTTGATTTTAAATGAATTACATATTATCTAGCATAAAAACTGAAATATATTTTTAGAAGTACTAATATTTTTAGAGGATTCTGTTCAAATTTTATAGTATAAATTGAAATTGTTAAATATTTCAACTCCACAGCTTTGTTTTTACCAAAAAATGCGAAGTTCCGAAAGTATTGTCAACTGTTTGCAAGCGTTTCTACCCTGTAGTTCCTAGTGTAGTGTCCAAGAACGCTCTTTTACGCTATTTGAAAAATATCTGATACCATCTTGGGTTTTCGGAACACCAGAATTTATAACACCAAACTCCAAAACTAGTAACCCCAAAATTAAAAATTACAGTAAGATAAAATACGCATAAGAATTTGTAAAATATTTTTACCATACATAAAGTAAGAATTATTAGTTTAGAATTTGTATATATATATATGCATTCTTAAAAATCAAATTAGTTTGTAAATAAAACACGTGTAGCACAGGAAATATTAAAAATTCAAAATAAACTTAACAGAACAGGGTTTGATAGAAATCATACATCATAAAATTACTTAACGCAATCAAAGAAGTTTCAAAAGTTTATAAATATTCTTATTGTACAAATAAAACACACATTTTAAAGGAGGGTTTGTGTTTCTGTAAATGAATCTCACCATAGAAGATTAACTCACGCCAGCTCTAACTCGTTTGTATGCAAGCGACAGACGATATCTTGAGTGCACCAACATTAGTGTTTAGAAGAGAAAATAATTCACGTAAGATGTGAAAGCGCGTGAGCTTATTACTTAACGAGTGCTTACATTTAAATAAACCTTTAATTTTATATAAAAGCTCCATTTGGTGCTAGCTTGAAATAAATTGTTCCTTCACACAATTTTTTGAGTCGTTCAACGTTAAATTCAGTAAGATTATACTACGGTATACAATATAACTATACAATATAAAGAACAAATTTTAAGAAAACAATTCATAGGATATTAACTAATCAAACATCAACGTTTTTAAAGTTGTAATTAATAATAATTCATAAAAAATGCGCTAACAGATTTGAATTATTTTCAAAAAATTGAAATATTCAGTGTGCTCCAAAATAAAAAAAAAACTTACAAATCTCCCAAGGAAAAGAATTATGAAACAAACTTAAAAAATTTAATCTGATAAAGTTTGATGGAAAAAAAATTCTCATAATGTATACGAAATTCTGGCTATTATTGAATTTTGCATTTTCCCAGTTATTCCCAATTTGTAAAGACTTCCAAAGTTCATGAGTTTTATTCAAATTTATAAATTTTAGGCTTTAATATTTAAATTTCAGGCTTTATAAAATAACAAATTTCAAAAACAAATTTATAAAATAACAAAGATTTTAACATCACCTTGTCCTATAGATTCGGTAAATCCTAAATATAATTTATTCAAATCCCCTTATTTAAATCTTAAGTTATGAATTAAAGTTGTCGCCTTCCCATACAATAGGCGTACAAAAAATATGTCTAAATATTAATTCATTCCGAGGACAAGAACTAAAATCACTTTTCTGTTCAACTAACTGAATTTGGACAAAGACTAGAAATTAGAAAGTAGAGAAAGGAATGGAAATATTTATTCAAGATATTAACTTAGATATGCAAAAATGTCAATATTAATAAAAAAGTCAATATATTAAGGAATTGTGCATCTTTAAAAAGCATTTTAAGACAGTAATACTTAATTTGTGATATTGAACTGCTTACATAATATATCGGAAAAAATGTTTCAAGCACAAAAAAAAAAAAAAAAAAATAGTCATTAAGTTACCAAATTTTCTACTTACCTTATTAACCAAGAGTCTGAGCAACACTAGCACTCTAATACCAACTACGAAGAAAACGCGAATCCGGTGTATTTTTTAAGGGAAAAATAATTAAATGCGCTTGCAGTTATTGAATTTCTTGAGCTATCAAAAAACAAAGGCCTCCGTGGCCGAAGGATATTGTCAAATGCTCTGAAAAAAGTAGCGGGTTCGAGTTCTACGGACACTCAGGATATATCTGTGTTCTATTTTTAATTTGTACTATCTGTAGCGTATCTACCACTACATAATTACAATTACAATTCACTAGTACGAGGGTTGCTATTTATATTTCTGGGAAGAGAGACAGAGAGAGCTCAAGACTTTGCAGAGTGCGGATGTGTTGTATCTAGCTCTGTGTAAATCATGTCCTACCATCGAAGTGCACGCGGCGGTAAGGTTTTACCTTCGTCCGACGTCATAGCTATCCTGAAAAACAAGACTACTCTTCCATCTCTACGGATGAACTTATTGCGACCTGAGGTATTCCCGCGAAATATCTTCCTCCGAAAAATCGTATCCACGATGCAAGAAATTTCTACGATCAGCTTCCATGGGATGACCTTATATGACCTTATGGGATGACCTTGAGCAAATAAACACCTGAAAAACTTTTTTAGTACTCTTGCACTTGGCCCCCACTACGACTGCTTCATGAAATTGTCAAATGCTGCCTACAACATCATGTTCATTAAAGCCAATGCAAAGAAGGAAGTGAACTCTAAGCCAGTCCCTGACTCACCCCAGAAGACTGTGATCCCATCTCCTGTAGTAGTGTCTAAGCCTTCACCCACCGATATTGCTAAAGACTCTCGAAATCCCATTCCAACATCTCCCGCAAAGAAAAAACCCAAGCTCCTCCCTGTGAACAACAAAGCTCCCGTACCCAAGATTGCTCCTCCGGTAGAGGTAGCTGCAGCACCCCTGGCTAAAAATGTTAAATTCTTCATCCGAGGTTTTCCAAACTCTACATCATCATCAGACCTGAAAAAAGATTTAGAAATCTCTGGACTTTTCCCCACTAAGATTATCCCAATGAAGATTAGAACTGATGAAAAGAACAGACCACTGAAAGACTCTCTAAATTTTATCGTGATCTGCAAAGATGAAAATAATATCAGCGAAAAATTGAAGAACACAACTCAGGTCTACTGTCAACGGCGAATCAGCGTCGAGCTTTTCCGCGGTGGGCGGGGCTTGATCCAATGTTACTGCTGCCAGCAATACGGACATACCCAGCGCTCATGCAACAACGAAGCCCGTTGTGTGAAATGTGCAGGTCAACATAGAAGTCATCTCTGCACTAAGGATAAATCTACACCACCCTCCTGTGCTAATTGTGGAGGTACCCACACTGCGAATTTCTCAAAGTGCCCATCCAGACGACTAAAAAGGCCATACAACCGAGTCAACAACAAAAGATCGAACAACACCAGATCTACAGAAAAGGATGTTTCCCCTGCTGCTAGAGTCCTCCTACTCCTCACAGAACTTGAAAAACTTATTCAAAATGAAGAAGTCTTCAATTTATTGATCGGACTTATAAAATCTAGAGCTCCTGAAACAACATCTTCAGATTCTACATAGACTTTTACCACCGGCCAATCAGATACCAGTATTCACGAAGCCACGCCCCATGAACTTTTTCGATCACAGCTCGCTGTGATCCTTATTTTTTCTCCTATTTTCAGATCCACAGTGAAACAAGCAACATCACCGAACCACCTAACAGCGATGAATGGGTTAAAGCCGCTCCGCGGCTGTGTACCCAGATTCTCACCATTTCTACCATTCTACCTATATTTCTGGACTAAAAATGAAAAAACAAATATGTAGGATCGAAATTGGTTTTATTGTTTTTCAAAATATTCTCCATGCTGATCAATACACTTTTGCATGCGTTTGAACCAATTTTCAAAGCACTTTTTCCAGTCCGATTGAGGTAACTCCAAAACATGCGTTTTGAATGCATCAACCGCTTCTTCGGGGGTCGAAAAGTCCACGTAATTTATTTTTGATGTGTGGGAATAACAAGAAGTCATTGGGTGCCAAATCAGAGCTGTACGGCGGATGACCCATCAGTTCGAGCTTTCGCTCCGTCAGAAATGCCTTTGTTTGAGTCGATGTGTGAGAGCTCGCATTGTCATGATGAAGAATGATTCGCCTGTTCTTCTGCTTTTTTCGAATTTCTCCGATGACTTCTGGCAAACAAATGGTCGTGTACTATTCAGAATTGACCGTCTTGCGTTGATCTAACGCCACTGTTGCCACATGACCGTTAATGCCGAAGAAACAGGCAATCATTTGTTTCGATGTGCTTCTTCCTCGAACAACTTTTGTTGGTTTTGCCTCGTCTTGGAAGACCCATACAGTTGATTGCTGTTTTGTTTCCGGCTCATATGCATAGATCCATGATTCGTCACCAGTGTAGATGTTATACACAGCCTTTGATGTACCTTGAACGTATTTTTCCAACATTTCCTTGCACCAATCGACATGAGCCTTTTTTTGAGCGTTTGTCAGATTATGCGGGATCCAACGCGAACAAATTTTTTTTACGCTCAAATGTTCATGCAATATTTTATTGATGCTAGTCATACTGATGTCTAAAGACGCCTCTATCTCACGGTATGTCACATGATGATCTTGCTTTATCAGTTCACGAACAGCATCGATCGTTTCTGGCACAACAACGGATTTTGGACGACCTGCACGGGATTCGTCCTGGAGCGAACATCGACCACGATTAAATTCGTTATACCAATATTTTACAGTGCTGTAGGATGGCGCTTTATCGCTGAATAAAGAATTAAGTTCATCGAAGCACTCTTGTCTTGACAATCCACGTCGAAAGTTATGAAAAATAATGGCACGAAAATGTTCACGATTCAATTCCATTTTTTGAAAGAGAAGAACTTTTCACTTTACTGTCAACAACACAAATGAAGCTATAATGGCAAATCGTCTGCTGAATTTATGTTTAAAAATATCAAACTTTCGATCAAAATCGTCTGCGGACGCCTTGCAACACTTACTGTTGCCAAGGCCAGAAATATAAATAGCAACCCTCGTATATATAAGACATGTTAACTCGACTCTATGTCGGGGTACCTTTTCATAGATGAAAGTTGACATTGTCTATAACTACTCATTCCCACATTGGTGACCTTCGGACGTGATGTGAACACGCCTACCTTGACAGTAACGCCCACTTCGATCTGGAAACGCCTACTTCGATGGGTGGTCCACATTGAATAGTTGACTTGCTACTTGTGACTGAAACGTTAACCCACTCCTCGAACTGTCGCTGCTCAGTCTCGTCTCGATCATACACAACGTCGGCTTGCACACACTCGACTGCTAAAGGTAACACAGGAGGCTACACGGTGATCTTAATTCAGCTCTCCCGGCTTCACACAAATATCAGCAATGAATAAACTAGTGGCATCCATTCATCGAATTCTATCACGGATACAATTCTGGTGGGGGAGTACTGTAGCGTATCTACCACTACATAATTACAGCTACAATTCACTAGTATATATTAGACATGTTAACTCGACTCTATGTTGGGATAACTTTTCATAGATGAAGGTTGACATGGTCGATAACACCGCCCTCCACACTATCAATACTTTTTTGACAAGTTTTAAAAAACTGTTCTTTATAGTAAGCACTAGAGCCTACATAAGTATGCGTCAGTAAATAAAGATATACATTATGAAGTAGGAAAATTCGAAGTGACTTATTTATTAAGGTTATGGATTGTGACATAGATCATCTCAGGTTCGTTCCCCATGGTCACTAAAAAACATCAAAGCTTATAAGAGAATAGCAGACAAATGCTTGTTAGAGGAAGGTAGTAGTAGCAATTTATTTACATCGCATTAGAGCTGAGAATAGGCTATTTGCGATGGCATGTGAAATATCCTTCGGGATTAACCAAAGATATCCCATAATAATTTTGATTCTTCGCAGAGGAAATGGCTAAGTGGAAAAGAAAGTCTGGAGTACACAATGTTGAGGGGTGAGTTATCGCTGTTAATCTGAATCTGTATTTCATTCTCTCATTGTAATGTCTGCACAAAATTTGTTCAATCTGCTCTTCGATTTGACAAAAGCTGATAAGCCGCTGGAGTACTCAAGTTTAGGCTTCAGCGTCCACCTATTGTGAAAGTCTAATTGTTCTTCTGCCTAACACTTTGAAGCCTACTAGAATCGTTAGGTCGTCAGGATGCAGGTACACTCTTTACCAAACTCTCTAAAAATATATATGCAACAAGTTCGATTCATGACCTTAAACTTAGTTATCTTTCTATCTATCTCTAAATTATTTGCACAATTTTTCGATTTCACAACGGTTTTTAAGTCATTCTTCCAAGATAAAGTTATTCTCACTTTATTGGACTCTTGTAGGCTATTTCCGCATATAAGAGCAGATGTTTTCAGTGATTTCAAGGCACGAATCTGCAAAATTTTCACACACTTCAGAATCTTAGTCTTTCGAGCTAAGTTTTCTTTGCTTTATGTAAACAAGCCTACAAGTTATGAATGTAGTGAAAAGATATGTCTACATGTTCTCCCTCTCACAGTCTCTAGATGCTGGATGCTGGATATTGGGGTTATCTCGGTGTTTGGCACGAAGCGCCACTCAGTCTCTAGATTTCCCATAAACGCTTTGGAACCTGGAGGTCCGGTAGTGGACTGATAGTAAAGACCCGGTTCCCATTAGAAGAACGAGATCAAGCATCACAGGCTGTGGTCAGTAAGCGGGTGGGTGGCAATTTTCACCAGTCTGCGTAGAGAACGAGAATGTTGCAGTTGTTGTTGTTGTAGTTCATTTACGTCACACTAGAGCTGCACAATGGGCTAGTGGAGACAATCTGGGAAACATCCCTGAAGATGATCCGAAGACATGCCATCACAATTTTGATCCTCTGCAGAGGGGATGGCATCCCCGCTTCGGTAGCCCGACGACCTGCACGCAAAGTCGAGCACTTAACGGTAGAACAGTTTAAAGAGGACCAATACCGCAGACCCTCGGTCCCTACGCAGACAAATCCAAGTGGTGCGCCACCCGAACGCTAACAGCAGCCAGTGATGCTAGACTTTGGTGATCTGCTGGGAACCGTGTCTTAACGATCAGTTCACTATGGGACTAGAGACCGAGAATGTGCGGTATTGGTATTCGTTAAACTGCTCGAGTAAAGAGCTCGACTTCGCGCTCAAGTCATCCCCTTAGCAGAAAATCAAAATTGTGATGGCATGTCTTCGAATGTTTCTCAGGCCGCAGCCAACAGCCTCTCAGTAACATGATATAACCTATATAAAATAAATTAAGTACTATTACTTTCAAATTGACAAGAACTTACAAGCATATTGAGCTCATAACCCGGCAGATTCATACATGCTTTAGGCTCCACTGAAAATTCTTCTTTCAAGCATTTTAAATCGTGGAGGTAAAGGTTTTGTTTCATAATGATGGCATACCTTTAAGCTTGCAGATATATAAATTAAAAAGAGATTTAATTATGATCATCAAGCTGATTTAAAAATCAGACAAATGTTTCAGCGTCATAACTAATCACACCTCTCCCAGAGAGAGTCAAAAGATGTCAGTATATATTTCTCGGAGTAACAACTCGAGCATCGATTGGTTTATTAAAGGAAATAAGAATATGCACCGCTATCTTAACATTAAATATTTAAATTATTACATAAATTCTTTCAAAATGTCTTAAATTGTGATGCTACACGATTTGGAGATATTTTCACATTTGAAAACTCGAAAGAAGGTATCAAACTCGAGCCAATGGCTGCTCATTATTGTAGTGATGAATTTTATCTAGAATACAATTATATTTAAATTTTTTTCATACTTCACTTTGCACTCCAATCTTTAATAGTTACCTATATTTACAAGATGGATGAGAAATAGGCCGTAAACGGAATCAAGTGCCTAGATAAATATTTGTAATATTGATGATGGTAACATGTAGAAATACTTATGTCACTGAAAAAATTTCTGATGTATAAGGCGAAAAAATTTATTGGCATTTTGTTTATAATGACTATAGCCAGCTCCTGTATGTTCAAGCCGCCCCGACCCTTTGACAGGTAAACACATTTTGAAGTAGTGCATAAAATTTAAACAACTCAGCCAACAGTACTTTAATCATGGATCTCAAACTTTACAATTTATAGCTCAAAATTGGTTTTGTTGTACAACGACAGTTATAGAATAAAATAAAAGTGTTTTGGCTTTAAGAGAGAACTATTTCCCATTTTCCTCCACTAACATATTTAAAAATTTTAATATATTTTTTGAAAGAATTATAAACTTGCAAGTCCCTGTTAGTAAAACATTAACGTAGTTCTATTCATTTTTACAGTAAATCAATTAAGGCCGGGAGGCCGGGATAGCCAGGTTGGTTGGGCATTGAGCCCATGTCCAAAAGGTCGTGAGTTCTATCCCAACTTGGCAAAGACTCGCCGTGTAGTAAATGGTGACTGGTGCACGTTAAATTTGTCGGGTCTCGAAGTCCTACAGGCTCACATACTAAATGAATACTGGGGTACTGAATTGGAGATTGATAGCCGGGCTGTGATTGAAGGGCTGTGACGTAACTGCGTGGCAAAAGTCCAATTCTTGGCAAAAGATGTCGCCACTGGAAAACAAGAAGCTCCTACCTTTGGCACACGATGTCAAAATCATGGCATACTATATTAATGACATATGACGTAAAAAGCAGTAAATTAATTTGCGGTAGCTCTTCTTATCCAAAGTGACGTTACAACCGGATATCTGTTTTTAAAACTGATGAGGAATAGACCAATAATTTCCTTTATTCGAATCCTGCTGACTAACTAGTACTCTCATATTTTTTCCAGTAAACTTTAGAGATAAATACTGAATTTAATGTAGACAGTATTGGCAACCTTAGTGCAGTACTTTTTAGTGTTTTTTTCCTTACACTATGACATTAGACAAGAAATCCCAAAAATTGAAGAAAAAAAAATTAAATTCAAAATCATATAAAATATTTATAATTTTTAAAAGGTAAACTTATTTACTTTATTATTATTATTATTAAACTTAGTAGCTACAACATATTTACGAAGTCACAAATGAGTCGAAATGATTGAAGTCAAGTGTAAGTTATGCGTAGAGGTGGGATACAAAAATGGAATTAATGTCCCCCATGGTGACGACTCATTTTCATCTCACCGAGACTTTAACACTAGACCACAATATAACATAAAATATCACAGTGACGTCTTGGTGTGAAAAAGTTATGGTATTTTCACGTTAAAACTTCGTTACACAGTGTCACTTTTGAAGCCTGAATATGCCATAGATCAGCGGTTCTTAACCTATGAGTCGCGACCCAAAATTGGGTCGCGAAGCATATTTCTTGGGTCGTGCTGAGTCGAACCAAAAAAGTTAGTAATACACCCAATAATAAATAATACCAACACCTCCTAGAAGAGTTATTCCATAATACAAGTTATTCCCTAATACAATGTTTCGGTTTTACCGCTCTTCGCGAATGGCCAACCGGAAGTGACGTCCAATTCCTGTCCTGAGGCTTTCTCTTCTAGGAGGTGTTGGTAATACGCACGCCATTGCTTTGCGTGCGTGCAGACTCAGTAAGCTCTCTGTCAAAAACTCGTTTCTGCGCATTGTGTTGTGAATAACAGTGAAACGTGAATACAAGCATTTTAGAAACAAATTTTGTCTTATTATTAATAGTGGAGTGATCAAGCTGCAGTGCGTATTGTAAAATTGTAATCACCCTAATAATGGCAAAACGTGAATACAAGGAAGCATTTTTAGAATTAGGTTTTACTTGCATTTATGATCGAGGAGTGAACAAGCCACAATGCGTGTTGTACAGTGAAATATTAAGTAATGAATCGATGAAACCGAACAAACTTAAAAGACATTTTGATGCAAAACATAAAAATTTTTCCTTTGAGGGAAAAGATCATACTTTTTTCGAAAGAAAAGAAGCCCATTTAAAAAGACAGCGTTTGGATGCACCAAGTAGTAGTGGTTTTATAAATTCTGCCAAACAAGCTACACTTGCTTCTTTTCATGTGGCTTGGCATATTGCAAGACAAAAGAAACCCCATAATATTGCTGAAAAACTTATAAAACCTGCTGCCATTGACATGGCACGTATCATGTGCGGAGATTAAAGTTCAAAGAAATTACAAAAGATACCATCATCAAATGATACAATTCGTTTACGAATTAATGATATGTCATTTGATATTAAGAATCAACTTATTTCTGCTATAAAAATTGCTGGTTTATTTAGTATTCAACTGGATGAAACGACAGATGTAAGTAAAGATGCTCAACTCATGGTTTACGTGCGGTATCCAGGTTTAACAGATATACAGGAGGACATTTTATTTTGCAAACCAATGTCAACAACAACTAGAGGTGAAGATATTTTTCTTATGGTCGATTCGTTTTTTAAAGAAGAAGGATTAAATTGGAATCAGTGTTTCAGTATTTGCACCGACGGTGAAGCTGCCATGACAGCATCTCAAAAGGGATTTTCGACAAGAGCAAAACAAATGAATCCACAAATTATATCGATTCATTGTTTGTTACATAGACAAAATCTTGCTTCAAAAAAATTATCACCCGAATTATGTATCGTTTTGGATGAAATTGTTGCGGTAGTCAATTTTATCAAATCAAGAGCTCTTAACTGTAGAATTTTTCGCGAACTGTGTTTCGAATTTGGTGCAGAATACGAACATTTATTATATTATTCTGAAGTTAGATGGCTGTCCCGGGGCAAAGTTGTTCAAAGAGTATTATCATTACGGACAGAAGTCGAATTATTTTTGAGAGAAAAGAAACCCTCATTAGCATCTAAATTCTCCGAGTTGAAGTGGATTACTCAAGTTGCTTATTTGTCAGATATTTTATTTGAAATAAATAATCTAAATACTTCTATGCAAGGACGTAATCATATTATTATTGAATTAACTGAAAAAATTACATGTTTTAAAAATAAACTCAAATTATGGAGAAATAAGGTTGAAGTAAAGAAACTGGCTTCATTCCCGACTCTTAATTTACTTGTTGAAAACAATAATATTGATATCACAGATTTTGAAATACAGAAAATTATTATTAATCATTTAGAAAAACTAATAGCAGACTTTGATCGATATTTCCTTGCTGACGATGTTTTCAAATATAATTGGGTTCGAATGCCATTTAATTTTGATGTAAGTGATTTGCATGAGGAATTTGTTAATATTAATCAATTTCAAGAACAATTAATAGAAATACAAAGTGACCAAGCACTTCGATACAATTTCTACAAAAACACTGAATCTTTATGTGGTTTCTGGTTAAAATTAAAAACCGAAAAGCCAATAATTGTTAAAGAAGCCCTAAAAGTATTATTGCCCTTTTCAACAACATATATGTGTGAGGCTGGTTTTTCGGCTCTGTGTGTAATCAAAAACAATTACCGGAACAAGTTAAATCCTGAAATAGATATAAGGTGCTCCTTGACAAGCATTCAACCGAGGTTTGAAGATCTTTCAAAATGTATTCAAGCACAAGGTTCTCATTAAAACTGTATGACTTGCATTTAAAATTTAAAAGACTTAGCATATGTATTGATATTTCTTTTTCTTTAGGAATAAGTTAAAATGTCAATTATTTTCAAAAAGTTATAAATATATTTTAATTTGGTCAATAAAAATTATTAAAAACACTTGATTATTAATTAAATTTTCCTTGGATCGAAAAGTACTTTTGTTTATCTTTATTATTAAAAAAATAAATAAAAAATTTGTAAGTTTAAAAAAATCATCATCGTAGGATTGAAGATTTTTTAAAAATACGATCTAAAATAAAGCAATGAAAAAATTTTGACTTTTTTTTGGGTCGCGACATGAACATATTTCTCAAATTTGGGTCGCGGCTTAAAAAGGTTAAGAACCACTGCCATAGATGACTGAGAAGTAAATGTGTTTCTGTTCGTCACACCATGACCAGATTGCGACAGAAATTCAACAGTAACAGTGATCAAAGTCTCACGTTAATCATTTGCGCTGGCAATAAAAACCACTGACGCGTGTACCAGAACGGTCCAGTGTAACTCGCTGGGAGGCGACCTGGGGTGGGACCTGACATGCCACGCATGTCGTTTTCTTTTCTGTAACAATTCCATGATGACGTAAATACCACGTCGTCGGCGATTCTGTGACAAGAGCATTATGTAGTGCGTGGCACGTCTTTCCAGCGCAAGTGGTTAACTTGCGGTTAACGTTTTGTCTCGGTGAAATCAAAATGTGACGTCCCCATGGAGAGACATTGGCACCTAATTTGTACATCATATAACAGTCACATTGTCTATACCAGTTTGATAGCCTATTGTCACGGACTATTGTCACTTACATAGCCTATACTAGAATATACAGTCTATGCGACTTAGGCATTTTGCCGTAATTTACTCATGATGTTAGCTAGGTGTTAACTTAAAGAGGAATACTATTATTTGTTTAAAAAACTAATTGATACATTGGAATATTTTATTTTATTTTATTCATTGAAATGTGATTGGAATATTTTATTTTATTTTATTCATTGAAATCAAACCTATTTTCCAACTCTTAAGAAAAGTGCTTTTAAAACGTTTTTAAAATCATTATTACAAACTTTAGAATTATTATTATTATTATAAACTTTTAGAAATGCTTGTAAGTTGTAAAATATGGTAACTACGTAGACTTTAAATCAATGAATAAAGTGAGATTAAAATATTCTAAAATACCACTTAATTGCTGAAAATAGGGCAAAATTGTGAGTGCGGCAAGATATTTTGGAAACCTTCAGGGAAGAAAAGTACACTGAGTAGATTCTTGTGGTTTGTCTAAAAATCCCATTCCTGATATTAAAGAATAAAGCGTAGTTCGTCCAAAAACCTCATTCCTGATATTTAAGTTTTTGGGTATTTAAGTTTTTTGTGTGATCAGAATATAAAGATCTTAATTTTTCTATGGGCTTTATCTTTTATACTGGTTCATGCATTAAAAAAATTAAAATCTACTTATTTTAAAAGTGCAATTTCATTCAAACTTTTATACACTTATGTAATTTAAAACGTCGTTTAGAAGCTAACTAAATGAATGACCTCATTGGAGGAAACATTAAAAGCATTTTAGAGTAACATAAATAAATAAAAAAAATGAATGAACTACGATAAACTAAGCACAAGGAGCAAAATGAAATAAATAATTTAGCAAATCTAGAGTGATAAATTAAAGTTGAAATATTTTAAAACTAACATTAATTATATAAACTTATTTAACTAACGACATTCTTGCAAAATACAGCCGTTATGTGGGAAACATGGTCCTC
The DNA here is from genome assembly GCA_949128135.1 of Parasteatoda lunata. Lineage (NCBI taxonomy): Eukaryota > Metazoa > Arthropoda > Arachnida > Araneae > Theridiidae > Parasteatoda > Parasteatoda lunata. The sequence goes on from OX421971.1 coordinate 95,966,644, forward strand.
ATAATTCGGTCAGGAGAGCGATCCAAAGTTTGAACCCCTTAATGTTAATTTCACATTTTGCGTTTTTAGTCATATTTTTAAAACTAATTAAGAATTTAAGAAAATTTCACCCATTCGTAAACTTCATTTACCCAAAAATAATTTCATGCAAAAAATAATTTGTATAATTTATTTATTGTTTTTCATTATTTAATTATTTTGAGGAGGAGAAAAAGTTGAATTATGAGGTATCAATTTTTTATACGTTAATAATCTACATATTTTTGTATTGAAAAATCTAAACTTTGACTGTTTTTATTCAATAGAAGCTGAGAAAATTAATTTTCATTATTTCTAAAAAAATAATTTGGTGACAAGGTAGAAATGTTTAAATGGGGAGATTAATATTAAAATGTGGTAAAGTTACGAGGATCTTGACTAACCCGCGCGTAGCGTAAAATTTCAATAATATTTTTTTCGCTAATAACCGATTGCTAATATTTTTTATTTTTATTTTTAACTGTAAAATACGATGTTTCTTTTTTAGAAGTTTAAAAATGTATTCGTAATTCAGCATATAAATATGAATGAAACATTTTATTGAATAAAAAACATTTTATTCAACGAATGTCGACTTTTATAAAATCATGCTTCTGATAGAATATGATACATCAGACTGTGCTTAGATTTAATGTTATTACATTTTATTTTTTAGTTTTGTTTTTCAATAATTGATACAATTTCAATAATACAAAAACGTAAATTATTGAAATTGTATCAATGGAATAATATGTTTATGAACTTCTTCAATATATATTTTATAATTATTAATAATTATTAAAACAAATACGTAACTTACATTTTTAAGCATCTTAAAATTTCTCAATGTCATATATATCGTCTTAATCTTAAAATAATTTTTTTAATCACCCGTACGCCCGTCGCAGAACTATTTTACCAACTATTTAATTACATTTCAACATTTTTAAAACTCTTATTCTACCATCTTTCGCTACCACGTATATTATTTTTTCACTAATATACTAATCAATTTTTTTAGTACTTTAATTTAGGTTTTCGAAGTAAAGTTATTTTTTAAATTATTATAGCAAGTTTTTACTAAAAGAAAACTTAGAATTATTGCCTGTTAGCTGAGAATAAAATCTTGCTAAGAAATTAAAAACAGTCTGCTATTTAAAATTATTTGATGCAAAACAGCTGACTATGTATTAAGCATACTATTTTTTCAAAAAATGAAGATTAATTATTGTCTTCTATTTTTTATCTGTTTTTTTTTCCAGTGACATTAACATAGATTATCTGAAATAGTGTTAATGTTTTTAAGTCACTACAAGAAGTATAAAGACACCGAACATAAAAAGCTATCGAATACGTAGCCAAACTTTTTAAGCATCTTGAAATTATCTAAAATGTCGTCCTAACATCTTTATTGCGAAATTAAAATTTTAATAACCTGGCCGCGTGTCATTCACAGAACCCTCCAACTAATTATTTTATTATATCTTTTTCTCTTTCTTTATGCTGCCGCGTAGATTTTTTTTCCCCGAAAATATACTAAACTATTTTGTTCAACTTTTATTGATACTTAAAGTTTTTCTTTAAATTTTCACTCGTTGTAAGTAATAGCTATGTTCCCTTTCCGAGTCTCAGAACTTATAGCCAGTCAGTTGATTAGATTTGAAAAACAATTTCTATGTTAAAATTAATCAGTGCAAGACTTCTAACTGATTGTAGTAAATAAGTGCACCTGTTTCCCGAAGATTGAACAAACAAATTATTTATTTATTCACTTTATTGTTTCTTACTTGTTTGGTTTGTGAAAAGTAAATACGTATTAGTGCAATTAAAAAATCACAACTGATTACTTTGTTTATTAATGAACAAATTCGAACCGCAATTTTATTTTGACATTTAAACTTCTATATTATACAGTTAATTTTAAGAAGTTTTCACTTTTGAAAAAAGTTGTTGAAAAATTTTACTTTTGTTAATATTATTTTTCTACTTTAGTACGATTCCCAATATATTATTTTAATTAGTTATCATCATAATTAGTTATCATCATAATTACTTATAATATTATCATAAATAGTTATTAGGAAAATGCCTTATTTTGTTTAAAAAATACAAAATATTGAAATTTGTAAAATGATTCCGAAACCGTGCCAATTTTAGAATCATCACCTGATTTAAAATAACGCTATAAAAAATACGCAATTTTTGAACTTTTTGATAAAATAAAATACGCGGAGAGAAGGTTAACATATTTTTCACAGAAACTGTGAAAACCAATTTTCTTACATAAGAGGATAAGAATGATATTGCTCCAAGGAACTTACTCAATAATTTTATTATTTCCAGATTTGAAATCTCATTGGACGAAACATATTATTCCTTGAAAGCTAAAACTAGTTATTCCATTTATTTAATTATTCCATTTATTTAATGAACGCGGTATTAAAGCTGAGAATATGCGATGGAAGCCCCGTTTACTATTATACTATAAATGCATTAAATAATATAGCTTGAATAATTTATTTTAAGCAAATTATTTAATAATTTTAAGCAAATAAGGGTGTAAAAAGAAACTCGATCTAAATACGTCTAAAGTATGCCCTAAAATATATGTAGAACAAGCTTTGAAATCGATAAATAAAAAATACCTTTTCAAACAACTTCGAGAAGAACGGACACTCTAACTTGTTTGAAATAGCTATCCTTGTAACTAGTTAATTTCGATTCGTGGTGCTAGAGGACATTCGACTTATGAAATTTCATTTGTTAATGGAATTTTTTTATGTCCTTAAAAAATGTTAAGGCTTGCAGTAAAAAAAATTGTTCTGTATTGATTTTTTTCAGAAAGTAGTGACTAATTATTATTTTTACAATCTAAGAACCTATGCCTATATCTCACGTAAAACTTATTTTAAAATCTAGTGAAGTAATTTAATATACTGTTTTTTTTTAATGAAAAATCCCTGTTTTTTGAAATGATTTAAAAAATAATAGATGATATTGAAAATATATATAGTTCTAGCGTCCAATAAGTAAAGTCACGAGTCATTCACGCCTGGCGAGTCTTGAGAATGGGCGCTTGTATTTGAACGCTTGAAACATGTCGACTTTTATTTCCCTCTTCACATTTTTTGAAGTCAGTGAAATTATCATCATCAATTATACTGTTTTACATTTGGGTCTTGATCATTATCTTGATAAGGAATTTATGCTCGTAAAAGTAAACATATGCATTTTCATATTTTAACATGATTCATGTGGTCTTTCAAAAAGTAAGAGAACTGTATCATCAATATTGTAACTATGAAGTTATCTTTAACTTTGAAATTAAAATTTTGAGAGCAGATATTTTGAGTTAATGAAATTGTCTATTTTATCTTTTAAGTTTTTGTGCTACCATTTCAGTATCTTAAGGACCTTACGAACTCGGTTTAAAAGGAGAGTATCTTATCAGATATATGTAAGAAAACAAAAAAATCGTAGTAGCGGTATTTTGCGATAAATGCAGCTTATCGTAATTGAAGAATGTGTGGTATGACATTTTCTGGTGAAATTGCGAGAATAAGTTTCAGAATGTATCGAAACATAATGATGCTATTTGCAAATCGTCTTCATCCAAGGAAAAAAATATAACCTAAATATCTGACAGAAAGAAGCAATTTTTTGACAACGAATCATACAATATGCAACTTATTTAAATAAAATCATTGTACTGTATGGTAATAGTTTTTATGCCGTACTTTAGGGTATCATGGTTAAATAGCCTAATTTTACTAGATTTACAAAATTTTATCACTTATTATAGAACCCTATTCTGTTATTAATTTTAAAAAAAATCAATAAAAAAATCATTATCTCCTCACTTTGGTAAAATATACCGTATTTAAACTGTACATTTGATATCTTATCTGTTCATATGGTAATGGTTTAAAAGGCAAAATTATAGCTCTAATTACCCCCCCCCCCCATTTAGTAAACAATACAAAATTAAAATAAAATTTATCCAAATATAATTGGTTTTTAGGCAGTGCTCTAAGGTATCATGATAAAATCATCAAATTTTACCATATTTCCCTAATTGTATCACATATAATAAAACAATATTTTATTGTTACATTTACCATAGTCATTGCCAAAAAACTTCGGAAAAATGTCTGAGCTTTCTGGTATTCCATCAAACCAGAAACACGGTAAATTTCACCATATTCTTTTAATTTTGAACGTACTTTCTTTCTTAGTTTTAAAATTATAATTTTCCGATAAAACATATTTTTCTTATGAATAAATTTCTTAGATAAAAATTGAAAAAAAAAAAAAACTTTCAATCCAAATAAAATAAATTTACTATGAAACACGTGTTTTAACCAATAGTTTCCTCATTTTTATTTGTTATGTTCAGAGCCATATACAGCATACGAAAACGAATTTTTAGTTTATAAGTTTGAACCAAAAAATAAACAGCAAAGATAGTAAATTAAATTTGTTCTTCATTTGAAATGCCTTCGTGTCAAATGCAATAATATTTGAAGAAACATGCATTGACGTAGTTCGAAATAAGTGTTTGAAATGTTAGGAGACTAAACATTTTAACTTACTTTGAGAATGACAAATATTCGATACAGAATTCCGCCCCAAGATAACAGACAAAACACTTTTTTCTATTTGTTTCATTTCATTTTTTTTTTCATGTTTCTGTGGATATAAATTTCTTATTTCCTCATATGTTTTAAAGTAATTCTTTATGCTTGAGAATAAATACACATATAATTTTTCATTATGTGTAAAAAATCGTATCCTCTTTTTAAAAATCATTATACATTAAAGTTAAAAATTGAGTCCATTTATTTATTTAGTTGTGTGAGAGTTTTACTAAAATTTGTTGCGATTTTTTTAAAAAATAAAATGATAAAGATTTCAGGTTACTATGAGAATACGATGGAATAACCTGTGTAAATAAGAAGTGTAGTGTTTTTTTTTTTTAAAGATGAAGTCAGAAATTTCATTTTAATTGAGTAAAGCAGATAGCGCTAGAATATTACACTAGAACGCTAGAATATTGAATTATCTAATGGAGTCTTTCAACATTAGGATTCTTTTAAAATGTCGAGACTTAACGTTTTTATTTTTTTTAATGGTTTGCCGTTTTGTAATATTGTATATTATAAATTTTGCAAATATTTATTATTTTATCATGAGCAAAGATATTATTTGAAACATACACTTAAAAATTTTGCATTTGAATTCATTCTAAAATACAATTTTCACCATTTGTAAACTTTTTATTGTATCAACACATTTAAACTGTAAATTTCTAAGTTATATACATATTTATTACTTGGAATTTTATTTGAATTAGTACGCTATATATTCTATATTCTGAAGTAGGATTTTTAATTTTTAACTTTTTGTTAGTTTTTTGTTTTTTTATTATTCTAAGTAATTATTTTGACGTCTTAAACTATAACTTTATGAATTATATAAATACTTATTACTTTATTTGTAGTGGATACCATTTGTATAAACCCACTATAAATTTTCTATTAGAATATAAATATATTTTTTACTAGAATAAATTTCTATTACTTGGATTGACGTTTATTCAATTTATAGATTATTTACAAATTCGTTAGTTTTATCGCACAAAAAGGTTTTATTTGATTAAATACTCTTAAAATTTCAAATTAAGATCTACTTTATAATACAAAATTTAACAGTTTTATTTTTTTATTACAAAACTTTAACTAAAATTAGTAGCATTAAATATTTATTACTGTTTTCATACAAGACAACGTTCAAATTAATGAAATATTACTACTGAATTGGTGAGCTGTCAAAAATGAAAGTTTTCTTTATAAGAGGGCTCTTATTAAAGATTGTATTTTTAAACGATCTCCAGTCAAAATCAGAAACAATACTGAAAGAAAGCTTAAGGAGATTGTTTGTTTCTTATTTAAAACTATAAATATATCTTTCAACATTTCTAATCAGATAAAACAAGCAGTTAAATGAAAATAAGAGTTTTATGTGGACATATTACATCGTTTGAAAAACCCTTATAAAAAGCAGCGACGTTTTTTATTGAGTTAAACTATTCCGCTTTTCTTGGTTTGCGGGCAATTTCTCTTTTAAAACAATAAGATAAAAGTTTTTACGATCTTTCCAAAGAGCTTAAAAGGGCTTAGCATTCTTTTGTATAACGTTTTGCTATTTTCCTTCTTTTAACAGAGTTTTTAAGCATATGATATACATTTGTTTTTCTTATTAGAAGATAAATTTTCGAAAATTATATAAGAAATTGCTTCTATCAGATCACTTTAAGATGAAAATTAATTTTTGTCACTTATGCGGGAGCTTATATTGTGGTATATTCTTTGTCTAGTTATGGTATATTCTTTTTTTTTTTTCTAAATAAAAATAAATAAATATTCTTGTTTACACTGTAACGTCTCATAAGCTATATAAATAACTGTTCAGTTTTTTTTTTTAAAAAAATTTATTTCACAAACAATACAATCAGTAACAACAAATAAGAAGTATCCGTGACAAAATAGTGAAAATATCATAAAACAACTAGAAAACCCCGTAACGGGATATAAGGAAACTCAAATTCCAAAAATAAAAACTAATCTAAAGAAAACCAACAACTCTGTCGTTCTAAAAATTGACTTCTAATTTTATCGTCTGCTTTTATTTTTTTTAATTCGTGTGTTTATTTTATTTTATTTATGCTTTTGCCAGCCCGTTATTTTTAAATATTTTCACTTTTATTCATGCTTTTGATAGCCAATTATTGTTTAAATATTTTTAGACTTTATACCACCTAATTAAGTTTTCTATCATTAAAGCTTTCTAATTTTAATGCTAGATTCTTGCATCTTTTCTATGATTATATATATATATCTTTACTTTTAATCTTATATCGTTTTTTTATCTTATCAGTTTTCTTATATCTTATCAGTTTGTGTAATGCATAAAAAGACAAAAGGACTTTATTTTTAAGCAATTTAAAATTAAGATACACAATATTTCGGCAGTTTTACTCAATATTTTTATGTTGGGAAAGTAGTTTACTGCGCTTATCTGCTCTCAAATCACCCTAGTAAATAATTTTTGAGCTGTAACGTTATTGTGACTGATGCTGTAACTGCGCAATATAATATTTAGATTCTAAGATTATTTAATCTAATTATGGATTATTTTATTATAGATTTATATTATATCAATCACAGGTTAATTAATAATTTTTTTAAAATTTATTTATACTATTCAATGGATTATTTAGATTTATAGATTATTTGAAGTTTTGTAATGAATACTAATAAACAAGAAGATTCCATAGAAATCTAACTAATTTTAAATTGCAAGTCTCTATAAATATGAAATTTACGCCCATACCGTTACTCAAATTATCTTAGATATTTTATCGTCACTGAAGGCTATATTTCCAGCATGAAATTATTATTAACAGACATTATACCAGGTATTATTTATGCAACAAATTTAGCAAGTTGATTAGTCCTTTCCAAAATAACTTGAACTCTCAATAAATTGATTCAGTTCTTTTCACAATGTTTTGTATGCATAATTAATAGTCTGGATCGTTTCGTTAGTCTAACTAAAGGATTCGTGATTTCATTTACGATTTAAATTAAAATATCTGAGAGGGTTGCGTGATTAAAATATTTAATTTCATTTATGCTTTTCAGTTTAAGTATATTTAGGCTGATGAAATAAATTATATTCTTGTAATTATTTACTGACTTTAAAAACTCTATATTTAAAGCTTTTATTAGAAATTTTTACGAGTTTTACAAAAAAAAGTTGAATCCAAAGGCAAAAGGGGATATTTAATATTCTTTATTGGAAAATATTGAATGTTTCATTTTTTATGCTTCAGGAATACACTAAGGAGTTTTTAGCATGGTTTGAACGGGAAACATAAATCATAACATATTTTAACACTTAAAATATGGATTTATTTTAACTAAGCATTGTCTGGGATAGTATATTCACAAAATAAACAATAAGATTGTATTTTCACCAATTTTAAAAACTTCAAACCAAAAATATAATATATTGTGGTAGTAAAACTTCATCCATTTAGCTTTTTAATAAAACGATATTATATAACAAAAACACGGATTAAAATTAAATTTATCATATTTATTTTTAACCCTTACAGTTGATTAAATTTAACAATTATTCTTCATCTGTGATAATAGATAAAGCCAAAAAAGAGTTTTTCAAAATAAAAGTTAATTTAATGGGTTGAACCTGCACAAATAGTAATTACACGTCGCTAATAGGCATCACTGTAGCAAGTCAATTTTCGAAGTAAATAGCAACCTCTCAAAATATTTTTGAGGGAAGAACTTTCTTTTTAAAGTTGCACGTAAAATTTTCTCGGATATTTTTATTGCTTCGTGTCATTCTACTTTGTCTCCATCGAAAATGAAACGGAATGTGTGGTACAAATAAAACGGAATTGTAGAAACAGTAATTAATTGCCTAATTATTAATTTTTCTTCAAATATAAACTGTGCATTTTTTATTTAAAAATTTTCTTTTATTTTATTGCAAAACACTGAATTCATTGAACTAGTTCCTCTTACGATAAATATCTATATACACATATGCTTACATACCCGTGTTTCTGACTCTATGGGAACACCAGAAGCTCCATATTTTTTACCGAAGTGCTTGGACAATGATTTTGGTAAAACTAAATAATAAAATATAATTCTAGAAGTGATATTTTTATCATAAAACCTTAGAGCATCGCAAGAAAAAACCATTTACTTTATTAAATTTACTTTTCAGTTTTGTATATTTTTGCTACATTTGATGTAATAATACTATATTTTTGAAAACCAAAATTTTGGGTAACCATGTGAACTGTAAAAATACTACATTGAATGGATTAAATATTGAATAGTTATTTATTAAGTTGGATGGCTTAATAAATTAAATAATTTTAAAATCCGAAAATAATATCCAGAAAATCCGAAAATAATATAATGCCGCTTTAATAATATCTTTTGAATTGATAAAAAAGGAGAAAACTCTCATAAATTCTACAAGTAAATTAAAGTAATATACAGTCGAACTCGTATATAACGAGCTTGGATTTAACGAGAACCCGGATTTACCGAGGAAAACGAGAATATTTGGTTGGATCAATGTTAAGTCTATGGAACAGAAATCGCTTTTAACGAGCAAGACCCGGTTTTAGCGAGCAATATTTTTCTGTCTTGCAATCTTTTTTCTTATCTTTCTAGTCTTTCTGTTTTATTTTTTTTTTCCAAATGATAAGAAATGCGCGCGAAATCAAATTTTTTTTATGGGAGTTGGAAGACGGTGTTAAAAATGTCGAAATCTGCAAAAGGTATGGATTGTCTTCATCTATTTCCGCACTGCTATAAACAAAGGCAAGTTAATGGATGCATACGACCAAAATAAAACAGACTGTAAACGACTGAAGAAGTGTCCGAAAGAGGATTTGGACGAAGCGTTTTTTTAAATGGATGAAGGTGCAACGTAGTGCTGATTTACCTGTGAGTGGACCTATTCTAAAAGTGCAAGCGGAAAAATTTGCTGAACAATTTGGATATTCTGAGTTCGTGTGTTCGAATGGATGGATTGGTCGTTTTAAAGTTAGACATGGCATAACTTTTGGAAAAATATGCGGTGAAGCTAAGTCCGCAAAAATGACGGACATTGCAAAATGGTTGAGTGAAAAGTTCTTTCCTTTATAAGACTGTAGCGCAACAGTTGAGTTGTTTCTTTCCTTTAAGACTGTAGCGCAACTAGAAATTTTTAGCTGGTTGGGGGGGGCGGGGTTAGTTGTAAACTCAATCATCTGACCCCCCCCCTATTCTGGTTGCACGCCTACCTTAAGGATCCGTTTATTACGAGCACTCGGATTTAACGAGTACATGTTACGGTCCCTTTGTGCTCGTTATAAACGAGTTCGATTGTACTAACAATTTCTTAATGACAATATTTAAAAGTGGAAGCAAAAGAACATAAATATAAACAGTTTCATGGATCAAAAATAATAAATATCATTTTTTAAAAAAAAAAAGAAGATGTGTACGAAACACAATAAAGCGAAAGAAGAATAAAAGAAAAGAGAGATTAACGCAGAAAATTAAGAAAAATTATAAATTTACTGCACATAAGCTCCCATAATATTAAACCCATAACATGAGTTAAAAGTAATACATAGACATGGAAAAAATATATCATTATTTTAAAGAGAATAAGTTTTTTCTAATTGTTTCAATTCATATATATATATATATATATATATATATATATATACCGGAAAAGGTAAAAATTCTTACAAAGATCATGAATCTATTTAAGGTTAAATTTGTAAAGTGTATTTTACAGTATTTTCTTGTCAACATTAAGAAGTGTGTGTTACATTTTTAAAAATAAACAATTTAAAAAACATAGCTGATTTAATAACATATATATTACGTTGAGTTTTTCTTAATTCTTCGTTACCAAGCAAAAACCTCAGCAAGTTTTAACACATTTACGTCTAATTCTTTTTTCTCTAATGCAAAAAACGTTTCTTTAAAAATGTGGTATTTAAAGAAACGCTTAATTTAAACGTTTATTTACGACTAACTACGTTTAATTTAAAATTATTGGATTTAACGTTTAATTTATGCTTAATTTAAAACGTTTAATTGAAAGATGACGCAAAAAAACGTTTCCATTAAAAATGTGGTATTTTTTTAACTGCTTAAATATTTTATTCTATTAGTTACGACTTGATTTTTTAAAAGGATAAAAAAACATTTGTTTGATGTGAAAACAGTGCTTTTTCAAATACGAAAACCCTCGTGGAATTCTCGTAATTTGCGTGACGTATTGGTCACGCTAGGTCAACATGGGATGTACTCATTACTAATTTTATTTATAGTTTGTTAACAACTACTTAGAAAACCTGAACCTCACTCAAATACCCATAATTTAGCTAGTGACCACTTAAAAGTTTCCACCGTCCACTGATAACGATAGCGCTCACGTGGAGAATAAATTGCACTTCCAGGCATACTAAAGAGTCCAAAACTATTAAAATGTAAATCAAAAAATATCACATAAAAAACTACATTAAGCCTATGCATATATCTAACTTATGTTATAAAAAGCTATATTAAAAATAGCTGAATTTAATATAGAACTCTAAACAACAACTAATATACCAAAATTATTTTGTTTACTGATCGGTTTTAAGTAAATTACGTACTATAAAAGAGGGTTTTTCAAAATTGAGCAAAAAATGTGCCAAAATATCACCGAATAGTTGAATTTCAAAACCTCATGTTTTCAAAATTGATACATCCTCGGTTTTGAACAAAATGCGATGTCTCAAAAATGAGAGAGAGATATGTTCATTGACTGCCGGCAGGCTTCGAGCCAAAGTCCTACGAATTCCTAGTAGGAGGTTTTAACCACCATAGTTGTACACCCCAGTCGTCCAGGGAGAGTATTGAAATTTTATAAAATGGCCGTCTTAATGACACATCATAATATACATTCCTTAAGTTTAAAAGTTTTTAAGATTTAACGAAACAAACAAAAAGTGAGACTAAAGTTTTCTATCGCCTAATTAAGCTATTTCAGCCATATTTTGCAAACTGCAAATTGTAATTTGAAATTACTATATAAAGATGTGTCATTTCAGAGTGCATCACTAATTTATGGACTCTCCCTGGACGGAGGTGCATAACTATGGCATTTAGAGCATCCTGCTAGGAGCATGGAGGACATCAGTTCGAATCCAGAGAATATCACTCTCTCGCATACGTTTCGAAGCTATATTTTAACAAATTTTTTCTGCAGAAAATTTTTTTTAAAAAAACCACGAAAATGGTGGCAATTACTTTACACCAAAGTGATGTTGTGAACACTGTACGAAAATCTTTGCTCTTAGTGTAGTGAAACACTAAGAATGCTCTTTTATACAACTTACTGTTAAGTAGCTGCTAACATTTTTTGTGCTTAGATACATCACAAAGAGTAAGTATTGTTATTTTTACCATTGAGACCATAGTTATTTTAACCATCTATTAAGCTATTAACTATTTTAATAATCTATTAAGCCATTAAACCTTTAACTACAACCATTCATTTTGAATTCATTTATACATTAATTCCTGAACGAAAATTATTTTGTTACTCAATGTTTGTGACTTAACGAAACAGAAGTTAAAATAGATCAATAGTCATAAAATTTTTTAAAACTATTGCCAGATTCATGTAAATCTTCTTACAAGAGCGTAAATACTTTTATTATACAGTTAAAAACCTACATGTCTATTATAACAGTTTACTGCTATTTAAACATTTTGCTGTGAAATGTTCAGCAGTGTGCGAAGCAACAAACTTTAAATCCTTTCGCATTCAATTGTGAGCCAACTACCGCTGTCGTCTGACGGTTTCCAAGCAGTTGAAAATTTCATTACGAACAACCACTGAAAATGGTTTAATGAAAATGTTAAGCATTATATTTTAAAAATAACTGAAAAAGATACAAAAAAAAACAAGTTTATACCAATCTATGCCAATAATCACAGAGAATTGAGCAAAGTATCCATACCTATCCCACAAAAGAGAAAATGGATCCAGTATGTTATAAAAACAGCATTCAACTCTCATCTCAACCCGTTCTGTCAGCTTTGAACATTTCAATTCGATGTGGAGGGGGGGGGGGTTGGCCTTCTTCTTTTCTGGGGTGAGGTAGCGGGAAGCATTTAATTTTCTTGTTTACTGTTAGTGTGTCTTCTTGAAGATTTTTTTTCCTTTGCTTACTACGTAGTAAGACTGAAAATTCTCCATATACCATCTATTTTAATCAAATGCTTTTAAAAGGCATAAACTAATTGTATTTATTTCAGTTATCATTGTTTTTGACGCACACGTGGCTATTTTAATAATGATGTATCGATATAATTAAATTAAATTTAATTAATTAAATAAAATAAAATTAAATAAATAACATTAAATTAAATAAATAAAATTAAATAAAATAAAATTAAATAAATAAAATTAAATTAAATTTCGATTAAAATTAATTAAATTTAAGCATTAAGGCTCGAATTTAATTATGTTGATTTATGTACAAACCAGATTCTAGTAATAGTTAATAAATTATTTAGAGACGGAACTAAATTTATTTGTCTCATTCTTTATAGTATTGTATTTATTTGTTCAATCATTAAATTTGAGCAATATTCATTTCCTTTCTAGAGTATCATAACATAATTCCACACCGTCAAAATTTTTATTCAAGAATTACGGTTTAAATAAACGACAGCATTCTGTCCATCCAATTAACTGTAAAGTTCAAGGTAAAGAAAAATTTCTTTACCTTTTAAATTTTAAAACCATTTACAATTAGCATGATTTAAAAAATCAAGAATATTAACTACGGTTATTACTATACGGATTTTAAACCATATACAACTATCATGGTTTTAAAACAGTAAAAAAAAATTAACTGAACATTTAAACTAGACTTTCCACTAGGTAATGAGCATTGGAACTATTTTGTGGTTGAGTATTGTTTTGTCAAGTGAATCTTGGAATAGGGTTTAATTAGTTTATCTAATAGCGCCATAAATCGTGGGAGAGGAGAAATACTGAACTTATGCCATCTATGCGTGAATGTCAGTTTCGCATTCCAATAGTTAAGGGTCACAAATTGATAAGCGCCGGACACTGGAAACTCTTCACACGTTGAAGGGAATGAAGGGAATATTGATGCATCAAGGCTCGAACCTCCGTTTTACGTCATGAGATTGACAGATCACCTTTCTCAGTTGTATTATGTATTGAGCTGCAAGGAACTAAGTGACTTCATCAGGTGGGCTTAGTTGGTGCGATAAAATTCTGCTTGTTTAACCGTATGAGGTGAAAGCAACGGAACAAATGGTTTTTCTTACAGTTAACAATTTGAATACTATCTTATTTATGTTCATTTGACTGTTTTGCTTGAATATGGTAAAGTAACAATTAAATAAACTGTTATTTAACCATTTTTTCCGAGAAATATTCAACAGTGTAACCACTATAAATACTATATATTTAATTTTATAGCGAGCCTAAATCATGTAGTAAATTTTTGAATTATCTTCTCAACTTTTGCAGTTTGGCACAGAAAAGCTATATTTTAAGGTCAAAGTTCAATAAATTTTATGTAAAAATTAAATGTTTTGTAATTCTTATTACCACACAAAATTTCAAAAAAAAAAATAGTTTACCAAAATTAGTGAAAATTGTTCATGAATATAGTAAATACATATGTTTTTAGTGTAAACTTCCTTAATTATTGGTAGTTTGATTTTACTACACCCTTTAATTTATTTTTTGTCTAACCTAAAATAAATTGTTATAATCGGTATAACTTAAAATAAATTATTCATCCACACAAATTCGAATTTTTTGGAGTTAAAAATATCAAATCCAAGTATGTAATGCACCACTGTTTTTACACTATAATCCCGAAGGAAAGAAAATATATTTTACAAAAAATATTATTTAAAATGTATTTTAATAAAAGTAATAACAAAATGCATCAATTATGTGCTCATAATTGTTTTTCTTGTATTAAATTACTATAAAAAGATTTAACAAATCATGCAGAAAACAAAACAAACATACAAAAGTCATGCAGAGTGAAGTAAGTTAATGCAGAAAAAAAAAATTTAAAAGTTATTTTGTTTCTTTAACGAAACAAATGCTAAAATCTTTTAAATAAACAAAACAATTTATAGTAATTAAATAACAGATTTATTTTAACTTTTTCTAAAAGGACAAACACATAAGGATTAATTTCGTTTTCTATAATGTAATTTAAATGATCATTTTATAAATCTAATTTAATAGTTAAATGGAAAAAATGTAAATTCGATCATCTTTTTTTAGTTCCTGTAATATTTTAGAAGTAAAAAAAAATACGTAGACTATTTTATACCTAAAATATTTTTTCTTCATTTCATTCATTCAATTCTTATAAAACTCAATTACACAACTACTCATGTTCTTAAATTTATAATTATTTCTCGATTTTATATTTTTTATTATAGAGAAATAATAGGATTTTATTTTTATCAAATAGTTAATTAAAACCATTTTTATTCTATTACTTGACTAAGTAGATTATTTTAATGCTATGTAAAATCTTTATTCTTAGAAATAAACTTAAAATTTATTCAATTTTCTCTTTTGTGAAATCTATAAAATATATTGTAATAAATTATGCACCATTAAAAAATTTAAAAAAAAAAAAAAAGAAACAGATTAAAAATGAAATTATAGAATAATACAATACACAACATAAATGTAAACTAAGTATATAAATTTTAATTGAGTTATGAAAATATAAATATATAATATTAATTAAGATATAAAATTAGAAATATATAACTTTAAATGAGATTATATTATATGAGTATGTACTTTTATATGAGTTTCTTTTAAGATGGTAAAATATTTCTGAAAAACATCACAACACGCACATTTACGCAAAAGCTCATAAACCAACAATAAATAATAATTCCGGCATATTATCGATATAAAGCGTGTTTTTTTTATTTAATTCTATAACTTAGTTTACAAGCGTCCCAAATCTATTACCAAATTTCAAGTCAACCCTATAAGTACGTTAAAATTCGATAATTAGAGCAAAAGTTGTGATATTTGCACCCCGTATTATTTAAAGATTATAATGCACGCGAATACACTTGTTGCCAAAAATGCATAGACAAAACTACCAATGCTCCATGGAAGCACCAAAACAACTCCATAATTTTTACCGAAGCACTTTGGCAATGATTTTAGTAAAATTAGTAAATATTGCTTTATAATATGGGATGAAATTTGGTAAGTGTTATAAAATTAAGTTATTTTATAATGATTTTTAGAGTATGGCATTAAATCCATTATTCTGTTAGTTGCCAGAAATATGTGCACATGCTAGTTTTCAGGAAATGTCTCTTTTTCCAGAAAACTTTATCCCAAATGAGTTCTGTGTGCCTGCCAATTGTCACCCATGAATTAAGTGCTACCAAAGAGTTCTGAGCTTCCTCATTTCCAGTGCAAAATAATTGTGTATGCTCTGTAGGCTTTTAATGAAGAGGCATACCTTTGTTTTACCAGTTATTAACTTAAGTGTTTAACCTCAATTTTCTCCGATTTCGAACTATCATACGTCCGAGAACCGTGGTGGATCAGAAGTAGAGCATTCCCCTCGCAATAAGGATATACAGGTTGGAACCCTAGCGGTGGCTGGTTGATACGAATTCTGTTCACGGGTTAAACAGTGTTGACGTAAAATATGCATTTAGAGGGATCATGAGTTAAAGTCACTTTGTCGTCTGGCTAACCATAGAGGTTTTTGTGGTTTTTCTCTCCACTTAACGCAAATGCGGGTTAGTTCCAAAAAAAAATCCTCCTCGAAGGCAATTATTTTTCGTACACTTGATCCAGGAGTTCCATTGTTTTCTGGGTTGGGTTCAACATTACAAGGTAAGGCGTTGAACATTGTGTATACATGTAAATATATATATACGGTATTTAAGCCATCAATTTGAAGACCTTTCATTTCATATTGAAACAGTTTACCGGTAATTATGATTTTTTCAAAATTCGAATTATTCTTACCTTATTCTTATTATTAGAAAGTGCAAAGAAATTAAACCATATAAAGGGTTTTTATAACATCCTCAAATGTATAATAATAAAATTACCAAATTTTACTACATTTACCAAATTTTACCACATTTACCAAATTTTACCACAAATTTAAAAACCATATTTTTTTTTCTTAATTTCACACAAATCAAAATGCAAGAGTTTCGGCATAGATTACCGAGAGTTTTGGTGTTTCCATAGAACCAGAGGTTCTGTAAATTTTTTACCATATTATGATATATTTGACGATTAGTTTTTCTCAGTGTAAGTTTCATTTAAAGCTCCTTCATAGTCCCGGAAATAGGTCAAATTCTGAATAATCTCTTAAGTTTTAGCACTGAAATTTCTCGCGAAAAAAAAATAGTACGAAAATATTTCAATTTTTGTTTTGAATATTCAGATGTTTTAGGATACGACGAAAGATTTTCTCAATAAATATAAAATTCTTCAAAATAAATAAAGTATTACAATAAATACAGCATAAAATGTTCAATGCAAAGATTTCAAATTTAAAAGCATTTCAGTTATAGTTTTATGAAAGATGCATTATATAAATAATGCACAGTATGAACATTGAGGAAGAAAACCTCTTTACAATAAGAATTGCGCTTAAGTTAATTTTGAAAACTTACTTATCATATAACTCTTCAGGCTATGATTCCAAATGCATGTTTTTGAAGTAAAAAGAAAGAAGGGAAAAAGTTTTTTATAGTAAGAAAGCCTTTTTGAATGATAAGGAAAAATCAAGCTATGATACTAATATTTGACGTATTGCTATCAACTCTATTTATAACCCCAAGCGAAACAGAATTTCTCTGTCAGTTCTGAAAGAAATTGAACAGTCTTTTTTTTCTTAAGAAATGATGGATGATTTCAGTTTTATTTACGTGATAAGAAAATTTGGTTCATTTTTTTTTCGGGGGGGGGGGCGATTTTACAATAGAATACCCGCGAGTGACGTGATGTGATATCTCGATCCTGATTAGTTTTTGAAACGTGTTATTTGTTTACGTTAGCAATTGTTCTTTCCATTTTATTTTGAAAAAGCCAAAATCGTCAAGTATCATTTCTCGTAAGTGACACATTCTATATTCTTTCACAAGGTTTCTTTTTCAAAGATTTCAATTCTTTCATTATATATTTCTTACTTAACACAAAGACAGGCGCGATGCTATGTAGAGCATAAACAAACTAACTATGCGTCGAAGTTGCATAGTATATAAAACAAAACCTTTCATGGTTACAATAAAATATATAAAAAAAAATAATAAATCCAAGTTAAGTTAAAGACTTAAATGAGAGGGAATTTTGTTTCAACAAATTTAATGAGCGATATAGCGTTGTATTTAATTAACTTCACGTTAATTAACGTTCTAATTTATTTGGAGAAAAGCAGCTAGACTTTAACATAACATTTTGCCTATAAACTATCAGCTAGCACACACGTCATAGGTTACAAGTGTGGGTATCCGTGATTTTCTTCTTCAACCGAATGTGCAAGTACCCAACTGAAAAAGAATTTTTTTAAATTTTTATTCTATTTGAATTAGTTTAAAAAAAGAGACCTCTGCTACCATATTAATTCAAAATTATTGTTCATCGCAGAGCTCTTCTATGTCTTTATATAATATTTCATTTTGAGTGTTTTAGATAATCCTTGACAACTGCTAATATTACCACGCTTTCTACAATAACTCCTGACAAAGTGCGAGCTTTAATCAAAAATAAGCTCTAGAACAGCGGTTGTTTGTAATACTCTTTATTTTCCTATTCTAAGCGTTAGTAGACAATAATGGCTCTTAATTTTAGTTAGGGGTGTCTTCGATGATTAATCGTTTTAATTAGCTCTTGCATACGGTATAGTTGGGAATTTTACAGGAGCTAATTAGTCATTTAAGAGCTGCTTCTTTTCTTGTGGTTATTGGAGATTCTTTAATAAACATATTTTACATAACGATATGAAACCATGTTTGGTTTTCAAGCAAGAAAAGTGTTGTTGAAAGTTTACATTAACAGAATAACTTACAGAACTAAGAATGGTAATATGATACACGATTTACTATCTTGGTGAGGTAATATATAAAATAATAATAATAAGTGTCTTAACCTATATCAGGAACACAAATGAAAACATATTATTTCTAATTTTACGAGGAGACTAATTTTCCTTGAAATAAAACCTTTGCTTGCTTTTCTGTAATGCTATGCTAATAACTACGAAAAATGGCATCCCAATAACAAAGTTATAATTGTATTTTTATCTTAAATATATTTTAAATATAAATAAAATTTATATGATGGGTAAATAATGCAGGGTAACTTTTTTCCTGAAAACTTTGGTCATTAGATCAAAAGTTATTCAAATGTTTTTTTTTTAAATCTTAAGATGGCTATTGTATTTTAAATTTTACTTATTAAGGCATCATTATATTACAAAATAAATTAATAATTCACGAAGATAATAATTCAGATAAAGTAACTCTTCTGTATGTTAATGACGTACCTGGTAATAAAAATCAAATGTACGATATTTAAACCATTTATTTGGTTATATTTTCATTTATGGAGTAAAGGTTTGCTGGAAATTTCCGTTTTCACAATTATAGTTTTTCTTACCACACACTTAGTAAAAAATACAAAGTTAAAAACTAAACTGAACCGTCTAAATATTTTCATGACATGCTCTAAGGTATCATGTTAAAAGTTCCAAATTTTATCACATTTATAAAATTTTATCACATATTATAAAACCATATTTTATTGTTAATTTCACCAAAATTATTATCAGAGGGCTTCGGTAAAAAATATCAAACGTTTTGGTGTTCCCATAAAATAAAAAGCATGGTAAATTTTTCCATACTCTGATAGTTTCGATCATACTTTTTTTTTTCTTAGTGAAGAGTTCCCCCTCTTTCTTTCTTTGAATGAATTGTATTTATAATTGACTTCAAAATATTGTATAAACAAGCAAACTTATTTTTGCGGACAAATGTTTTAGATCTATTAAATGCATGTAATATAATTTTTTGCACCTGATTCTTATTGCTATTTTCGATTTAGATTTTACAAATTCCTTATTATGAAGAAAGATTATTCATGGTGATAGGGATTTATTTTTTCATACTACTTCCCTAACTATAATTACTTATAGCTGCTGTTTATCAGCGATGATAAAACAAAATAAAATTTGTAAGAGTCTTGTTTTTTCAGCTTTTTTGTTTTTAGAAAGAAAAGAACGGAATTCTTAAGCAATCAGTCTGTGGCATGAAGATTCCCTATAATCTTGAATTTCGATAAACTTGTGAACGAAGTTATGAACTTATTTCTGAAACTAAGTTTTAAAATACTTTTTATGCAAATTGTGTTAGCCACAAAAGAAAAAATAAGCTGAAAATTTTGTTCTTGTGAAAATAAAGTGAGATTTTATAAATTGCGAACTTTCTATTTAAAAATAGTTTAATTTCATCAAGATATACTGATAAAAAATAGTGGTAATAAGTCGTTTTTTTCATGTTTCCGTAATATTTTTGAATTTCAAATCTGTTGTAAAAACAGCATGACATGTCATTCGTAACAACAAAAAGAAATATTGGTAAAGCCTTTGATTGTTTTTATATAATATGTTGTTTTTAAAGATACATAAAACATAGCTAAAGATACATAAAACTTAACACTCATGGATAACTGTTACTGACAGCAATTCATACAATTCGTTCAGAAGAAAAACAAAAACAAAACAAAAAACCATATTTCATGTTACGGTCAGAATCTTTGAAAAACTGCCTTGATAAGATTTTGTTTAAACCGCTGCAGAACTGTGGTAAAGTAACTTTACCTCTTCATGTAATGTTTTTTTATAGTTAAGAAAATGTAAGCAATGATAGATCCGAATGTAAAAGACTATAATTGTGAGGAATCCATTAAAATCTATAGCATAACATTGGAAAGAAACTGTAATGTTATGCTATAGATTACATGAAAATTAAATTGCATGGGAACATTCCGGTATGAATAAAACTAAAAACATTTAAGAAATAGCAAATGAGTGAAACTTCATAAGTTGATGATGTATAAACAGGTAGAATTATAGAGTTATCGGGTTTGAAAGACAAATCATACTGCAACAATTTATTTTTTAATTAAACAGTAGAGTGGGTCGAAAAACAAAAATGTACTTCTCGGCATAAGCATGTTTTTCAATGGTTTTATGCTCTTGACCATCAAAATATAGGGGGGGGGGAGGGATAAAGCAGTCTTAAAAGTATGGTCCCAATAATTTAGGTAGAACAGCGATCAAAAATTTAGACCATTTGATATTAATCTAACTTTTTAGATGGTTTTTAGATGTTTAACTATATCTTGAAAACTTTATGCGTGAATCAATTTTTTTTTTTTTACAATTTTATAATTTGTTTATCCCAAGAGGAAAATACACTGATGAAAACAATTAAAGGAAGGAACTTTTTTTTAAAAAAAATAACTAAATAAATAACGCCTATGCGCTCTTCTTGGTTACCTCTGTCAAGCTCGTGACGTTGTAAAGCAGTGGAGCTGTGATCGCGTTTGTTAACAAGTATGCACGCCGAAACTGGTAGCGTAACTGCGTATTGAAACATCGGAGATTAGCTCAATCATTGTTTTTTTATATTTTTTATTTCTTTGCTTACCTATTCTTAGCATGGCCAGTCATCATTATCAAGATCAGTGTTTCCCAAAGTGTGGCACGCATACCTCCAGGGGTACTGGAACATTTTAGCGGGGGTACGCGTTCTTATTCAAAATATCTTGCAACAAACGAAAATTTCAAAAATTTTTATTTCAAAACAAAGCTAGCCATGAAAATTTACTATTACGTATTTTTGTATTGGCTATTTTTTGCAGAGTTAACAGTTAATAATTAGTGGTGTCAACCTGCCAGTTGTGATTTTTAACTTTTGTGCAATTGTTTTATGGTAAAAAATACATTTATTTTTTTATTAGTGGTACGCAGCGTCACGAAAATTTTAGAAAGGGTACACAAAAGTCATAAGTTTGGGAAACACTGATCTAGATGATACCACAAGATGGCGGATGGTTGGAAGACTCCAGCCGGACCAATCACAGGCTACCTGTTGTAGGGACCACGACGTTTCGAGAACTGGTCAAGGCCGCAAAAGGGCAATACCGCCAGCTTAAAACCATTGTTTCAGACTTTTAGCTTAAAGGTCGATCCACGACAGTGACTCAACTGTGTCGCAACCTATCTAATGCAACAGGAACATATATTTCAGGAATAACAGTCAGCCTAAGATCAGATTTTAATCCAGATGATTTCTAAGTCAGACGTCCTGTATTCTGCATCCTTTTGACTGTGGACCACAAAAAGACCGTCTAGCTTGGTGTCAAGAGCACCTGTCATTTGCAAGGGATGATTGGGGACGTGTTCTCTTCAGTATGGACTGTGACAGGAGACGTATTCACGTCTGGAGAGAAGCTAAATTTTATATTAATATTTTTAAACAAAGTTTTCGAAACTTGTAGGATATCTTAATTAAAAAAATAATATTATATTACAATTAGAAGGTTCAGATTTTGTTTAAATAATTGATATTCTCTTTATTTTAACACGTAAAAATACATTCACCGTTTTAATGACATGTAACAATGACAAATATTTCTTTACAAGGTCTGCTGAATTACCATATAAACTTTTTTTTTTTTTTAACTTAGAGTAATTTTTTTAGCACATTCAGTTTTGTCAGCGAAGAAAGAATATGTTTAACAGAAAGAATATGAACAAAATATATCATATAAAATATCTCTAACTTTGTGTGTTATGAACTTAACGGTTCAAAATTATTAAGAAATGCTTTCTTCTTATTAGCAACATATTCTAAGGGTTAGTTTAGCTCTCAAAATATTATCAGTATAGTTTTAAAATATAACTACGTGTTTTTAAATCGTTTTTTTAGTAAAAAAATTATTGATATTTTTGATGGTAAAAAAAAGATTTTTTTTTATGGCAGGAAAAGAAGAAATGGTAATAAAAGTCTCTAATTTTGTGTGTGTTTGAACTGTTTAGAATTGTTGAGAAATGCTTTCTTCTTATTAGCGACATATTCTAAGGGTTAGTTTAGCTCTCAAAATATTATCAGTATAGTTTTAAAATATAAATACGTGTTTTTAAATCGTTTATTTAGTAAAAAATGTATTTATATCTTTAATGGTAAAAAAGAATTTTTTTTTCATGGCAGGAAAAGAAGAAATGATAAAAAAAGAAGATTTTTTATAGTAAAAAAAGCCTCTAATTTTGTGTGTGTTTGAACTGTTTAGAATTGCTAAGAATTGCTAAGAAATGCTTCCTTCTTATTAGCGACATATTCTAAAGGTTAGATTAGCTCTCAAAAAATTATCCTTATAGATTTAAAATATAGCTACGTGTTTTTAAATCATTTATATAGTAAAAAATGTATTGATATTTTTTATGGTTAAAAAAGAAGAAATAGTTAACAATTTCCTTTGCACTAAAGTAATGTAATGACACGTAATAAGTTTTTAACAAAAACAATCCGTAAATGCAGGAGTAAGCGATCAGTGAAACAAATAACACTTAACCGTAGTGCTCACGATCTATTGAATTGGATTTTTATTTCATTACTGAAAAACAATGATGGTCTTCCATTACACCCCACATCCAATTCCAAGAGATGCGAAAAATTGGTTGCTAATGTGTTTTCGATTACGTTGCCTTAAATGGATCTAATTTCTGTTGTAATGAGAGAAGCTTTTTTGCGTTAATGGAAAAGTTGAAAAAGTGATATTAGAATACTTTCAGTTGAATAAAATGCTTAAAAATATTTGAAACATTTTTTTATTGCTTTATGATTAAATATTGCGTTAAAAATCCAGCATGTATAGAATTAGCTTTTTAGTTAAGACGCGAAATATTTGTATTTTTTATTTATCCCTTTATTTGGTTCAAATACATGTTTTCACTTGCTTATTAATTTAGGTCTGCAGCTATTTAATAATGTTTGTTATTAAATTATGTTTTTTTTAAACAAATTTAAAAATGTGGGATAAATATATGCGTGAACTGCATGATGTGTGTGTGAGTATAACATGGGATACATCACTTCAAATAAAAATATTAAATGATTATATTTTTAAATTACCTCTTATCAGTTATAGATTTATAAGATAAGAAGTTAATGTTAAATAATAAGATAAGATGTTAATGTTAAAAAATAAGTCGTAGAATTTGTGGATGGTACATGCGCATTAAATGGGACTTAAAGGATTGCAAGCTGATTTACGTCATTGAATTTGTCGATGATATTTGTGCTTAAAGTATGATCTAAAAGATTGTAAGCTAGCGGACACTTAATTCTGAATAAAATTGAATTGATTAAAAATGATTGCGTGAAATTATAAAATTATTCCATACTATCTGTTCTCTAAATGTGCGATAAAAGATTCTGGGATGACTTATGGTGTAGAATTTCTCAATATTATTTGTGCTTAATAAAGGACATTAAAGATTGAGAGCTGACTTACGTTATCAAATAAATCGATAATATTCATGCTTAAAACACGACACAAAAGATTGAAAGCTGATCGACGTTAAAAAATTATTTCTT
This sequence comes from Parasteatoda lunata, assembly GCA_949128135.1. Taxonomy (NCBI): domain Eukaryota; kingdom Metazoa; phylum Arthropoda; class Arachnida; order Araneae; family Theridiidae; genus Parasteatoda; species Parasteatoda lunata. The sequence continues at coordinate 95,990,988 of OX421971.1, forward strand.
GCCATCTGTACTCTAAATGAAAGATTATAAGATGACTTATGATATCGCATTTGTCGCTAATACTTGTGCTTGAAAGAAGGATTGAAAAATGATAGAAGTTAGAAACTTTTCTTCATGTTATTTATATTTTGAATAAGACAAAAAGGATTGCCAGCTGACTAGTGGCATCTAATTAGTCAATGTCATCCGTGTTTAAACTAAGATATAAAGATTTTCATGAGAGTAGTTAACTATTTTTTTTAAATTTGTATGTTCATTTCTTTTTGCTTACCACTTTAATTATAAAATACTTTATAAGATATCTCTTAGTCGTAAAACCACTTAATTCCTTAAACAAAACAGAAAGCCCTTGATGGGTGAATGTTTACAATTCAAAACGTGTACAGTAATAATAATACAATACATAACTTATTCTTTAATTATTGAATTCATGCACTGTAAACATTTCTTATCAAATTACTGTAAAAAGTATCAGCATTCAGGGAGGCATTACTTTTTACCATAATATCCATTTTTACAGGAACATGTTGTTAAAGAACAAACTTCTCATATCTCGTAGTTTTTTTTAGTAATAATTACCTTAAAACCCCTGATTCCCTCTAATTAAATAAATATTACTCTAAAAACTACGGTACGATATCTTACGGTAAAAAGCAATTCCACGGATGATGCACCTAAAGTGCCGGTACTTCATATCGTCATTAGATCCGGAATTTTTTTTTCAGATCGGTTATATAATCAATCTTCTAAAATAGAATAAATTATTAAAAGTTGATTTATTAAGTTGTATATAAAGTTGATGTATAAAGTTGAAAGTATTTAAAAACAACATCAAGCAAAAAAACATTCGATTCATAATGATACCCTTTTTGAGAAATTTAAAAGTAAATTTAAAGTTAATTAATTTAACTAACAATCTTTTAACATTAAGCTTTGTTTAAATTTTTTTACTGACAAAATCTTTTTTTTTTCTAAATGTATTTTAAAAGAAAACAGAAAGAAAGAAACTATAGTATTAGTTGCTATGAATCTCCAAGATTTCTCAGGAAAAATATCTTTACTGAAGACATTTATCAAATCTCCTGATCGATTTCTTTATAATTTACCTCTATCACTGTAAGCAGAGATTATTTACCTGCACCCGTAGGTGGTATTATGTGGACTTGAGTTACCTTGGCAACTGCATAGGAAATTTCATCTTCTGAAATAATAGCTTGGTTTATAACTTTGAGCAGAGCGCATTTTTCATAAACTATCTTAAAGTTCAAAGAGCAATTCCCAATTCCTTAGTTAATTTAAAATAAGATGCCGTAGTTTATCATGAAAACTAATACTTAAAGATATCATCTCTTTCGAAATACGAAGCTTTATTTTTATCATGAGAATCAAATCAAAAATTTAAACAAAATGTATTCATTAGAATTGATGTAATTTTCTTTTAAGGAAAATCGAATAAATTTTAAATTGTTACAAAAATAGTTATAAAAATGATTCTTAAATTTTTTGATTATTCTACCGGCAAGCTTTTTAAACTAATTGGAAATGTCCCGCATCTAAATATTTTATATTCTAATACACGCAATAACTATTAAAATTATATTTTAATTAACTTATGATCAAAATTAACTTAAACACTTTTTTTTTTCTAAAACGAAATATAATCACCAAAGCAATACACAATAATCCAATTATGGAAATTTTAGAAAATAAAATTACCGATATCTCGACTAAACAGCTCCCTTACAAGAATGAAGGACAAAAAATTCTATAAATGTATTACATATAACTAAAGATTCGATACTGAAAGGAATAAATTAGTATTAGGAACTAAAAACACAATATACTAGGAGCTAAAAGCAAATTAAATAACAATGCAAGCAGCATTATATATATCAAAGAAGAAACTAAACTGCAGTCTAAAACATGACTGAGACAAAACTACCTGGATGTGGAAAATTTACCGTATTTCTGGCTCGCTGGAAACACCAAAAAGCTCTTTCATATTTACCGAAGCCCTTACGTAATGGTTGGTATAGTTAAAAGTAAAAATAATTTTTATTTAATTTTAAACTATATTTATGAGTTAAATTTGGCAAAAGTTGTAAAATTTGGTAACTTTATCATAATACTTACAAGCTTGGAATAAAAACCATTCATTCGGTTAAATTGATCTTATTCTTTTGTATTTTTTGCTAAATGTGTAGTAATAAGAACTATAATTTTAAGAACCGGAATGTCCGGTAAACCGCTACCATATGAACGGAAAAATTACAAAATTAAGGGCTTAAATACCGTAAATTTTGGTTTTAATGATAACAATTATGTTGTATTTTTTTTTCCTCATTAATGTTATTACCGTACAGTACGGTAATTTTAACAGAGATTTTTTCTTCGTGCATAGCCATTTCGTTTAAAGGTTTGAGTCGCAAAGATGAAAACCGCAAAAAAAAAAATGATCTCGATGTTTTGATACATCAAGAAGCAGCCTGCTTAAGAGGAGTCACAGGTTCATAACCGAAAGAATATCACAGATTCCAACTACTCCGGTTTCTATAAAATATTGTAAAAAAAAAAAAAAAAAAAAAAAAATAAGTCGAGAACAGGAAATTAAAATTTGCAGATTTTCTATTAATTTGTCTCAACATGGCTAAACTGCATCAAAAACACTTTTTATCTAATATTTCGAATCATTTAGAAATAGTGGCAAATAGAAAACCTATAAATCGAATTTACTAAATCAAGAATCATGCATTAAAGCGCTACCACTTAAAAACATTTGTCCGCAGTCCGGATCAAGTTGACATCTCTGGAAGAGATTAAAAGGACGCGTAGGAATGGACGATGAGAACTGGTTTTCGCAGGACTATAGATTAAAGGGAGGCGAGGGAATAGTCAGTGAGAACAGGTTTTTCACAGGAATAATAAAAAATAATAAAAAAAAAAATTTTAAAATTTAAAAAAAAACAATTTCCTCGGTTAATTTTTTTTTCACTTGCATGATCTTGTTGAAAAAATTATATCTCCAGATTTTATTATAGTTAATAGTAAGTTTTTTTAAATTTATTTACGTTTAAAGTGTTTTATTTTTCTTCTAATTTTACTTCTTTCTAAAGCAGCGAGTCAACCTGTTAAAGACATTACGAATACCAATGTGTCAATGCTAATAATATTTCAAGCATCCCTTGATATATCTAAGGTTGTTTGAAATATTATTGGTAATGACACACACGCACAAAAATTATTAGATAGAAGATAACTAGATAGATGATAATCATAAATTAGAAGATAAGTACATTTTAAAACTATTTCTTGGTATATTCTTTGAACAAACATATTTCTACTAATTTATGAACAAATGAGATGTATTGCCTTTCCCAAGAGCAAATCTTGAAAAAAATATCCATCTTGTGTGTTTGCTAAAAATGAATACCAAGAAAGTTTTATTGTTCTTTTTTTCAAGCCAGAATAGCCTGGTAGGAAGGGCGCTGGACTCACGTTTGTGAGAACGGGAGATCGAATCCTGCCGGCCGAAGAACTCCCCGTGTAGTAAATGGTGACTGATGCACGTAAATCTGTCGGGTCACAAAGTCCTCCATGTTTTCATAACAAATAAACACCTCTGGGGGTACTGAATTGGAGATTGATCCTTCTCTGGTTGAGGTTAAAAATTACGATCTGGGGACGAATGATGAGTTCGTATTAATATGTATTATGTATTAATGAATATGTATTATGAATATTATGTATTAATGAGTTCGCCATATAAACGGATGTGACGTATGGGTATGGCATTATTCGAATTCTTGATCATAGATGGTGCCACTGGAAAACAAGAGCAATCGTACCCCTTTTGCCTTTATGGCCAACGACAACAACAATATTGCTTCTTTTGGTTAAGGTGGCTTTGTTTAATTTTAAATTTAAGAAACAGGACGTTTTGAAACAATGTCAAAAGTCACATTCCAAAAAATAAATTTGAAAATTTACCTATCAAGTTGAACAGTTTTAATTTTTATTATGTAATATGATAAATAAAGAAAAAGTTTATTATGAAAAAATAATGTGATTTCTTCTTACATTATAGCTTTCTTCTTACATTATAGCTTACCTGCTCGCTGGCGCTCACCAACCCCCGGAACTGCTTTCGCAGTTCATTTCGGATTGCTTCGCAATCCAATGTTCGCTCATTGGATACGTTCTTAACGTCTAGCTTTTGTATACTTTTTTGAATACTGAAGTTCCGAAAACTTTTCACTGTAGAAAATTCTGAACCTGTACATTTCAATATTAATCTAAAATTGTAATTGTTATTTGGGCATTTGGCGATACAACACTTATAGAATTGAAGGATTTGTTACGTCAAGCGCTCAGGTATCATAATTTTGATTTATGTTGCTAAGTTAACTTTAGAAAAATTCTATGGCTGGAAACAGCATTTTCATTTTTTAAGTTGTTTATTTTTATTTTTGCCGCAGCTGAATTGAACAACCTGATAATGTTCACTCTGGCTATTGTTTCCGTTTTTAAAAGCGCTATATGTTGAGCCACCTCAGCTAGATTTGACATGTGACATTTTTAGATGCAATCATTGGTCGAATTTCTAACGTTGCCATTCGGGAAGTTGTAATGAGGCTTTTTTTTGGTGCCGTGTAAGAGAAATATATATATAGATTTACATTTGACTAAAAAAAACTTTGATTTCACAACATAAAATAGTTCTTTAAAAAGTTCTGAACGCAGATTTAAATAAAGTATTTAACTACCAAAAAATTTCTAAGCACGAAAAGTTTTTATTTTTTTTATTTATTTATTTATTTGTCTAAATATTTAGAGCCTCCAATGTTCTAAGATGTTCAAAATAGCCGTTATGCATGAAATAGGGGATGTCGCGATTGTGTTAGTGTAATGAAATGTGTCATAACACTTTTGCAAAACAATATGGCAATCTTACTTTAGAAGAAATCAGGTTAAGGCAAGCTGCACTTAGAAACAAAATATATGATCAAAACTACCTGAATATGGTAAAATTAACCATTTTTCCAAATCTATGGAAATACTAAACATCTGAGTAATTTTTACCAAGATCTGTAGCAATACATTTAGTAAAATTAATAATAAAATATGGATTTTTAATGCGTCTTAAAATTTGTTAAATGGGATAAGATTTGATAAATTTATCAAGATTTTTTTTTCAATGCCCACCTGTGTTAACATTTGTCAATTCAGGCATTTACAGGGCAGATTTGTTAGCCTCTCTTTTAGGGGCACCATATTCGGCGGCCAACGTTCCGCAGTAAAGACAGAAAGCACAGAGAAGGAAAGAACATCCATGCCTTGCCTGGGATTCGAACCTAGAACCTTTCTGATGCAAGGGCAGTTCTCTATGCCCTACACAGGCCGGACGGCTAAATTTATCAAGACACATTAGAGTATATCACACAAACCATTTATTCAGTCAAATTTACTTTACATTATTTTTTTCGAAATCTGTGGTAATAAGAAGTATTATTTTGAAAACCGCAATTCTCAGTAAACCGTTACCATATGAGCTGCGAAATTACCAAATTAATGATATAAACACCGCAAATTTTGGTTTTATTAAGCAGAATTATGTTGTTGGTTTTTTAACCAGAAATGTTAATTTCATACAGTACGGTAATTTTACCAGAATTTTTTTCTCCGTGTTGTCTAAGAGAATTTTGATGATTTGATTTGATTTCGTGATTTGAAAAATTTACATCCTTGGCAGAGTCCCAGAAAAAATCCCGAAGGATATTATGCTGAATTTAAGATATAAAATAAATTTTGAACATTAATTCATTTGAATGGCAAACAGATTGGGCAAAAATTCTAACTGCAAGTCCAATATTGTGATTGAACATTCTTTTCGTAAGCGGGATTTTTTTTTTATATTTCAGTTTAATTTATTTTTATATTTTTCTTACTTGGAAGTACTGAATATTCATCATACACTAAATAATTTTCAGTTTTTTCTTTATTAAAAAGATTGAAACTAACTATTATTACTTTACATAACTATTAAAGTTACGTCAACCATCGTCAAACACGTGTGATTTGCTGGCGGAGTCCATAAGGGTTAAGTTTAGAAAAAATACTCTAAATCACAAAATATTTAGATACATTCTGGTTATAACGTCATGTATTATTAAAAAAATGAGAAAAAATTTCTCCACATGCCACATTTTCAAATAATATGTTTTAGTTTTTTTTTCGTTTTCCTTAAATTATCAAATTACCCACTATTTTCAATATTTCTATTAAAATCATATAATAATGTTATACATTATTATATTTTTATCATATATATGTATTTTTGTATATATTATATTTTTATATACATTATATTTTTATATACATTATATTCTTCATTAATATTTTTTAATTATCAAATTACCTACTATTTTCAATATTTCTATTAAAATCATATAATAATATTTATGATAAAAATAATAGTAAGAAAAGTTTTTTCTAATTGTATGTTTTTTAAAAATGAATGTCATAAATGAAAATACAACAATAAATGGCATTAAATATTTGGAAAATTAGGTAGAAAATAAAAATGTTGTAAGGAGCACGGAGATTTTAGAAAAATAAAATGAAATTTCGCTGTAAAAAATAATGATTTCTTTTGACAAGTTATGAGATAAATAATGGATCTGTCCGCAGAAAATGAAAAATGTACCCCATTATTTAGACAAAAAAGACCTTTTTATTCCTTGAAGGATAGGATATTATTGAGAAAACCTGCTTTGAACAGAAGGGGTTGAACGGAAAATACTCAAAAGCATTGGTTAAATGAATTAGTTTGGGAATGTAGTATGTACATGACAAATTTGTTGATGTCGAACTTGAGATTTTTTTTTTAAATGATGCATCGAGTAAAAGGAAAATGAAATGAAGTTATGAATTATGCTTTCTTGAATTATGCTTATGTCTAATTGTATGTTACTCTGCAAGACCAATATTAGTTAACGTCGTAAATCTTTGATCATTTTGGTGAATATCCGAAATATTTGTAATGCATTCAGGGTGTTTCGTAAAGACCACTTTTAACAAATATTTTTTTTTAAGTTTTCAAAGATGAAAGCAAAGAAGTGTATGTTGTTTTTTATGCCTCTTGCCAATACCAGCAAGCCTGCCACGAAAAACCAAGTGAATTTAAGGCAAGGGGGTGCGTTTCTTGATTTTCTGTGATGACACATATGGCAAGAATACGATTTTATTTATACACATGTCAAAACCCCTATTGCAAGAAGGACCCATTCATTCATCCACAGATCATAAATTTGACCCAAACCAGAAAACGATCAATTCCCCCTGAGGAATTTATTTGTTGTGGGAACTTGGAGGATTTTGTGACTCCGATAGATTTAACATGCACCAGTCACCCTTTAATACGCGGCGATACATCGGGACGCAGCATTCAAACACACGATCTCACGAACACGAGCCCAACATCCTACCAACCAGCAATCAGGCTAACACGGCATAAAAAAAGTATATACTATGGGATTACAAATTAAAAATTGAGTGAGGTAGAGGCAAATTGATTATCGAGATCCAAGAAAACACTGTGTAGGAAGGTGCATGTAATAAACAACAAAACATATTTGACGAGGGGAAGAAACAGAGAGTAGTTGAAAGACTCTTATTTAAGACAACTTCAAGTTTCAGTTTCCAATCAAACCTGTTCCAATATTCATTACATTTGCTTCCTCTTTTTGTAATTCATCATATTCGAAATATATCGATAACATTTTTATTTTCCATGGCTTAAAAATTGCAACTCCAAATGTTTGTACATTTTTGTTTTCCTTTTTTATATAAATTTAAAATATATATTAAAAGTGATCTTCACGGAACACCTTGTATAACATAGTATAAACCAGGCAATGACCCCGAATCTAAAAAAGTATTCGGGTCGAATATATTGGGCATGAGTATACCGGAAAATTTATTAATGCTCAAGCAATACCGAGCAGGGGACGGAGTTTCTTGAATTCAAGCAACAAAATAAAATATTTTGAATTAATGTACAAAATAAGGTATTTATTTATTCCGAACAATCTTACTTAAACTCTTTTCTACCTAATTTTTTAGTCTACAAAAGTTTGCAATGTTATTTTGTTTGTTAAATTTAACTAATACATTGATTTTTACAAATCAAATTTAAATGCATTAATTCATTTTTAGTCATCTCAAATGGAAATGAATAATTATATAAATTTTTATGTATTGGAATAAAGTAAAAACAAGTATTCATAATTTTTTTTAATTCGCTTTATTTAAACCGTTACATTAACTAATAATTTTACTTTTAAAATACTAGAAAAGTTATTTTTTTGTTGAACTAATGTTGTATACATATTTTGGAAGTTAATTACAAATTTGTTAAATCATTTGTAATTTCATTAAATGAAAATAAATAAATTTAATTCAATGAAAATATTTTAATCACATATCTTTTACATAGCATTTTATTTAAAAACAAACCTATTGTTAAATCAGTTGTTAAATGCTCATTTTATTTAAAACAAATATGAATAATTTGAATATATTTGTAGCTCTCAAGTTATTTTTAGAAAGTAAAATAATTGATTACCGGGGAAGTTTTCTACAACTCATCTTTTAGTAGGATGATCAATAAAAGCGATGCTTTACCTTTAAAGGGTTCTCTTTCAGCAGATGGCTCGAAAGGTGAAAAGGATTAATTGGATTTCTGTGGTGAACAAAAGGATAATAATGGAAAGAACAAAAATAATAAGTAAAAGAACTGAGGCTATTCCCTTGTGATGACTGTAGATTTACCAACTTTCGAGAGGCTTTCATTCAACTCTATATATCCAGACACCGATTAAGTAAAGATATATGTTTCAGGGAAACATGAGAAGAACAAGTGCTTCTATTTCTGTGTATTGTAAAGTATAATGTTTTTAAAAAAAATATCAGCACAGGTAATTGAGTTTAAAAAAACATAAAAATTAAAAGGCATTATATTTTACTTGAATTATAGTTTTTAGCATAGAGAACAATGCTCAGAGTAAAAAAAAAGGGTTATTTAATTTCTTCCAAAAGAATCCACTACATTTAAATTGTAAAGAGGAAAACATGTTACTAAAATATTACTCTATATTTCGTAGAAATGTTATAAAATTGTCTAACATAAAAATTACATTTATTTCACACACTTGAAAATTAAAAAAAAAACACCGTTATTACATTTTGATTACTATTTTAGTTAAATAATAATAATGTAATTGATGATATTAATAATAATTAATAATAGTTGTTAATAGCAAAAGTAATGATGATTTAATAGTGTTCGCTATCACGAGTTTCTAGTGTATCTGAAATAGAAGCACACAAAATTTGATTTTTTTTTTCAAATAAAGTTTTTTTTTAATAAAACGATTGAAACAATATTTCCATAGATTTACAAGAATTGAATATTTATGTCTTCCCTTTTATCTTCCTTTTTATTATATTTGAAAAAATCGGTAATTAAGGGTAGCTTAAGAAGTTCGAAAAATAAGATTTAGCACATTTTAAAGCATGAAACCGAAAGGGTGATCTTTTATTCAGTAAAGAAATTACGTTTTGTTAACGTAAGTGAGAAAATGCAAGTTTTTCTTTTGTTTTTTGTTTCTTTTTTCCTTTCTACCACATTTTTATTGTTCTACCTTAATAAATATTTCAAGACGGTTTTGCGTTCTTTATTGTCAAATATCTAGTATGCGAATATAAATAAAATATACGTACATTAAATGATGCATGAGGTATATAGGTTATAAAAATGAATAATAAATAAATATGATAAAAATTTATCATGAGTTAAATAGGATGAAAATAATGAAGGAATAGGATGAAAAGAATACATTTATAGTTTGAGAATTAGGAATGAATAAAAGATCAAAGGAATGAATGAATTGAATGATTACGAAAAAATAATAATTGAATGAGGAAAAATAGAAATGATAAGAATGAATGTAATGATAAGAATATAATGATAAGAATGAATGAGCCGGAATAATAAATAAATAAAAGAAGACGGGATACAATGAAACATGCAATTAAAAATCATTCAAATTTGCCGTTAGTACACTGTTAGAATTGTCACTCTAAAAATATGGTGAAATAACCAGCAGAAGTCTGGTTTTTTCACCGTAAGGTCATGGTTAAAAAACCATGAATGCAAATCTATATTGTTTTCTGACCATTTGAAACTAGCATGGTCTCAAAACCATAAAAAAGAATTTTAACTGGGCATTCGAGTTTGGCTTTTTGTTAGGTAACGAAAAAAATATGGCGGTGCGAACGCTGGTAGTTGAACTCTTCTGTCATGACACCGTTAGATTAGCCCTCACAAATACAATATGTACATAGCTGCAAGAAACTAAGTTGCTTTGTCTCAGCTTTTGTGATAAAATTTTGGTTGCTTAACCGTGACAGGTGAAAGCAGTTAATATACGATTTTTCTCACAATTAACAGTTTTAATACCATCATATTTGACTGTTTTGTTTGAATATAGTAAAATAACAATCAAATAAATTGTTATTTAACAATTTTCTTCGAGAAATTCCTAGCAGTGAACGATATACAACTGTTAAAATTATTGATGACATTTGAATACGTCCATATATTCATGTTAGCAAATGACAGTTATTGTATTTTTTCCATTGAACGCGTTTTTCATTTCTAATAGTTTTTTCCTTACTGTTATAAGTAATAATAGTTGTTTTTGTAAGGATTCTAATCTTCGTACTCTAATTCAACAAAATTAAAATTTTAAAAAAATGCGTATTTCAGGAATAATTTTTTATTTAGTAATTTCAGTGCCGGATAATATTAAATATTTGCAGACAGTATTTCGTTGTGTATCCAGGTCAGGCAGTTTTATTATCATTGACTTTTAATTCGCCAGATTTGTTTTCGTTTATTTACATTTAAAGTTTATTGATTATTACATTAATACAGCTATAGTATTAAAAAAAAATCTAGTTTAAATAAAATGTTGTCAATTTTAATTTATTTAGTTCCACATTTTATATCGAATTTTCAAATTATATATTATTGAAAAAGGTTTAGTATATAGCTATATTCGGTAAAAATATGACTTTTCCTAGCATTAATTGGAGAGTTTCATTTCCTGCTGTGCACAGTTAAACACTGCCAAACCTAATTCAAAAAGATTGTTTCAAAGAGATTGTTTAAAATTGTAATTTCAAAGAGATTGCTTAAAACTAATAAAAACTAGTTTATGTATAAAAAATACGAGACTGAAAAAAAGCATTTATTTTTTCAGCAAGTGAAGTTTAAAAATTTATTACTGTTGTTTATCTCTTCAAATGCTCTTTAACCATCAATGAAGTAATTCTGTTTTATGAAATTTAATATCAATAATGTTTTTTAATAGAAGTAAAGATAGAAAAAGTGATCTTTACCTTTGGAAAACTCTAGAATCCAAACACATCTATTCAAATAAAAATAAACTCTTTGTTTTGATATTTTTCTTTTTCTGTTGAACTAGGCAGCATTTTTTTCCGTTAGAATATATAGAGTAGTTTTATATTATGCATGAATGAAAAATCAATTTTTCTAAAAGCCGTATAATATACTCTGTTGAACGTTTAGATTATTTTAAACATTTGAGAGAACTTGTGATCAGAAAACTTTCATTTTTAAAGTATTGAATACGAGAAAATCTTATGTTGGTGTTTTCATTTATTTTATTTTATATATCTACGTTGCAAATCTAATTTTTTTTCCATAATGTCTATAGCAAGTAAGAAAATTTTTAAAACCTAAAAGGGCAGTACATTAAAATATCTATGAAGAACAAGTTATAATCGTTAAAGAATATGTTTATGGTTTTAGTGAAGCTGTCTTAGCCTATAAAATGGTTCGTAAACTTTATAGAAATGTTCTGAATTGCACAAAAACTAATGTTCAATGAGTAACTTTAGATATATTTAGAGGAAACTATAAAAACCCATTTATATTTTATATTAAAAAAAAACAATTATCTTTTAAATTTTAAACTGAGCTATAGACTATAATGCTCATGTCTTAATTCTACCCTGACTTCTAAGACTACCATTAATTTAGAACACATTTGTTCTGATAGAATAGTTTGCAAGGGAAAATAATAATTTATAATACATTGTTCTTAATATATACTTAATAGTATTTGTGTAACCAGGATCAATTATCACTATAAAACAGTAAATTATTGCACATTATTCGACATACATTTGCGTGAGTAAAATAAAATAGTTAAATAGTAATATTCATCATGTACAATGAGCCAAAATATATATATATAATAATATATGAATAAATATATAAATAACAATCTCTATTCAATGTAAAATATTTATTCAAAGCAATTAGATTCCATTTATATTCAGTGCACAGAAAAAATAAAAAATAAAAACGGATCACCCTGAATAACTTTTGATTAATTAGTCTACCTGACGATATTTTTAGTTACGAAATCAGAAACAAAAACGCACTCTGAATAAACTTAGCTTTTTTTCGATGGATTCGGATTTCTGCCTCCCAAACTATAGAGGCTAGCCGCAATCTGGGAAAAATGGTCCCCTTAGTTTGGTAAAGAGAGTGATCTCGAGGTTTGGACCTCTTAATTTTATTTTTTGTGTCTTTAGCCATATCTCTATGCAAAATAAAAATGTTAGTTAATTTTTAATATTTTTTTTATTATTTTACTTAATGAATAGTCGGGAAAAAATTTGAATTGTAAGATATACAATTTTTTACTTCATTTTGAACTAATTAATTTTATATAGCAAAATGCAAAATTTTAGCGATATCGGTTGAATTGTTCCTGAGTAAACGAATTTTAAATATACGATGCACCTAAATTACGGATACACTTGAAGTACATTTCTTTGGAAAAAATTGTTTATGAGTATAAATCACTTATTTGAAACATAATGTTTGTCTTTATTTGTTTATTGTTAAGTTTGTCTGAACAGAATATATTATGATCTAAAAATGAAAATTATATACACTGCGAACAACATTATATTTTTCTAAGAAGGAACTGAACTGCAGTCAAAAACTTCATTGAGAAAAAGTATAGTCAGAACGAACAGGATATGGTAAACTTAACTGTAATTCTGGCTATCTGGGAACACCAAAAACCTCTGCAGTTTTTATTGAAATGCTTTGGTATGAAATTTGGTTAAATAAGCAATAAAATATATATTTTTTAATACATGATAAAATTCGGTAACTGTGGTTACAAATTTATCATGATACCTTAAAACCTGGCCTAAAAACCATTTATTCGGTTAAATTTACTTTTCAGTTTTACATTTCTTACTGAATGTCAGTAATAAGAACTATATAATTTTGAAAAAAATTACATAAATACAGTAAAAAAATAGTTTGCTTTTTATTATCTAGAACTCTTTTTGCGCTAGAAATGTCATTAACATACAAAACAGTAATTTTATCTGATTTTTTTCCCTTGATGTATTAGAATCTTTTGCAAGTATTTGACATTTAGTTAGTGGGATTAACAATATGATTGATAAAAAGTCTTTTGAAAGCAAAAATAACGCTATTCTATATAGCAAAACACTGATAAGCATATGTTTTATTATTTATTTTTAATTAAGTACTTTAACAATCAAAGTTTAAATTTATTTGGTAACACAAGAGCTTCTAATTTTATCTGAGAGGAAAAAAAAATTCGGGAAATTAAGCGGAAACTTTGAGTTTAGGGAACCTTTGAATTCCCGTTAATTAAAAAGCTTGAAAACCAACAAATATGCATTCATTACATAGACTATTCAGGAAGAGTAAATTTCTAGTTTCTAACGTAACAGTACCTATTCGACGAAAGTTTTAATGCTAAATGTAAGAAACAATAAAAAGGATCAAAATAATTAAAACTATTCTGTAACAATTAAGAAAATAAACACTATAAGATAATAAACATAACAATTGGATATTTTTTGTATGTTTTTATTTCTAAGTTTTGTTTTCATGTATTCGAACTCAAATATTACACAGTATTATTATAAATTATGGAGTAAGTTCCCTTATTATGGAGTAAATTTCTTAAGTATGGAGCAAATCCCCCAAGTAGGGAGTAAATTCCCTAATTATGGAGTAAATTCTCTAATTGAGTTTTTAAAAAAAAGAACAAATCCCTAATGAAGACTACTATTTTTTTTACTTGACTTAAGTTGAAACTAGTAATACTTCGAATAAGATAATAATTTATCACTTAATCGAACTTAAGTTAAAAATATTTATTCTTCAGAGTGCCACAATGGGGTCCATCTTTACTTTTTTTATTTATCTGATTTACTTAACAATAAAAAAAAAACAGTAAAATGGATTCTAAGTATTTTTTCACTTATGTTATATGGCGACTACTCCTCTATGCCGTGTTATTATTCTTTATTTAATGCAGAGAAGTTATCCGAAGCTTATAAAAAATTGCATAACACTATTATTACATAAATCAACCATTTTCAAAGCAGTAGAAATCGAATAAATATATACTTCAATTTTTCAACTTTCAAACTATATTTCTATTAATGCTAGATCTTTCTTTAAAATAAAGTTCGGGGGAAAGTCTAATTTTATTCTGAAAAAAAAAACTGAACTCGATGTGGAAAAGGAAATAAATTCTTCTTTCTAAGATTTAAGTTCTCGGAATATATTTAAACGTAAATCCCAAGAACTAAATTTTTAACAATAGATTTTTTAAGACTTACATCATATGTATTTAATATATATGCTATTTCCTCATTTTAATATAAAACTAAAAAAAAAAAAAACACAAAAAAAAAATAAATAAATAAAATAAAAAACAAGACGTTTCATAAAGCTTATAAATATTTGTTCCAGAGATTTGTTAAATTTAGCGCCAAGTCTAAAGACAGTGAGTGGAAGTAAATATTATCGAGTAAAAAACCTTGCAATGGGGCAAAGATTAGTTGTAATACACATAAAATATTAATTTGAATAAATTAAAATATTGGAAATTTTTCGGAAAAAATGGTTAAATAACAATTTATTTAATTGATATTTTACCATATTCATCAAAAACAGTTCAATAACTTAAAAAAGATGGTATTCTAACTGTTAACTTTCAGAAAAATCATTTTTTGAATGTTTTCACTTAATGCAATTAAACAACCAAAGTTTTATTGGCCCACAGACTATGAGAATCGAGAGCACGTGCTTCAAGTGCTAGAAGCTAAGTCATTTGATAAGAACTACGGACTAATATTTTTATTTTCCATTTTCCATCATAAATGTTTTGTGAACACTGTATGAAGCCACTTAATCCGTTGCAGCTGGGTATATATATTTAGTCAAAAAGGATAATCTCTCAACTTTATAAACTGTACACGGGGGTCAAATCGCAGCGTTGACACTAATATTTCTTTTATTCCTTCAACAGAGCAGTTCCAGTGTTGAGCACTTTTCAATTGGTGACCATGGACTATTGGAATACGTAACTCTCATTCCTTCACAGATGATAGCAGCAGAAAGCTGCTTAGTGCGAAAAAGTCTAGTATTTTCCTTTGCTTACAAAAAATGGCAATATAATATAAACTAATTAAGCCACATTCCACGGTTCACTCGATAAAATTCAATTGCTACGTGAATCTAATGTCTATCGCCTAACAAAAAGCGTAGAATAATCTTACATCAAAATCTTAATTAATTTTCCTTTTACGATTTTAAAACCATGCTAGTTGTAAATGGCTACAAAACTTTAAAGTTTTGTTTTCATAGTTTTTAACCATACCATTTACAAACAGTTTCAACCCCGTATCGGTAAAGAAATGTTTCATTAAATAAATTCTACAGTTAATTAAATAGACAGACTGCTGCCCGTTATTTTACAGTATATTTAGAAGGAAAATTCTGAAAGTGTAATTTCCTAAAATAATTCAACCTGTTTCTCGTATTTTTTATTCATTACCTGTTTCTCGTATTTTTTTATTCATTACCTGTTTCTCGTATTTTATTATTTCATTAGATATTTTTCCTTGCAAAAACATGTATGATTAAATCGAGCAGAAAACGCGATATTCCGAAATGAATACAGTATTACCTAACATTAAGAAAACAACAGAATACTATTTTATATTCAAATTATTCTTAACTACTCTTGACTACTCTTTTTTTCTGAAAAATAGTATTTCTTCTCTAGCTCCTAAAACGCGGCGCTTCTAGTCAGAATGACAAGACGTGTATAATAATAAATTTTCAGCAAGTTAGAAACAAGAAAAATAAACAGTTGTTAACGAACAAGAAATAGAAATGAGATCAAAAATCAACAAAAACCAAGGCAGCCACATGGGGAGGATGGAGATCAAAAAAGGCAAACTGGGACATAACACGTTTAAATGCAGGCCCAGGAGTGGAACAGAACTAAAATAATTACAAGAGAATTAGGTCAATATGAATTAAACAAACCTCACTGACATTTAAATGAGCTGCTGTACCCGGAATGTAAATACTTTTAGATTTTCCACAATTATGCATCTAACCAAGGTGTCAATAATGCGTTGAAAAACCTTTCGATTTTTTGTTTATTTTAACTAACAAGTAAATCAAATTTTTTTATTTTAATTAATTTATGGCATTTTTTATTTATATATTTTTTGTTTCAGGTTTCTTGGATCTATTTGCTTCAAATTCCTTTAATAAAAGTTAAGGAAACGTTTAAGTTTCTAATCTTTCTCATTTACACGGATAATTTTTTTCTTTTTTTTGGAAAACTACCGTACTTGTATAGGTAGTAACGTAAATGTATGATATTTCTGGTGTAAAAAAAAAACCCATGATTCTGATAATAAAACCAAAATGTACGATACTAAAGCATTACCGTAAACCATTCATTTTATAATTTTTTCACTGATTATGATAACGGTTTACTGAAAATACTGTTTTTAAGTATCAGTGTTCTTATTTCTACACATTTAAAATAAAAATACAAAACTGAAAAGCAGATTTAACCAAATAAATGCTCTTTATACCATGCTCTAAAGTATCATGATAAAATTACCAAAAATTTCATAATTACTGTTATTTATTTTACTATTAAGTTTGTAGTTTTAATGACTATGCCTTTTAACAAATAGAATAGTAATACTATACTGTTTATACATGTATGGTTTCTTTAAAATGGTAGTTTATTCAAATTGCTAATAGGATTTTAGTGACGTTTAAATAATTATGTTCCAAATAAATTTATTGATCATAGGGAAAATTATAAATTATGTTTCATAGTGTGCTAAAAATACTTTACTCGAATAGATCAATCCCTGGTCTCTGTTGTATGCATCTTTTATGGAGTTAAAGGAATTTTTTTTTCGAGTTTTTCATGCAAATACAAAGAAAAGCTTAAAAACTCATTTAAATTATAAAAAAAACAGATATTACAATATTGAAAAAGACAGTAAAAATATATACATGATTGTTATAGCTGGATTCTATCCCACTACAGAGCTTTTAGCACAACAGCGATACCACGCAAAGACCCCTAATATGTAGTGCAAGTAAAACAATTTTACATTACTGAAGGGCTGGCCAGGTGGCCGAGCGGTTAGCATGCCTGACTGCGAAGCCATAGGCTGCGGGTTCGAATTCCGCTCTGGGCATAGATGTTTCTCTCTCTCTCTTTGTACTGTCCTATGTTGTGTGTGTGTATGATGTGTGAATGTGGCCAATCCTATAAAACGGGTTTGTGGCAGTGTGGCGTGGTAAATGTTGCTCGCCTCCGTGACTTTGATTCACAGGTGTCCACTGGGTAACGCGAAATGAGCAACAATTCTGGCATAGTATAGGCAAAAAGATTAAAATTCAGTGCCTGTCATTGGAAGAAAAAAAAACATTACTGAAGCTTGCGATGGCGGTGGGAATTTTCCTTCCACCAGACACTCTGAAGCATAGAGGTAACGGATTCAATATCATTACGCAGTCTTTCTCATTTTCACGCTATCTGTTCATCAATTTGATAAGAGACAAATCATTATTTGCATTACGGACATGAAACTGAATACGTATCTAATTCAACTTTATTTATTTGTTTATTGTAACACACCTAAAATTACAGTGGGATTCGAACCAACTAGCTCCATTTTACATAGCGTTTGGTAAAAAGGCGAGACTTCTTAGTCAGGATGGCTCCCGTGAAATGAGTGATTAAAAGAACTAAAAATTACTATTCCAAACATCTATTTGAAAGTTGTTATACATATGCAGATCATGTTATCATTACAAAGTATGATTTATCATAAGCGCTAGTAAAGTTTAAGAAGATATAGCAAAAATAAACATTACAAGAGCCAACAGCAAAATAAACATTACAGAGCTTTTATGCCAACGTATACCTAGATATATGTTTATAATATTTTTCTTTGTCTTGCTCTATTTGTATTTTGAGTTAACAAAGGTTTATAAGCCGAACTTTGTAATGAGTACACAAGCCTGCAAGTGTATCTCTAACAATAAATAAATATGTTAAAAAATTTTATGATTCTAAGGTTGCGGTGGGATTCTGTCCCACTATTCCTACAATTCTATTCTAGGATTTTGGGACACTTCTGGTGTATAACAACTAAGCTACTGATTTAGTTACCCTAGTCCAGGTTTTTGTATATTTACATATACACATTGTCTCGCAGAGGACTGATCGTTAAGACAGGCTCCCTGTAGATCACCTAAGTCAAGCATCACTATCTGCGGTTGGTGTGCGGGTGGATGACCACTTAGATCAGCCTGCGATGGGAGCAAGGGTGAGCGGTATTGATCGTCGTTAAACTGTTCTACCGTAAAGTGCTTGACTTCGTGAGCATTCGTCGAGCTACCGAAGTGGGGATGCCATACCTTTTACAGAGGATCAAAATTGTGATGGTATCGGATGATCCACTGGAATGCTTCCCTGACTGTAGCCAATAGCCAATTGAGCAGCTCTAGTGAGACGTGAATAAATTACGACAATAACAAATACACATTCTTTTTATAGCTTTAAAGGTTGGTAGATGCTGTCTTATAGCTTAAATAAAAATAAAAGCAACTAACCGACGAAAATCAAAGCTAACTTGCATTTACTTGGTAAAATAAAGGTTATAAAACTGAACATTTTGCGTCAATTCGAATACAGTTAAAATTACCGATTTTTTGATAAATCTGTAAAAATTTTACCACATTTACTTTATGATAGCATTGGAATAAAACCTTATTTTATTGTTAATTTTATCAAAAGTCTTTACCAAAGTGCTCCGGTAAAATACCGTGATTTTTGCGCGGTATGCACATGAAGCCAGAAACACGGTAAATTGTGCTATATTCCTTTTTTTTTATATATATATATATATTTTTTGATTTGTCGTTTGCAAAGGAAAAGTCGCTAATATTTTTTTTTATATATTTTTAAATTTTTTAAAGTATATATAAAACTAAATAAAATGAAAAAGAAGTAAAAAAATATTAAGTAAAATTTAAAAAAAAAAAATTAAATAAAATAATGAAAAATAAATGAATTCTCATTTGCCCGGCTAACAGAAAAGTAACATTTTTTTTTCCAGAACTGTACCTTGCAAATGTTCCACAAGACTAATGTATGCACTCAATTATGCACCGCATATTACTTTCGTTATTTAAATTTTAGAGGATATATAAAAGACTAAAAGTGGTTTGTTAAGAACTGGTAATCATTAAAAATTGTAACAGAACTCATTTCTGTGATCACATACCCATCAAAGCTAGAAGAAAATATCAAACAAACACTTTTGTCTTTTTACTTCTCCTAAAATAAACCCTGTCTTTATTTTCATCGTTATTTTTTCTTATATCGGGTTTTAAAGTTAACATTTTTCACGAGCATGAACAAATAAACAAAAACCATGAATAACGCTAGATCTAAAGATCAGATTTTCAAGTAACATTTTCTATTTTACTGGCTAAAGGGAACCTTAAATATGCTAACTAATCAGTGCAGACTATATTGTAAAATACAAAATCTGACGCAAAACATACTTTCTCTAAATAAATATTCCTTTTTTTTCGCAAGATTCGAATTATTAAACCTCAAAGTATAAGGGGTAGCCGTAATCTGGAAAATATGGTACCTAAATGTTAATTTTATTTTTTGCATATTTCGCCATGACTCGAGATATTTTTAAGCATTTGAAAACATTTTAGCACACATTTTTAAAATTCAATTATTCAAAGATAATTCCAAGCAAAAAATAATTTTAAATAATTATTTTTTATTTTTTATTATTTTATTCAAAAATAAAGGAATTTTTTTTTAAATTGTAAGGAATACTAACTTTCATATCATATCGCTCATGGGCTGCAATAGTAGCACAACTCAAAATACACGCGTTTTGGACTAAGAACAGGTGTAAATATGAAAATGCACATTCTTTTCAGCAGCAATACTAGCATACTCATAATTCAACTTGAAGGTAATCTTCGTTTAATCAAACTAAATGTAACTTCTTATGCATTTTCCTTAGCAGTGAAAACTTTAAACCCACTTATCTCAAAACATGATTTTTTGAGTTGTGCCGCTATTGCAGCCCATGAGCGATATTAAAAAATTTAATTTTATGTGGTGAAATATAAAATTTGAAAGAAATCGCTTGAATATTTTTTGAGAAATTGAATTTTAAATATCTGACTTTTTTAACATTCAATTTTTCGGGAACTTTTCGCGTGATTTCGTGCACATTTCGTATTTTGCCGCTAAAAAAATTACATTCTTAAAAATGATGTCACTTTGTTTATCTTAAAATTCAAAACTGCCGGCCAGATGTCCGAGAGGTCAGCATGCCAGCCTGCGAAGCCAATGGTTGCGGGTTGCTCAGGACATGGATGCTTCTCTCTGTGTTGTTGTCTGTTTGTGATGTGTGAATGTGGCCCACCTTATGAACGACCATCTATAGCAGTGTTGCGTGAGTAATGCTACTTGCTTCCGTAACTTAGATTCACGGGTGCCCAACGGGTAATGTTAAGAAGCAAGGTTTCCATCCTCTTTCAAGGCGAAGAACGAGTATTCCGTACCTGCCGTTAAAAAAAAAAATTAAAAATTAAAAAAAAAAAAAATTACAAAAATAAAAAAAATAAAAATTATTTTTTTTTTATAATTTTTAAATAAAACAATTACAAATAATAAATAAGTATTAAAAACTACTTTTTGCGTGAAATTTTCCTTGGATAATTGAATTTTATATTTGAATGCAATCTTTTCTCGATTCACATAAAAAGTTCTAAAGATACAAACGTAAAAAAAAAGTTCAAAGAGAAGTTCTAGAGAGTACTATACAAACACAAATATTTACAGAAAGAAATACAGTCTCTACTGTTTCACTCAATGTGACAGCCGATATGCTCACCCATAATCGTTGTGTACTTCCTATGGACTGTTTGAACCGTCTTACTCCCACTGAAATCCACTCCCTGGGAAAACATCGTTCGCTTCCAGTGTGGCGCCGTACTCCATCCCATCAGTGGTATGCTGGCAACCGCCCTGACCTATCATTAACATGCTGCGGCCCTCGGCCTTTCCAATCGACCATGGCCAGATTTCGTAGTGGCTATCTTAAGTGTTTAAGGTTTCAAAATGGGGAGAAGACTTTCCAACCTTGTTCCTGCTCACAACCTGCTGAATTCAATTGCTAGTCCTGATCACCTTCTTTTTTGCCTTGGCGCTTCTTTTAAGCAGCTGCTGGTTGATCGGGACTTTCTGCAGATATATGGGAAACTGACGACAGGGCCTTGTGAACCTGGTCTAGGCTTTCCTTCTCCAGGGGGATCTATAACAACAACAACACACTGTTTCACTACAAAAAGTGTCTTACGGTATACGGAATAATAAAAATAACTTTATATGGTGTTAAAAAATTTTATATGATGTTAAAAAATCGTATTTCCGTTAATATATATGAGATTTAGGTTTTTTTTTCTTTTGTAAATGAAGGTATCGTAATTCATTCCAATATCCGAGATTAATAACATTTAAAGGAGTATGTAGCTATAATCTACGAGCTATAATCTTTTGCAATGTACAATATAAAAAAGAAGTTCCCAAAATTGAGCAAAGATTCGTGAAAATAGCTCGGAAACAAATAATAGTCTAATTTAAAAATCCAAATTTGAAACAGATTATATTATATTTGAATTTGAAACAGAATATTTGAACAAAATGCATAGTCTCAAAAGTGATATGGAGGGAAAATTGTGTAAGATAAATTGTTCGTTGGCTGCCAGCAGGATTCGAAGCAAGCACATCCGGATTCGTTGTAGGATGTTCTATAACGACCAGAATTGTACACCCCAAGCCAAGGAGAGAGCCAAGCTTCGCGCTCTCGTGCCACATGTCCTGGGTTCTGTCCTCGAGCCGGGCAAAGTTCACTCAACCTTTCATCCCTTGAGTGGGTAGATAAAATGAGTACCATTCATGCAATGCTCGGGGTCTAAATACAGGGGGTTCCACGTTCGGTTGATCACCCGACTGGAACATCTGTTTTTGCACCCCAGAGCCCTACGATAAGAAAACTGAGATGGACAGAGTAGGTCTTGGCCCTCTATGGGCTGTCGCACCACTGAGTTTAGTTTTATATGTTTATTTCTAATTTCTATATTTTAATTTTCTATATTTAATTTTTAATTTCTATTGTAAAATGATCCCAATAGCTTAGTCGGAGATCGGCAATTTTATTTTCATTTTATGTTTATTTCTCTATATCTTAAAAACTTTAAAGTGAATGAAATATTTAAAACACCCTTAACTCCCTCGGCCCTGGATCGTCCAACAATGATGATTAGAACATCCTACTAGACACCTGGAAGTCCTTCGTTTGAATCCTGCCGACAGTCAACGAACATATCTCACACATTTTTCTCTCCACATCACTTTAGAGACTCAGTTTGCTCAAATGATCTGCTTCAAATTTGTATACATCGGGTTTTAAATTCAACCATTATTTTTTTAAGCTATTTTGTCACGTTCATACTCAATTTTTGAGAAACCGTTTTTTACAGTGTAAGCGAGCAATTAGTTTTTAAGACCTCGTAATAAATGAAGCACGTAACTCAATCTAAAAGCAGTTGTCTCAAAACGGGAATAATTATGAGTTTAAACATTAATACTCTGCAATATATTGCACTTGATTTAATTTATGAATTAATTGCCTAATATTTATTTAATTCATCGTGATGGTTATTTAAAACTCAAGGAGTTCATGAAAGCACAGGAGTGTCTTTCAAATAAGTTAATTACCCTAAGGTACTACAAAGTATTCTTCTTTTATCTTATTCTCATCCAATTATCAGAAAGTATCCAGCAAGCTCTATTGTACTGCCACTTCATTCTTTCCGAAATAAACTTCTTTAGTACTCTCTCTGGTGGCATGGATTTGCATTAACGCTTTTCACATGGGATATATTATCTTGCATTTTCATCAAAGATTTCTTGTAGGTTTTTATGCGCCTTTCACTGCTCGCTTTAATCGACCTTTTTTTGCACTCTTTGGCTTAAAGGTTTCAACATAATAGCAGAATTTTTAGTTGAAATAGAAATCAATTACTTTATTTTTTTTGTCCCATTGAATTATCAAAATAATGTGAATATTTTAGTATTTATGTGTTCAAAATTACAAGGCTACGGAGTTGAACATTGGAAGTCGTAAACCTAAAATCGGGCTGACTGTTTAACGACGATTTTAAAAAATAATAAAATAAATGAAAATTAAAAAAAAAAAAAACTTATGTGTACAACGATTGGATACAGATATAATAATTGTTTTCCACTGTTTAAAATGCTCTGTAATAGTTGATCTCGCTTGACATCGTAAAAATGTCGAAATATTATAAAATTAAAACGGTAAATAAAAATAAATGAATTCACGAGTTAAAAAGAAATTAGTTGACGTCCTACAATGCAAAAACTTCTTCTTAGATTTTTTTTGCTTCTTGTAATAAGCGAATATTAATAACAAAGAAGGAATTAGTACACGATTTAAAATACTTCACTTTAAACGTTTGCAATTAAAACAAAAATAAAATATTTATAAAAGTAATAAAGGGACTTTCATTTCTACTGATAAAAAGAAAAACTCATCTATTTAAACTAGATGTAAAATTTCATTTGTACGCAGTTCTCATCTAAAATAATTCTATCTTTTCATTTTTGCCATATTTCAATTATCTTTTTCCATGATTAAAGAAGAAATATCGAGAGAAACTCCTTTCTTTTATTATTATTTTGTTTTCTTTTACTTAGAAGAAAAGTTTTAAATCTTACGGAATGTGAAGATTATTTTTATTCATTTATTTTTTCATTTGAATTATCTTCGATACTAATACAGTTAGATGGGCGGCAGTAAGTGTTAAACAATAAATAATGTTTTTGCATCAAAAGCAATGTATTGAAACCTTCCTTTAAACGCAAAAAAATACTGAAATTTTGATGGACAATATAAGTAATTAACTGATTTTCATGACATTTAAAGAAATAAGTAAACATTCTTATTTATTTAAATACAATACTTAACGCAGAACTTTTTAATTATGTTAATTTGAACTAGAATTCAACTGTATTATTAAAGATAGTAACATTTATTCATTTTTATTTTTTCATAGAAATTTAAATCACAAATACAATATAGTTTTGAAGTATATCAGATATAAAAAGTAATAAAAATTATGTCTTATTCTTTATGTACAGTTATATTTTAAATTCTATCCAAGATAAACTGAGAAAGAAAAATTGATCTCAAATAAATTAAAAATGTTTAAAACATTTTTAGCTGAACTATTATAACAGCAATAATTTATTTTTAATATCTACGATTTATTTCAGAATAAATACAGACAATAAAGCAGATTGTTGGCAACGTTGGTGGACCAACGTTGCTCCCACAGTAAGGACAGATAATAAAGAGATTGAAAAAACATCCATGCCTTGCCCAAAACTCGAACCCAGAACCTTTCTGATGCAAGGCCAGTTCCCTGACCCGTACACAGATCGGTCGGCATTATATATCACGTGTGAAAATAATAAAAATTGTTCTTTTTATGAACAATTGTGTTTGAAATTCTATACAAGATAAACTAAACAAGATTATTTTTTACTTCAAATAAATGAAAAAATTTAAATTATTTTGGTTGATCTTTTATGACAGTGATAATTTAACATTAAATATATGTGCTATAAATCAAAATATATGTAAAAGCAATGAAGAAAATTCGAATAAATACAAAACAACGTATTTTCAAAATAGATAGAATGGTTTAAAAAACGATAATAATAAAGCAAAACACATTTTTCCCCGCATTGTACAAAGAAAACAAAGTTTCTTTGTTCAAAGTTTCAAAGTTTCAAACAAATTATTTAAACAATTTTTTTTAAATAATTTATGCCTTTTCTAATTAAGTAAGCATACTTAAAAAAGTTTTTAGTACTTAAAGAAAAATGCGAGTCGCGGCAAGAAAATCTAATTATTATTTTTAAATTTAAAAAATATTTATCAAGTTTAGTACACTTTATATTCTTTAACCAAGGAAATGCGTTATATAAAAAAATAGGAAAAAATTAAAACGAAAAAATAAAAAAGTTTAAATAATTGAAATGCTGAGAAAAAAAAAAAGACTGTTCTAAACTACCTGAATAAAATAAAATTTATTTTGTTTCTGGCTATATGGAAATAACTAAATGCTCAGTATCTTTTACTGAAGCGCTTTGGTAAAATTAACTATAAAATATGGTTTATAAAGTTAGATAAAGTTTGGTAAATGAGGTAAAATTTGGTACTTAGAATATGCCATAAAAACCACAACCATTTTCTCGATTAAATTTACCTTTAGACTTCTTTTTTTTTTTTACTAAATGTGTGGTAATAAGAAATGTAAAAGGGAAAACAAACATTTCCTATTACCTAATAAATGGTTTAAATAAAACGTATTATCTCAGCTTTATTAACTAGAATTATGATTCCTTTTCACTATCATATGATAGGGTAGGGTACTTTAATCAGAATTTTTTCTACAATCAGAATCTCTAAATTTTTAGAGGGAAAATAATGAAACTATTTTAATTGAATGGCTATGGGCCTTATAAGGACAATCCATATTTTAAAATTATTCTGGAATGCGTTATCGTCAAAAAAAGAAGCACCGACTTCACAATAGACCTTAAAATGTTTTTATTAAACTCCTTTTTTGTATCATGCTGCTTTACCGGCAGAAATTATAACAATTTCAACTATTTTTAAAATAGCTAGATGTGAATAATACTAAGGAATGGCGAAAAAAATATCTTTTGAAAAAAATTTGCCTTACCTCTAACAGTTCATCACAAGCTATTCATTTAAAATAGGTTCTCTTTTCTCATGGCAAGTTTAAAGAATAATACAACAATTGGAGGCTCGAAATTTATGTTAAAATATTATTTTGTTCCAACAAAATAATCTTTCACAAAGTTATTGAAAGGCTAGAAATTTTATGAAAAGCTTAATCAGTTTCAAAAAAGTTATCCAATTATTCCATAAAATATTTTGCCAATAGGATGCTTACAACTCCAGAAAAAGCGAGGTGATTTTGCCTAAGCATGTGATTTTAGTCAGATTTAATAGGATACTTGAACGATGTAAAACACAAATCGAACCCAATTGGCCTCAGAATCGACAAATGCCACGATTTGCCAATGCAAGCAAATGCTCTTGCAAGTATAAAATTCAAAGTTTTTGTAAAATTTTATAAAAGTATAAAATAAATCTTTCAATTTGTCAGTAAAATATTGAAATCTGAATTACGAAATCTCATGTTTTGAAATTTAAATACATATAAAATAAAGAGTAAAACTAATGATAAACCGAATTGTATAGAAAAACTTTCTGATCAAACCCATTTTGTGAGATACAAAATAACCACTAATTTTGTTACGTGTTTTCTCCTATAAAAACTGCCTTATAAATCTATTTAATGGACCGTAAGAATGAAATAATATGTTGTTAATTTTGTCTCCCTTTATTTTATGACCGCTGTGGTATCATAAACACAAATAAAAATATTTCCTATTCATATTACTTTAGTTTGGAATGAATAAATTATTAACAATAGTTTTTTTAGTTATTTTAGTTTGTCTAAAGAGTGTTTTGGAATCCTTTCGAACTTTCAAGGCATGCCGTGTTTAAAAACCTATTACAGAATATTTTAATAGATTCAGATCATTTAAGCATTCAAATTCCTAAAATATTTATTCAAAGCCTACATCCCTTAAAATTTCCCTAAAATATTTTTTCTCAGTCAATAGCAACTTGCATCATTACATTGCAGTATAGGTTGTCAAGGTAACTGCAATAAAATATTTCATATGAAAAACAATTGGTAACGATATCGAATTTTTAGAAATATTTCTAGTGCCATGCTTTTAATAAAAATTCTAAGCGCTTAAGCTCATTATTAATATTTACCAGCATATCATTGTTAAAGTTTAAAAAAATAGTTTACAGAAACTATTTGAATTAGCATTTAATTGAGATTTTAGTTTTTAGCTTTGAAATTTTTCATTGGCATATTAGTTGTCAAGATACTAATATTTAGTAAAAATAAATTTGCAGTCAAATCGTGAATGGATTCTTGTAAATTCACAAGTTAGTCTTCGCTAAAACATAATTTTAAAAAGTTCTGAATCCCAAAAATCTAAGAGTATAACAGCAATTTTTAATTTTTCTAAGAAAATGGATGCATCAGAAGCAAAAGTGCATGCGCATTTGTTTTCTATCGGTTCACGTTTCGATTTTTTGGGAAGTTTGTAATAAGTAAAAATGATTTTTTTTAAACTAAAAGCACTAGTCCTGCATATTTCAAAAATTTTCTCACATAGCAAAACTCGCTCATACTATGCAATTTAAAAAAAGTAACGTAATAACAGGAGAATTTTTAAATTAATACCGAATTGAAATTTAATTAAGTAATGTTAATTAATTATAGTTAGTTTTATTGTTTAATATTGAAATTTTTCAAAATTTTATTTCAAATTGTGTCTGTTTCAAGGAATTTCAAGAGTTTAGATTCAGTGGATATTTCTTACGAAAGAACAAGTCACACAGATTATTTCTAATAAAAAGCTCCGACACTCACGTTGCCGAAAACTGCAGAATTCACAAAAAAAAGATAAAGCAATGAAAATTTATAAGTTAAGATCCGAAAAAAAGAGTACTTTCGAAGTTTCTAGCATTTTGCAATAAATCAAAGCCAAGTTTATCAAGTGTGGGGGGAAAAAAGTTGATTTCGCCCAAAAACCATGATGTGGGTGACCGCGTGCGATAAGTGTTTAGACAGTTAGAAAAATTCGAAGATTAGTATCAAGGCAAAATATTCCTACTCTCCAATATCTAAGGACACCGTTAATAGATGCATTTAAAAATGCAAATATGTCATTTTGAAAAAAATGCTTACAATTCTTTTAATTTGAAAAGTTCTTCAAATGCATCATAAACTGACGAGAAAAACTAGCCAAAGATCACACGCCACATGACAATAAATAGTTATCTGTAGAATTCTGGAAAGTGATGGAAAATGGAACTTATATGGTCCTGATGGCAGGAACTCATATTGGCTCGATCTTCGAAAAAGCCAAGAAACTTCTTCAGTGGGCAGCAAGGAGGACATTCTCTAATGGATTGGAGTGCATTCGGGTTTAATGGGCAGATATTCCTAAATTTATATATCTAAAATACCTAAAATCTGAAAAATGTCAAGAAATATTGATTCAATCTTTTTAAGACTACCAATGATCATACATTTCAACACTACAATGCAATAATGCATACTTTACATTCAAGGAAAAAAAAATTGGTTTTCTCAAAAATATATTCAGTATACTAGATTGGCCTGCCATGAGTTCAGACCTAAATCCAATTGAGAACGTTTGGGGTTTTTCAACCCACCAAGTAAATAGAAATGGTAAACAATATAGCACTGTTGAAGAACGTCAAAAATCTATTGAAAAGACACGGCATTTTTTTTCCTCAGAAGCACATCAGATGCTAATTACTTCAAAGGACAAACGTATATTCGATGTTATTTAGTAGTGTAGGATCAACATCTAAGTAAAATTATTTTAAGACGACTAAATAGTGTCATTTTAGTGCCTAAGTTTAAATTTTTGAAACAGTCTATTTTTCTTAATTTTATTTTTTTACTTATCATAAGTCATGATAAGATAAATATTTTGCAAACATTTATTTCCTGTTTTCAATTACGTCACATGAAAATGACTTTTTGTCAGCATATTGTTGTCTTTAAGAATCAAAATTTTTCTCTTGAGGTTAAACTTTTAAGGCAGAGTGTACAGATCACTTTATATACCAAAAGTCATCCATATTTTTTATTTATTTTTTGATGGAAAAGCTTTTCTTCTAAAAAAGAAAAAAAAAATTCCATTTTACTCAAAAGGAATTTTGAAGATTCGCATAATACGTAACAACTTCCTAGCTTAGTTACTTAATCAAAAGAGTTCTTCTAAACGCACAAATAAAAGCTATAAAACGATGAAATTTTTGCAAAACATCAGCTATACGGTATTTCTCGATTACCACTAACCATTTTCTTAACTTTTCAATATGAATTCTAAGTTTTGACAAAACATTAAGAAAGTTATTCCCCCTTATTTTAAATAATATCATGGTTCCCTATCAGGGGCAACTCCCCCTATGGGGAATCGAATTTTTTTAGGAACAATTAAGGTTATTACTTCTTGAGATTAATTTGATCTCACATAATTATTAGTGCCCACCACATTGTATCTTCAGAAAAGGAATTCAGGGTACTCTATGTTTCCTGTACTCTATGAAGAAAACTAAATCCAGGTTTATATTCCTCTAATTTCTTAGTTGAAAAAAGTTTTTGATGTTAGGCAAGATGAATTTCTTAGACTGGAAAAAGATCCTTAAGCAAAAGACAAGTCTAAGGAAAATCGGCCACAGAATTGTGGTCTTATTTTTGGAAATCTGAGCGAGCTATCAAATCATTGTTTTCCATTTTAGGGATGGGTTTATCATTGCAAATTGAGTTTTTCAAGTAGTTTTGAAAAAACGGCTTCAAAAAATGAATTGGAAGTCGAAAGTGACTCCTTCGTTTGCTCCTGTAAGTGTAACTTTGTGTATCGAAGAAAGAGCTGAGTAAAAACAATCTCTGATATCTCATTTTAAAAATAACTTTTAACGCTTACGCAATTCAATTTCTATAATATGTTATGAAATAATCAAAATTTGAATAAATATTTTATACCTCTGTGTGGTATTGTTCTTAAAATGAACACCATATATAACCTTTGGGCCACCTCCACCTGCTCCAAATACTAAAATATTAAAATGGCGAATATGAAGAAAAAAAAAAAGGGCCTTATTCAAGAATCTTTATCTTGACTAGAAGTGTTTCACATCAAATTTAAAATATAATATTCAGAGCACGCGGAAAAAGACGATCAAACATGAAGCACCAGTGAGTCGTGAAAAGATAAAGCAGGAATGTATCGTCGATCCAGGAATCTAAGCCGACAAAACTCAAGGTTAAGGTTAAAGCTGGGTGCAAGGCACCGAATAATATAAGGCGGTGTCTGAATAGAATTCATGCATTAACAGCAATACCACACCATGTTATGTTTTATTTATTTCTTTATTCATTTTGAAAGGATGAATGAGCTTTTAACCGTGGTTAACAGAGATTATTGGATAAAACTATATTCACTGAAATAGTGAGTAAGCGCAATTGAACTCATTTAATAGGTGAAATTAGTGTCATTGTTAAACCGTTATAGACACTGCGATTGAAACCATAATCAATAAAACAAAATATACAATGTGGAATCGAATTTTAAATTCCCATTGGAGTCATTAATTTCGAAAGACATATTTCATTCTAAATTTAAATTTTAAAAATGATTATTTTTCTAATCAAAATATTCAAACTTTAAATATTTATAACAAATATTTTAAAGCTTCACTTTTATCTCTATGTTTACTATTTTCAAAGCACGTGTATTTGCTTTATTTTTACATCAAGACATTCATTCCAAAAGATTCTTATAAGCTCTTATTCTCTTAAACTGCTCTTTTCATTTTATTTATTTATTTAAATTTTTTTCATTACCAACAATAACGACTTTACACATGCTCCGTTATAATTTTCTTTCTAAAAGAAAGGAAACTTCTCCTAAGAAGTTTATTTTTCCAACTTGTTGTTTCCAGACTTCATGAAGAGAAAAACATTTGCATTACTTATTTCTTTTGCGTGAGATTGTGCCGGAAGAAATTAAAGCAAAGATAATTCTCTTAATTGGTTTTGCGTTTTCAACACTTTTATTTTCATGTTGTAACGGAATTACTTATGGGCACTTGCAGATAAAGAAGGATTCAGTTGTTGTTAATATCATGGAAATTTACGCAGTTGTGAATATCATTATTAAAAATGCAATTATTATTCTGATTATTTTATTAAGAAATATAATTTCTTGTAATTAATATAGTTAGAAAACTTTTTAAGATCACAGGCAAACTCACAAAGACTGTCAACTTCATTTACATAAAAACTTTCCTAATTGTAATAATTTGATTAAACGAGAACGATTGCAGTATTGCTGTTGTCGTCGGCCATTAAGGCAATGGGGGTGCGATTGTTCTTGTTTTCCAGTGGCTTTATTTATGTCCAAGAATTCGACTTCTGCCACACCCATACGTCACACCCATTTACAGGGTGGAGCCATTCATACATCCATTCATTCATCCACAGATCATAATTTTGACCTGAACCAGAGAACGATCAACCTCTAATTCAGTACCCCCAGAGATGTTTATCTCCCAGAGGTATTTATAGGAGCATGGAGGACTTTGTGACCCGGCAGATTTAACATGCGTACCAGTCACAATTTACTACACGGCGAATCTTCATCCGGCTGGATTTGAACTCCAGTTCTCCCAAACATGAGTTTAGCGCTCTGTCAACCAGACAATACCGGCCAAAAGATTATATTAAAAATAAGATTTAAAAAATAAATATGACAAGACTGTAAAACCTTAGCATTACATTAGAAATATTGTGCCGTATATATAACTTGCTTTATCATGCATTGAATTCGATTTAACTTTAATAGACATTATATAAAATGACATCGAAAAGAAAAGACAGAAAGGTAGTTGATAGAACAAGGTTATTAAAACGTTGAACGAAGAAACAACGCTTTCTTATTGTTGAACTATGTTTTATTTTTTCTTGGTTGTGTAATTTCTTGCTTTGGAGATGTGAGTTGGTCTCCTAGATCGTGCAATTTAATACAGTCAAATGTTTTCCTTTATTTTTTAGATAAAATTAAATGTCACTTTTAAATTTATTTAATTATTTATTTTAATTTAGTTAAACAGTAATTTATTTTAATAACTGTTCATGGAAAATGTCAACAAAAAAATGAATATGTGACAGCATTCTAATTAGCTGATAAAAGGTGACATATCTAACTCTATATTGTATTACCGTATAATTTATAATAAATCAGAAATTTACTATGTTTAAGTAAAAACTTGTGTCTCTTACAATATTACCTCTTGGCTAAATGTTGCGACAACCGATACGTATTTCTTTAAAAAGCTTCTTACAATATGTACTAGGTGCGGTTATTAGAAAACATCACGATTATTATAGTACTGATACACATTAGTACATTACACATTAGTACTAGTACTAGTACATTAGTACTACATTACACATTAGTACTAGTACGCACTCATCAAATGTGTGAAGAAATATAACAAAATTATGCTTAAGAAAACATAAGAACTTTTCTCAGACGAAATAAATTATTCATTTTGACAAGTTATTTATTTAGAATAAATTTATTCTGACAAGTTATTGAATAAATAATTAAACTATCCACAGAAAATGAGAAATGTACATTTTAAGTATGATAACATGTATTTTTATGCTTTTTTGAGTGAAAATTATTGAGTAAATATTTTATACACTATGATAATAAACTATTTAATGATGCATTAAAGAGTTTCAGTATAAGATAACTTCAACGTGCTTGTTTGCTTCTTGTTCTATTTATGTGTTTGGACATAATTTTGATATATGTTAGGTGATAAATATTCTACCCAGAAAATAGGTTCGTGCAGCATGTTTAATTTTATTTAAATAACTACGTCATTACGTGTTGATCAAGTATTATAAAAATATAATTTCTAACATTATGAGTATTATTGTAAATGAGTATAATGTATTGATTTGATCAAAATGCATTGAAAATTGCAATAACTTTCAAATAAACTGTAATTCTGAAAATTAAAACCCTACATAAAGTTTATAAAAAATGGGCCTGTGAGTACATCAAATTGATCTCTGTGGTTGCATTTCTGTGATCAATAGAGTGATTGCATTGTATTTTTTACTATATGTTTAACAATTAATAATTCTCCAGATATCATGTTTAACAATTAATAATTTAAAAATTAATAATTTAAAAATTAATAATTTAAAAATTAATAATTTAAAAATTAATAATTTAAAAACTAATAATTTAAAAATTAATAATTATTTGATGTTCATGATATTTTCTGTGCATGATATTTGTCATCATACCTTTAAAATCTTAATTCTAATAGTTCTAGTACAGTAAAACAAAATTTACAGAAAAAGAACACCCAAAAGTGTGGCAGCAATGCTTTGTGAAAAACGCTTTCTTGTAGAATGAAAAGTTATTTTTATTAATATTATTTTGTATTATTTTCTATCATCAATATCAAGATTTAAAATTTTTTTTTCTTTGTGAAATTGGCCATTTTTCGTAATTATAAATATTAATTAAACTTATGCATTTATTAAAATTTTTAATTTAATTATAAATAAATTTCATAAAATCATAATTAGTTGAGTTCTAATACAAAACAAATAACGTCTTTTTATTTGATGAATAAAAAATTGTGATAATATCTATTTGAAACACTTTATTCAGTGAACTTTTAGTAATTTTCAAAATTATTTTTAAACTAATAACTATCGCTTAATTTATCATAAATATTTCCTAATTAAAATGCAAAATTTAAAAAAAATTCTGCGCCTCATTCAATATTTATTTTTCAAATAATTTTTAAGAATAATTATAAATTTGTAATTTACGTAATACGAAATTGCAAAACAAACTTCTGACATCATATTTGTTCAGAAATGTGTTTGCAATTAACAGTTTAAATAGTTTATTATGTTTTCAAAAATAAAATATGGTTCAAAGTACATTATTTTTGGCGAGAAAGCATAAATATTTCGAAAGCAATTTAATAATATGGTTCGTGGATATGAATTATTTTTTCTTCTCGGCACCACACTTTAGAATTTAAATCATTTTAATTTATCTTTGATTATGTAAATAGTCTAAGCTTACACTTATTTTACGATAAATTTTATAAAATAATATTACTATCTAAAGAAAAATACTTTTGAATAATAAATGTAATTAAATAATATATCTTAACTGGTAAAGGAAATATGTAATGCCACATTTTCGCAAATTACCAAATCTTTCTTTCGCTCGCTCTCCCTTTTTCTATCTATCCTGCTATTTATCTTTCTAGCTAGTTATCTACCTTTGTTTCTTGTTACTTTCGATGTCAACTGTAAACTAAATCGAGCGTTCAAATTCATATAAAAAAAAAATAATTCGATCGATTATCAACTTTCTCTACGGCAATAGACAATTGGCAATTATTTAATGCAATAAGTGAGAATGAAGTTCATAAAAAAAATATTACTTACGAAAAAATAATAATTTCAAAGAACACCAGGATATTAAATTCATCAAAAACATTTTCCTTTCAACAGATTCAATTTTAACTCTGCCGTTGCATTCGTTTGGACTGCAGAGTAGTCCCCGTGGTATTTTTTTTAGGAGTTTAAGAGTTTATAAATGTCAAACTAATAATCGAATAACTATTCACCGTTTACTTTTTTTTATTTCATCGAAATCATTGCAAATTTTTTCTGTAATCATTGTAAATAGCAAAAAAGTAGCATATTGTAAAAAGTGCCGGCTCTCAGCATGTTACCGAAGCAGGTAACTGAACAAAAAATCCGATATACTATAATTTTTACAGTAAAATCAATGAATGAATCGAATTAAATAAATTTTATTTTAAAAATTACGGTATAACATTTTACAACGAAAAATGATTTTACGGATGGTGCACCCAGAGTACCGGTAATTTACACCGTAATTTGATCCGGAAATTTTTTCACTGTGCAGAAAAATAATCAACTTCTAAATCAGTTTTAACAAGCTGATTGGGAATAAAATACTGTTTTGAGCAAAACAATTTGCAAAATTTACTGAAATATGGTAATCAGGTAATGAAATACAAAAAAAAAAATATCGTAAGTGATGTTATAATCGTTATTTGTCAATTAACGGTTTTCTATAAGTCTTCTATATAGTTCTGGCTTTTGCTTTATTTCGATAAATAATAGGCAAAACTAAATTCTTGTAATAATTCAGTGAGTGTTGTATTTAATGCCGTTATGTCAGTGTTAATTAGGAAAAAAAGAATACTGATGGTTTCTTTCTTAATCTTGTTTTATCCAATCAACCGAAAACATCCTTAATAAAGGTATTGTTTCGCCAACTTATACTGTACTAAATAAATTTCTGCAATTCTTTTTGCGTCTAAAGATATAGACTTCTATCATTAAGTAAGGTGGTATTATCTCCAGATATCATCAAGGATATCTCGCAGGCATTTACTCACTTCTACTTTCCGTAAGTGTCTTTTGTTAACAGGACTTATTTGTTTTCTAAAGAGTACGAAGATGAAGATAAAAAAAAATACGCTGCAAACAAAGCTCCTTAATTCTTATCAAATGCTCTTATGTATGAATTGTTGCACCGATTTTTGTACAATACATGTTTTTCGAATCCTTCTCAAAACTAAAAATTAAATTCAAAAAGTATAAATATTAAAAGTCACTAACGTGTACTTAAGCAAAGTAAAAACCGAAACGCTATCGAAATGTCTGGTTGGAAGGAGGATTAAAAAAACTTAAACTAGGTTTCACAGTCTGACAAAAGTTGGAGGTATTTTAAAAAATCACATTCTTCTATATGTTTCCTTAGACAATCGAAAATGCTTTGTTATTATCAATTCCGCTTTTCTCCGTTGTAGTCAATAGAGCTTTTTGTTTTCCATTTTTTCATTACTTAAAATATAATTGAATAGCACCAATGTGTTTACTTTTTCATTCTATTTTGACTTTTTCATTTCATTCTTTTATATATTATTGGCCGTTTTTACGGAAGTGTTTGGAAACTCTTAGATTCTATGAGTTATAAGCGGGATAAATTTTTTTTATAAAAAAGCGATAGTGGGTGGTAGTTCATTAAACTTGAAGTATAATCGGGATAAGAAACTGCACAAAGTTCTATGGCACTCTTGAATGGTTTTATCTGGTGATTAACCGCTGAACGGATTACTCCGAGCAATCTCGGGTTTGTATATATTGTTATTAGTTAATATCCCCGTTAAAACTCAGGTTTAATTGAAAGTGCCAGTGTGGGTCTTTTTTTAACAATCTTCTTCTTTGCAAAATAAAAATTTTGCTTTGATTAACCACAATTTATTTGAGAGCTTTTTCATCAAATGACAGAGATAATCACGTGTTTTAGGAACTTTAGACAGGTTACAAGCGGTGGCAGCTTTCAGATTTTAGTCAATTATTAGCAATTGCTGCGACCAAAAATTGTTTAAAGAATTGTTTCTAAATTGTTTAAAGAATATAATAGTTATTGAACGTTTACAGGCAAATAGTTTCGGATTTGTTATTGTTTGTGATAATTTCTAAATAATAGAGCCCAATTTGAGCATATTACTTAAAGATTTGAAACTGGTATATTATGTTTTATTTTAATGCTTAGCATTTAATAATAGAATACAAAATATGATGCTTATTAGTAGTTTATTTTTTCACTTCAAGAAACTGATAAGAAAAAAGGTTAAATATGCTTTAATCTTTAATAATATTTCGGTATCTTAATAAGTTGCGTGTTTGTTTATTAGCTAACTAAGAATAACAGTCCATATGTTTCCCAGGTTAATGTTCAATACCACAGTAAGTTAAGTTAAAGTACGCAAATTTGAACCCAGATTTCAAATTCAATTCTCAATGCCATTCTAGTAGAAGGGTATATTTTCCTCGTGACATTTTGTGTAAATCATCAAAATGTGAGACCGAATTTAAAGCATGAATTAGTTGAATTACAATCTAACATTCCCATTCAGATGTTTCCCGATATTCTAAAACTAACACATTTTTATTGGCTAATATCTCACCATTAAAAAAATCAGTGCTATGTTTGCGTCACCGTACATGCGAGAAAAAAATCTCATCAAACCATGAATCTTAGAAAGATTTGAATCAGAAATAATCAGATTAACAGGTTAGCAACACTTCTAGAAACTAGAACATTACAAATAGTCTTACTAAAAAAATCACTTTCCCGCTTAAAAAACTAACTTTTGAGGTTTTTTAAGACAGGAAGGACAGTTAATTCCTTCCTGGTTAAGGAAGCTGGAGTTTTTTTTTTTTTTCTTTTTGTTTTAAATTCTTTTTAGATTAATGTTTATTTGATGTTGCAGATTAAAAAAAGTTCTTTTTATTGTGAAGTTTAATTAGTTTAGTCTAAGAATGCATAGTAACATGTGGTACTGCTAGCCTTTTAATATATATTTTAAAAACATATATATATATATATATATATATATATTACTCAGTTAAACATAGTATTTTTTCATTCAATTAAGACTTGAATTAAAAATTTTAGTTAAACACATAAGCATTTTTGTATGGTTCAGTACATTTCCCGATTTTAATGGTATTATACATTTTTAGTTATCTAAAGACTGCTCGCTTTTTAATTTAAAAAAAAAAAAAAACTTTTTTCTATTTATATATTCGTGAAAGCAGATTTTACCTTTTATCATGCATAACTATTTTGATATTGATAGCACCGAAAATATAATATATACTACGTTATTTGCTCTGGTGGCTATATTCCAATCCCAGGTCATTTAAGGACCCTTTTGTTTAGCAACTTTTCACTTGACTCTACTTGGCTGTTTGTGATTTTCAGGCAAAGCATTCGTTTGGAGCAGCTTGCATGCTTCTCTTCACTCTTCAATCTCTGAATTTCGGAATTCCCAATGATATACTAATAACTTTGAAAGTTATGAACTTCTCAATTATGTGCTTTGGAATTCTCAATAATTTAATGTTACTATACGTATTAAAAATCATGATTTTTAACTTACACAATGTAATAATATAACAACATAATGCAGTAAGCCTTGAAATAAATCTGTGTAAAAGGAAATCATTTCTCTAAAAAATGGTTTTCAGTACGAAAATGACAAGATTTCATCGACAATGATGGTCCCCTTCCAGTTGTCAGATTAGTCTAAAATTTTGCAAAAATCTTTTTTTTTTCTCTGTTTGGTTGATTGTAACAAGATAAGGGTGAGAGAACTAAACTTTTAAAAAGTTAAAAAATAAAATCCTTCCTACAATGTAAAAAATTCAAGATCAAATTACAGTAAAAAGTACCTGCACTCAGAGTGTTGTTATTTCTTGCTGTAAACTCCATTATACCGTAGCATGTTACCAAATAAAAAATCTTACATACCGTAATTTTTACAATGATGGTTACCGTAAAATCACTGAATCACACTCTATTTAATTTAATATTACTGTAGAAATTGCGGTTTAACATTTTATTTTAAAAAGGGATTTTCCAGTAAAATGAAATTTTAGGAATCATGCAGCAAAGTGCCGGTTATTTTATACCGGAATTTGGTGCTGAATATTTTACAGTATATACTTATTAATGCATAATATACTAATAACTTAAAAAGTTTTAAAAATCCTCAAAGATGTATCAATAAATTTCAAATAAAATAACTTTCATTTCATGGAATAAATTTACTGAAAGATTTATTAATTTATTACAAAATTAGTGTCATTTTGTGTGTAATGGAAATAATTTAAAATAAATATAAATTACCTTTATTTTTAGAATAAATATTGCAAGGAAGTGGTACTTAATTTAAACTTAAAAATACCCATCTTTTACATGATTTTGTTACACAGTAAATTTAAAGCAGTACTTAACTTTTTTATTCTGGTTATTTCTTTGTAAAGAGGCAATTAGTTATGCATAAACATATTTATTTTTATTTTTTATATGATTATTAATAATAATATGTTAAAGCAGAGTGAAAATATTAGATTAAAAAAAAATTTAATAACACAACAGTTTGTTCTAGTTTATTTTAACTGAAATTAATGTTTACTATTTAATTGTTATAAAATTAATTTAAACGATGTAATATTGATAATATTTTGTTAATTGATTTTAACTATTTTTAAGCATATTAAATAAAAGTATTTTTTCGTGTTATATGTGACATTAAAAACTGATTTCTTATATTTAACATATCAGCTAATAAATCATGATGTTTAATTTTTTTCATAATTTATTTTTTTCATGATTGTATTTATTATTAATTTTTTTTAAAACAATTTATCACGGGACAGTAATATCACTTTTCTGTGTTTCCTTAGAGAAATAAATATGGGAATTGGTGATTTTTTCTTTGTTCTTTATCAGTTTTTAACAAAGCAAAAATAAAAATAAAAATTAAAATCGGATGATTTTAGTTTTATATTCTTCTGACGAGGCATATTTAAATTAAAGTAGTAAGTAAATTAAGAATCTCTTTTTTTATAAATTTCGTTATATGCTATAAATTTCATGCCAACGTTTTTTTTATTTTTTAAATTAAGATACCTTTTTCTAAGCACATGTAAACTTAAAGCTATTGGAAATAAACACAACTTTTAATAAATAAATTTAGAATTACCTTTTTTTTTTCATGAGAGTGTAGACGTTACTCTTAACTAAATATATTCGGAAATTTGAAGAAAAAAATTCTAATAAGAGTATAATGATCCATTACGTAAAAAATGATAAATTAAATTAATTCTGGGAAGAATAATTTTGCTCATAGATTTTTTTTAAAAAGGTTAATCATAGATCAGTAAAAGTTAAATAAAAAATTTAAGTTTTTTTCTCTTTTTTTCGTTTAAAATATTAAGTTTCGATTTTACGATTAAATAAAAATTAGTCTTAGAATGTCACACCGCTATTACTCTTAAATTTTGCATCAAAATTTGATAAAAAATTTCATAGCCGTTATTATTATATGAAAAAAATCATAGCTAGTAAAAGTTTCTCTCAGCATATTTATGAAAAGGCACGTGCCATAATATATCATTCGGTATATAATTGTTTGCAAATTTACCGATAATTAGATAGCCGGGATACATTATGTCTACGTGATAGGTAATTAATAAAAATAGTATCTGCACTAGTTAATTTCTAACTAAAGATTCATCATAAATATTTTATTTACCAGCAACCACAACTGGGATTGAAATTCTTAACCCTATGTTCATTTCAGAATCCGTAATAAACCCAATTCTTAAGTCTGTAAAGAAGATTTTTTAAAATATTTTGTTAAATACAATAAAACTGTCAATTAATAAATTTGTTTAGTTTTTACAAGCAGCATTTTAGTATTTCTTCTTTAAAGGTAAAGTTTTAATAATATATGCTTACTGACATATGCGTCCCACAGTTGCTGATCGTAAGGCACGGTTTCCAGTAAATCACTTAATTTAAGCATCACTGGCTATGGCCAGTGAGCTAGTTTAATTAGTCTGCGAAGTCATCTAAGTGTGTGGTGTAACTTATCAAGCTTTGTTAAGAAACAGTTCTTTGTTTTATTAAAAATAGCATTTATTCCTCCACAACAAATACAGTAAAGATATTAAATTACCAGTAACGGGTTAATAATAATCTTGCAATTAAATATAGAAAATCCAGTAACGGGTTAGAATAAACTTACGAGAAAACATAGAAAAATCCCGTAACGAGATAGTATCAAAGTTTAACCCCGTCCCGCCACCGTCAGGGGGCATCCGGAGAATACCGTAGACTCTAAGTGCACGCACGTGACTTCTCAGTAAAAAAGAGGATTCAAAAATGTAGGCTTGGTGGCGATTCATGGCAACACCAGAAGGCCTCAAAAAATTTAGTGAAATCTTAAAATTAACAATCGTAGTTACTCAGAAAATAGGAGTTTGAGTGTTCAAACATAATAGACGAGGCATCAAAAAAAAAAAAAAAAAAAAAAAAAAAAAAAAAAAAAAGGTAACAAACATATTTTGAAGATGAAGAGTACCAGAATTTGACCAAAGCCCATGAAAACAGATACAATTTCAAAAAGAAGAGTTACGGTGAGGCAGCCGTAAAGAAAAATCCTCAAACAAGAGGAAACTCAAAACATGAATAGTTTGAAAATTTTACAAAATTTTGAACCATAAGTTAATCAAAAATTCGAAAATCATTTCTAAAGAACACAAATACAGTATTTGCGAAGTTTAAATAAATAAGTAAATAAATAAATAAATAAATAAAAAATAAAAAATAAAAATAATAATAATAAAAATACTATTAGCATACAGAAAATTGTTAACAGTGAGATACAATTAATGCATTACATGAAATATAGAGCTCGTTAATTGTACAGCCCAAATTTGTTGACGCCGTCTAGTCAAGTTCCCTTGTAAGGAAAAGGCGTTACATTATTTCATTATTTCAATAATTCCCTGTTTGACTTTCTTCTGCTTCCAAAATAACTTAAGTCGGATGTAATTTAAATGTTCAAGAAAAATTTTTGTCGAAGGTCTTGAAATTTACTGCAGTTTATTAAAATATGTTCCAGATTTTCAAAAGTATTGCAGGAGTCACAGAGTGCTTCCTTGCCAAAAAGTAACGGAATAGTATAAAACATCAAATCAAAAAAACAAAAAAACTATTCTCTAAATATCAACAACTCTCTGTTGTTCTAAAATTTGTCTCGTGCTTCTAATTCGCGATCGCAACGTACGCTCTCTAGCGGGAGCCTGAAAATATCGGGCATTAATTCCAGCATAACAATTGGCAATAACGGATGCAATTTTCTTAGCAACAAATAAGAAGCAAAATTTTCCTAAGGAAAAGGTAGAAGAACTTGAAAAAACTAACCAGAACATGCCAAGCATTTGAAGAACAATTTCTCAATAATTTTTACCTTTCTATTACCAACAACATAACTTCTGATTTCATGATCACTGCTGTTACTGATGTGTGTATTACGGTAAAATAATTTTTTCTGTCTTCAACTCATTACAAATTAAAGTGAAGTCAACATTGCTTTCCTCATTCCAATGAATAAATGTGAATTCAGGACGTACAGAACTGTGATAGTTATGGAATAATCTTCTTCTTTATAGAATAGTATATATTTCTGTATTGTAACATTGCAAGTAACATTGGATCTAAATAATATGCAGTTATTTAAGATTTTGTTACTAATAACAGGGTAAATAACAAATCCAAATAACTCCCTTCTAAATAACAGCTGAACATAGATAATTAAAAACATCTGTGTGTTACATTTATTTTCTTTTTTGGCACTAATTCTAGAACAGGTCACTGTAAAGTGGCCGTATCATAGAATTGTCTTACGATACACTAAGATGTTATGTTACTGTAACTTACTCAGAAAAGCTATCAATTAATTAAATAATTTAAGTTAGAGCAAGATTTTAAAGTATTTGATATCCTCAGAAAGTATTTAAAACGATAATTATCCTGCACTGTTCTTTTTCATACCCACAGATGAGGGATTAAGGAGATGACTGCCTTTTTCCTGACTATTTTTCCAATTTCAAGGCATAATATTATTAAATTTTAACCGAAGAAACTAAGAAACTATTCAGTTAAAAAATGTTATCTCATAACTTTCTTTTTAGAGACTTTTTCCAGCAGATAGGGTGATCCAATTTTCCTTCAAATCTTTTTTTACCGTCCTTTTTATTGTCATATTTACTTTTACACGTTATTTGATTTTTCATTTAAGTTAGCTGTACTTTTAGCCTCACCACCAGAACGTTTGAAAGAGTTAATATCGGAAAAAAACAAAATAATAATTACTCATTTCCGTTTCACTCGAATCGATTCCTTTAAAGAAGAAGTAAAACACATGAAAGAGAAGGGAAGCATTTTTTAAATATCTGATATATTTATTTATTCTTTCCAAATTTTATTTTATTATTTTATTTATTGATAAATACGAAGATTTTTGTAAAAGAAAAATAGGATCAAAGATATCTTTAAGATGGTTTATATCAATCTCTATACATTTAAACACTTGTTCCCTTTATCTTAAAATGTAATATACCAGGAAAATATTGTCTATACTTCAATGGGTTTAATGCAATAAAATTATTTTAAAACGACA
This sequence comes from Parasteatoda lunata, assembly GCA_949128135.1. Lineage (NCBI taxonomy): Eukaryota > Metazoa > Arthropoda > Arachnida > Araneae > Theridiidae > Parasteatoda > Parasteatoda lunata. The sequence continues at coordinate 96,034,458 of OX421971.1, forward strand.
TGGCCAGTTATTTAAATTTTTATTTATTTTATTTATTTTATTTACTTTATTTTATTTACTTTATTTTATTTACTTTATTTTATTTACTTTATTTTATTTATTTATTTGTATGTTTTATTCTGCTGAAAATACTGCTCGAAAAGTGGATAAATAAAAAAAGATGATAAATATCAGTCCTCATACATTCAAACTCTTATTTACTTTATCTTAAAATGCAGTATACCAGAGAAGATATTGTCGGTGCTTCATCCGGGTTAATCGGGCAATAAAATTATTTAAAGGCTATACGATTAACTACTTATATTTATATTTATTTATCTATCTATTTAGTGAGCATAAGTTGCTTTCATATTCGATAAAATACATTTAAGATTTTTTTTCATATAAATTTAAATTCAAACATTCTATTGAAAATAATGAAATTCAAGAAAAATACAGCCACTAGACATACCATTCGTGACTGAACGACTTTTATGAAGTTTTTTTTAAAAATTAATATCGGAAACTGTATTATTATACTTATATGTATTATTTCTTATATATTTTATTATATTGTTTTTATGTATTTTGACAAAAAAAAAATTCACACGAAAGATTTTTATGCAATTTAATTTAAAAGCAATCCAAAATGTATTTCATAATAGCCTTAGTTATTTTTTCTATGGTCCATCGCTCAATTAATTAAAATTAAATTTAAAAAAAATCCATGAAAAAAATAAATTAAGATATGGGAGATCAAAATCCGCTTCTTTTCCCTTCGACGCACTTAACCTCTCATTAAAATAGGATTAAAAGCTATTGATTCGAGCTGAATGGAATAGTGAAAGACATAAAACGCTCAAGTTGCGGACCTTAACGTCAACCTGGATTGAGCTGCATCAACAGACTAAGAGAATGGATGGGATTTTGACGTCAAACTCTCTAAAGTCTTTTTTTTTCCTTCTCTTTATAGGTGAGACAAGAGCTTTAAGTTAAGATCGATTTTCTTTAGTTTCCACCCGATTCGTATAACTTGGGATCACAAGTGAGATTTTTATTGATCTCCTTGTAAAGAATAACTTCAGTTTTATAGAGTAGAAGTTTTTCTCGAGGGCACCACAAAAATATTTGTATTATTTTATTAATATTTTTGAAAAAACATTTAAAAAATCTTTTTTTTTTCGTTCACAGCCCAGTGACTGTAATGAAAGCTAGAAATCGCAAACTTTTATTTAGTTTTTGCATAACTATAATTTTTTGGGGTCGTTCATAAGTGTCAGTTTTTTTTTTTTTTTCATTATTTTTAATTCGCTTCCTCTCCATTGCTGAAAAGTGTCCCACTTCAGAATATCTTTCTATCGCCTTGTCACATGTCACGTTGCGATTCATAAATAAATGCTAGTAATTTAGAAACAAAACACATGTTACACATTGTATTTCAATTTTTTTTTTAACTATGTAATATATTGACACTTATTGTGAGTGCAATGTGATTGAGAAAATAATTGTATGGGTACTTTTTTGATTGAAAAAATCTAAAAACAATATAAAAATAATTAATTAGATGATTTTGAATGTTTTCATTTTAACCAATGTCTGTGCTGTCACACTTCTTGTTACTCGTGCTTTGTCGTGTCACAAACTGTCACGATTTCCTCAACCCTCTCCCTCGCCTCCAAGTGTGTCTACTTTTGTGAACGGCCCCATATCTGATGATTTTTTTTAAATTTATCTTTTTCGATGCAAGGGAAAATGTATGTTATGAAAAAATTCCAACTATATTTTCCATCAGGATGAAAGGTACCCTACCTAAGAAAAAAATTCCTGTATAAAATAAAGCTGTCAGATATGTTATGTCCCCGCATTTGTTAGATACAGCAATTGCCATGAATGCTATAATTACTTCTATACACTAAAATTTTTACTTATTAATATTTAGTATAGCTACTTTATTTACTGAATGATATGGAAGAAAATTATACCTTCTAGTATGCTCGTGAATATGAGAGATACACTATATGAATTCTGGCTTGTACTTTTATTCATAAAAGAGCAGCGAATGTCCACTTAACTTTCTTTGGTCTATTTTCAAGGGTCACCTGAATTCCATTTTGAGAAATATCGTCTGATTGCTAAAAATTAACTTCGGTTAACAATTGTTTTAAATTCAATCATAAACTTCCGAAAATTGTTTCAAATTTATCTTTAGAAACATTTTTTTTTGAAATATGTGGAAAAAATATTTCACTATTAGAATTTTTATTCTAAAATTACTGTAAAATAACCGACAGCAATCTGTCTATCCAATTAACCATAAAGTTTACTGTAAACAGTTTTGAAACTGTTCACGAGAAGCATGGTCGAAATGCAATGAATATAAAACGATATGGTTTTCTCACCATTTACAAATAGCATGGTTCCAAAACCGTAAAAATGTGGACATTCGGGGTAGATTTTTCTTCGAGTAATGGTCATTGGAGTTGTGTTTTAATAAATAAGAGATGGAATGTGGTTTAATTAGCTTATCTGGTTGAGAAATACTGGACTTCCTTGAGTTTTTTTTTTCTTTTAATCTAACATTTATGCGTGAATGAAAGTATTGTATTCTAATTGTCTAGTGTCACAAATCGGGGAGCGCAGAGCACTGGAAACTCTTCATGTGTTAAAGGAGATATTGTGGTGTCAACGCTGAGACTCTAATTCCCATTCTGTCTGTCATGAGATCAACAGATTGGCCCTCTCGGCTATAAAATATACCCTTTTGCGAGCACCTAAGTGACTTGATTAGGTGGGTTTGGTTGGTGCGTTAAAATTCTGGGTGTTTAAACGTATTAGAGAAAGCAGTTAATAAACGGTTTTCTCACAGTTAAGAGTTTAGATATCATCTTATTTATCGTAATCTGATTGCTTTGTTTGGTAAAATAATTAATTTGTTAAAATTTGCTAAAATAATTTTAATGGTAAAATAATTAAATAAATCATTATTTACCCATTTTTTTCTGGCAAATTTTTAAAAGTTTACATAATACAAAAATCTCGGTTAATCAAGCATAAATCTGTAAACGAGATTTTAAGTTATATCTACTGATTATAAAACCAAGCAATTTCTTTCAAACTTGTTTTACTTACTTGATTTCGACAAACCGAAATAGTTAAGTTAAAACAAAGATTTGAATAATAGTTTAGAATTCATTCTAAAAGCATTTCTTTCAGAAACGAATACGTGAAAAAAGCTTCAGTAAATCTATAATAAACAATTAATCTGTATAATTGTTTCAAACATAAATTTGTAACTAATGAAACCGAGAAAATCATTTTTAACTTACTTTACTTACTTATTTTAGTCAAATGGAAATAAAAACAAGTAAAACAATTGTTTAAGTAAAAAGAATTGTATAAATAATTAATTAAAAACACAATTTTCAGTGATTGCTTTGAATTCATTTTTACAAGTACTTCTTCCTAATATGAATATAATAAATAGATACATTAATTTTATTATAAGTAGTAAAATTTGTAAAAAGCTTCTATCTTTCGCTAATGAAATTGAAACAAACAAATGTTCTTAATTTACTTATGTTAGTACGGTAGAAATAGATAAGTAAAAAAATTATAACAATTAAGTATAAACAAAGCATTGAGCATTTGTTTCTAAATAATTTTAAAAAGCATTTTTTAATATGAATGAGAGAAAAAATACTTTAGTAAATCTATATTGAACTTTAAATCTTTAAAAGAGATTTATAACTAAATCTGTTGCCCATAAAACTGAGAAATTCCTTTCAAACTTAATTTATTTACTTATTCCAGTCAAATAGAAATGGCTAAGTAAAACAAATGTTTAAATAATTATTAAAAAAATTTTAATGACTGTTTCAAATTCATTTTTGTAAACTTTTTTTCTAATCTAAATATAAGGAGAAAAAACTACTTTAATGCTGTGATAAACAGTTAATCTATAAAAGAGTTTAAAAAAATAAATATGTTGTTTGTAAAAATGAGAAAAGTGTTTTTGGCTTACTTATTTTGGAAAAGTGAAAATAGTTAAGGAAAGAAATTGTTAAAATAACTAAATAAACACAGAGTATTCATCATATGTTTCAAATTCATTATCATTAGCATTTCTTTCGAATATGAATGCGTGAAAAAATACTTCAGTAAAACCATAGTATACTCGTACTTTAAATCTTTGAAAGTGATTTAAAGCTAAATCTGTTGCTCACGAAACTGAGAAATTTGTTCTATAAATTAAAAATTAAATGTATAGCAAATATCAAATTTTTAATAGAGATTCAAAACTAAATCTGCCGCACATAAAACTGAAACATTTCTTTCAAACTTTCATAACTTATTTATTTCAGTCAAATGCAAAAAAAAAATTGTTTCAAAATTTTGGTAAAAACAAAGTTTAAAACTTTTGTTTCAACCTTATTTTAACAACCATTTTTTTCTTCAATTTAGTCGTATTTTAACAAGCAATCTTCATCACATAACAAAACCAGTTTTTTTCCCTATATTATTAGATAGGGAATTAATTACATTGGAGAGGAACATTCTCCTAATTTTGAAAATTAGGTAAACCGCCAGTGGTTTAATCAACAGCAAATTTATAAAAGAGTTTTAAAAATAAATAAGTTGCTTATAAAATAAAACTTTCTTTGCAACTTACTTTACTTACTTATTTGAGTCAAACGGAAATAGTTAAGTAAGGATATTGTAAAAACAACAGCAGCAAAGAAAGGAATAACTTGAAATGTAGACAGCAGAAAAAAGTTGGAAATCCTTCTTCGAGTTTGAAAACAAATCATGCATAATGCATTACATTCGAAAAATTCTAAGATTAAAGTAGTTTTTGTAAGAGTAACTTTAAGGTTAGAAAGTTTGAAATCTTTGAATGTCTTATTAAAAAATGCAAAAAAGTGTTTATTGGTATGATTATATAATTCCGGCGAAAAATGTTGTGTAGTGCTTTTTAATAGAGTTATGAATTTTGATTAGAATTATGGACGATGTGAAGCTTAAAAACCTATTTATAAAAAGCGAAAAATTCTATTGTTTTCAGATAAATTATTAGTAAAGAAACAAATTTATCTTAAAATCCCTATAATTCTGAAAATTGAAGTATTTCGCGTAATATTTATTATAATAATTTTTTTAATGTTTATAGATATAAAAACAAGAAGTAAATTTGATCATATATTTAATTTTTATAATTTTTTAAAGATCTACGTCTTTATTTATATATATATTTCTGAAAATCTAATAATTTCTTATGAAGAATGGCATAAAGTTTGAAAATAATGCAATATATTTTATAAAGTACTTTATATATTGTAAGTAATTTTACAAAAAATAAATACAATTTCCTGAAAGCAAGGGATCACTTTAATTTTATTTTAAAGTTAGTAATAAATATGGCATGTAAGACTTCTAGAAATATTTCACCCAATATTTAATGAAGTTTAACATACCCTAATGGAAGTCAGAAACGACATAATGTACTTCATATAGATAAAAATTCTAAAGCCAAATAGTAGAGAAATACTGCGTTTTTGATTAAGAAAAAGTATAAACTCTTTGGATTGAATTAGAGTGTTTCTGATTATTTATACTAAATAATTTAACTGAATTGTGTATTAATTGTATTAAACTAATTTGTATTTCATTACAATGCATGCATTAATAAGCACTGACATATAAAACTTATCTAATACTAACCATAAACAATTGATTGAAAATAAAAATACATAATAATACCAATCAATTTAATTACTATTTTTGTAGTTATAACTTAAACATATAACTTAAAAGAATAATATTTTCAAGGAAAAAATAAGTAACTCTGCCTTTTTTAAGTATTTAAAAGTTTACGTTTATTTGATAAGATAGTATTTTAAAATGAAGTTAAAAGTAGAAAATGCATTAAATGAGATACTTTGATTTAAAACAATACTCATTAAAACACAGTTGCATTTGAAGTTAAACCAAAAGTGTTCAAGACAAACTAGGCTTAAGGCAAAAAAAAATAATGCTTTAGATTTTTAAAATGTTCTCTAGTAATTGGAAGAGTTTCAGTATACTAGCAATCCTGTGCATAGAATTTAATGAGTTTAGCTAAGTTAAATATAATTTAAAAAAAGAGCATTCCGAATAAATTACACACACACGCACACACACACACACACACATATATATATATATATATATATATATATATATATATATATATATATATATATATATATATATATATATATATATATATATATATATATATATATATATATATATAAATTCAACTTATTATTTTAAAAAGAAGCTTAACTATTATTGTTTTTATATTATTCGATAGTTAGAATTAGGACATATCAAAAAACTTGAGCACTTGTACATTTTTCTGAGTAAAATTTTATGCTGAATTGAACTAGACTAATCCAAAAATGATCAGATTAATAGTTAAGAAGTCATGCACACAAAGTGCAATTTTATATTTGCACTTATTAGCACACCTTTCATTGCTTTACTGACAAGTGAGGTATTTTTTTACCTATATATAGAATTAGACCAAACAAAAATAAAAAAAGGCTATTATATCAAAAGTTTAAAAAATATTTTCTTTAAAAATTATTTTTTTTAAGTGTACTTTTTATGAAGAAAAACCTTATAACTTCACAACTATTTATCTTATGAACTCGAATTTTATTTCATTCAATTCTGCATAAAAATATTCCTTGGAAAATGTCTCTCACACGCTCAAATAGCTCTTATACAGAAAAGTAAAGAAACATAAATCAAAATCAAAAATAATGCTTTTTAAACTCGAAAAGGGCACAACTTTTGAACTATTTGTTCCATTGACTCTTACATTTGGTTCATTCGATTCAGCATGAAAATATACATCTCAAAACATGCTCACGTGCCTGTCTGAAAGAAATTCAATTCTTCCCCTCAAATCACCCTCATTTCACTCAAACGATAGGGAAACATACTGAGGAGTTTTCAGGTAAAATTTATAATAACGTAACTAAACTCTATCAGACAAATAGTCTTGGGTATTTCCTTCCCCAAAGAAAAAGTTACTCTGCTATAAATAAGAGATAATTAAATAATTAACGGGGAAATAATCTTACAAGTTTAATCAATTTCACACTGATGGTAGCTAAAGACATTTGGATCATCTTTTTAATTAATCATGTGATTTTTTCTGGCCAATGAGAATGCACGAAACTATAAGAAAACAATTATCTTTTTGAGATAGATATAGAGAAAATTTGAAAAAAAGTTTTTTTTCATACCTTTCTTAGTTCTTCTATAGAATGCATAAATTGGATATTCGAAGTAATGTCTTAGGAAAATAACATTTATGAGATTCAAGTTAAAATCCAAGATGAGTTTCACAAAAAAATATATAAAGCTATGTAATAGCCAGAAATATAATTCAGAATTTTATCATTTGGGTTTACAATTAGAATGAAATTTCTTACAAAGACAATTGTACTCTCTAAATCATCTGTGATGCTTTTTATCTTATGGTTTTACACATTCAAAGATTTAGATTTCTAAGTTCTTTTATCATTTTTTATTGTGAGATTATGAAAAAGTTAAAAATATAAAGTAAAAACATTATAGATAAACAAAGTGTAAAAATAAATTTTATTTCGTTTCACAAATCGAAGAAAATACCATTGAAAAGATATGTGTTTTTTCAAAAATCTTTTGAGACACTATTTGTCACACGGTTTCGCAACTTTAAAATATATTCCTACAATATTTATATGCTATTTTTCTGGGCTCCAAGTTAAATCGGTGAACTTTAAGTGAATTGAAGAAAATATGAACATATTTTTTGCAATATTTCTTTTCGGTCATGAAATTTCCACCAGCTTTTTTTTCCGGGAGCAGAAAGTAAATATAAAGGCTATTTTTGAAAATATTATGCGCCAAAAACTTATCACATCTATATTATGCATTAAATGTCCATCAAAACCCTTTAAAAAAGACTTTTAATTCACATATTATTATATGTTGATAATATTTTGTATTATTTTTTTTTATTTTTGTTTGGAAATCACTTTACAAGAAATATTAATTCCTTATTATGATTGTTATTTTTCTTAAACGAATATTTTTTAATCTCTTTATAACATTGATTTTAAGTAATTATTTTATTTATAGTACTATGACTATATTCTTGAATATAAACAATTTATAACCTGATCAATATGTATGTATAGCTCTCAAATGAAAAAAAAATGGAACTCTCTGAATAACTTTCGGTTTAATGATAGGATCTTCATGTTCTAGGACTCAATTGTAATGGTTCGAAGGGCTCACCTCAAATATGCTTAGTACTTAAGGCGGTTGATATTTTAAGTAACGAAATCAATTACAAGAACGCACTTTCTCTGAATAAATATGCCTTTTATTCAACGAATTCGGATTTCATATAAGGAAAACACGGGAGCCGCGGTGGCTTAGGGAATAGAGCGCTTGCCTCCCAAAGAATGAACTGGGTTCGAATCCCAGCATGGCTGATCGATTCGAATTATGTACCCAGCTCATACCGATCACAATGCAATAAAATATCCTCAGTGGTAGACGGATTATGGGTTAGAATCCTTTTGCCATCAGGCTAATCGTGGGAGGTTTTCATAGTTTTGCTCTCCATTTAACACAAATGCGGGTTAGTTCATCAAAAAGTCCTCCCCGAATTCAAATTTTACCCTGTTCTTGATCCTATATTTCCTTTGTATTCTGGATTGAGTTCAAAATTACAAGGCTACGTAGTTAAATATTGGTACTCGTAAACCCTAAACTGGGTCGGCTGTTCAACGACGGTTATAAAATAAAATAAAGATATCGGAAGGAACCGCAATTTGAGAAATATGGTCCCAATAGTAAGGTCGGAAGAATGGCGCAAAGCATAGTCCTCTTCATGTTAAATTTACGTTTGGCGTATTTCACCATATTTAAGGAACTTTTCAACCGAATTAAGAAGTTTTTGTACGCAACTATAAAATTCGTTTAACCGAAAATAATTTAATGCAAAAAAGAACTTTTATTGAATATTTGCTATTTTTTATAGCTTCAATTAATAATAGTCAAAAGCATTTTGAACTGTAAGGTACATAATATTTTACTTCATTTTGAAGAATGTGTTTTTTCATAGCAAAATACAAAATTTGTGCATAATCGGTCGAATTGCTCCTAAGAAATCTGATTTTAAAAATGCAACTTTTTCGAAATTCGATTTCTCAGAGATTGTTTGACCGACTTTTCAAACTCAGTCTTTTGCAATTTAAAATTACACTCATTAAAATGATATAAAAAATTTTGTACTTTACAAAACAAGAGTTTTTCGACTATTATTCAATGAAAATAACAAAAAGTATTAAACATATACTTAGAGTTATATTTCAAATGAAATTATCTTTGGAATTATCTATGGATTTATCTATGTCTATATCCTATTTGAATGGAATTATCTAAATGGAATTATCTAGATTAAATGGAATTATCTAAATTTATCTATGTTGATATCCTATTGCAATTATCTAGATCTCTAAGCAAATTGTTTAATTGTGTGCAAAATGTTTCAACAAAAACAACATTTTTCAGTTTGCTTAAAAAGTTCTCGAGATATGATTTTTTGCTTACGTCACGTAAGCAAAAAATAGAACTATATATTTAAGAAGGCCCATATTTTGGACCGCTTTCCTGACCAGACTATTGGGACGAAATTTTCAAGATTGTGGCTACCCCCTAGATCTTAGGGGTCAGAATACGTAGAAAAAAAGGTATGTTTGTCCAGATAAAGTACGTTTTGTTTCTGATTTCATAAAAAAAATTTCAAATGCCCACCTGTGTTAACATTCGTCAATTCAGGCATATACAGTGCGATTTTGTTGGCCTCTCCATATTAGGGCACCATATTAGGTGGACCAACATCGCTCCCACGGAGAGTACAGATAGTACAGAGAAGGAAAGAACATCCATGTCTTGCCCGGGAATCGAACCCAGAACCTTTCTGATGCAAAGACAGTTCCCTGTCCCCTACACAAGGCGTTCAGCTGATTTCAATATCATTTGTAGTAATTAATTAGTATATTTGAGGTCACCCCCTTGAACCTTTAAGATTGAGTCCAAGAATGTGAAGATCCGATCATTAGATCGAAAGTTATTCAGAGTGGTCCAAATGGAAATAAATTGCTTTGAATAATTATTTTACAATTTTTTACATTGAATAGAGGAAAATACAGGTTTTTAACTTGCTGTTTTTTGATACCTGAAGGATTTCCTTCGCCAGGTGTTTACGAATGAATTTTGGTATTACTTATAAATAAAGCACTACCTCATTTCCGAACAACATATTTAGGTAAACACGTTATTTTTGTGAAGTTTTATTTGAAAAAACGTTTCATCTTTTTAAACAAATTAAACGCAGAAGCATACATTGAAATAACATTTTCCTACAAAGAGTACGTAATATCGGTTTTGATATCACGAAATCATCCATCTCATTAAGTTGAAATTACTGCTTTGAAATTTGTGTCATCGAGATTATTCGCCCTGACATATAGTATGGTAAACATCGTGAACCGATTAACCTCCAAAATGCGTGCACTTTTTCTTAAAGGATAAAAAACTAGCTCTCAATTTTAAAAAAAATTTATTTTTATAAATCAGAGACATTTGAGATATTTGTGCTTTCTAGAAAGCACTCATAAGATAATCAGTTGTGTTTTGTTCAATATTAATTTGTAATATACATAAGAATAGGTATGGTTGCCACGCTAAAATTTATTTAACTTGCTCATCTTATAAAATGATGCTTTTTAGCGAATAATATTTTTTCATGACTGTTGTCAGTTTGCAACGGTTACGCATGACTGTTAAGTCAAATTTAGCCTATTTAAAACCAGCGCTGCCTATGCTTATTTCTGAAAATAGCGCAAAAATTCAATATGAAGTAAATGTTGACAAATTTTTTAATATTTAAAAGCTTACTTCAATGCCACATTATCTGCGCTTATAAAAATATGCAAAACCTGAGAATAAGGCAAGTTTCTTGATAATTTTCATCTAGGTGAAACAATGTTGCCAAATTGGCAATTTTTAAGAAAGTTTAATATTTTTTTAAAATATCTAAGTTATTTATCCGTTTTAAGGCCCAGAGGATTCGTCACGGCTGGATGTTATATGTAGTTTAAAACCATCGCTAAGTTTCAAGTGTAAGACACTTTAACTATGTTTTTTTTTTTTTTTTATTTTCTCTGGTGGCAGAGCCTCGAGAAACCTTATTAAGGGTATAGGTTAAAAGCAAAATGTTCAGAAAGAAGAAAGAAAGATACCCAAAAGTATAGTATAATACATTGCCTTTATAATGCGCTGCAAATATTTGTAAACATTTTGAAAGCCCACAAATCTATATAGAGCATTACGAAATATGTATAGCAGAAATATATACAACAAGCAACAACAGCTTGCAACTTAAAAAGTTAATTTTTTTCTTTCTTGGGCCTCAAATCCTGTCACAAAACCTGCTATATTGTAAATATATTATATCAAAGAAGTAGTTATGTTAATATTTTCATAATTACTACATAAAAATTTTAACAGTTTAATTGCCTTGAAATTATGAACTAAATGTTTATAAGATACACTAAGTTACCTCAAAGTCTATTATTAGAATCATAGTGAAAAATGCACCGACCTATGCGTCTATGCACCTTTTAGCAAATTAGAAATCTGAACGAAATTCTAGAACAGCAAATAAAAAAAAAAACTTAAGTTAAACTGGAAAGCAATTAAGATTCTCACTCACCATTTGTTGTAACCAAACAAATCCCAGTTAATTAGAGAATGAGTAATTAGGAAGCCGAAAACTCCGGTAACAAGCTCAAGACATTTTTTCCTACTGAAAAATATTCCATTCTCTAAGCTGAGGAAAATAAAACCCAGGGTGAAGTTCTCCTGAAGAAAAAAAAGAATTGCTGTAAAATGACTAATCGTTAGAAAATAAAATGTAGAAAGGAAATTTCCTGATGGATAAAGGAAATGATCATATTAAAATCGAAAAAGACATTTTAACTGACAATCATTCTCAAGAGAATCGAAGTCGAAGTTAATGTGACACTTGCTAACTATAATTTAGACTCGAGAAGCTGTTGTCGAAAATTTTTTATTTTTTATTTATTTCTATTTTAAGTTAATAGAGTACCAAAATCTATATATTGGATTTTAGGTCAAATTCTTGAATTTCATTTTCTTGATGTTTTTCATTTTAAACAAACTTTTTACGAGTTAATACTCGAAAATTTAATAAAGGCTTTGTATTTTTTTCTATTATATTATTGTCGTTGAACAGTCGACCCATTTTGAGTTCATGACTACCTATGTTAATCTCCATGGCCTTGTAATTTTGAACCCAATCCAAAATATAAGGAAACTCCAAGATCAAGTACTGGCAGAAATTTGCTTTCGTGGAGGACTTTTTGATAGAGCTAATCAGCAATTGCGCTACATGGAGAGCAAAACCACGACAACCTCCCATGGTTAGTCTAATTGCAAGAGGATTTTAACCCAAGATCCCTGAGAATATTCTACGTCAGCTCTGTGGTTGGGGCTTAATTCGTATCAGCCAGCCTACGCTTCGATTCGAACCCGGGTTTCCACATCAGTATGAGAGTGCTCTAACCTCTAACCCACCACAATTCTTGAATATTTTAATATAGCAAAAGATGTTCTTTATGATTCACAATGAAGAGGATCAGCCTTCACGTTGTAAATTCTATTTAACGAAAAATTCATTTTAATTGCAGAAAAATTATAAAAAGTATAAACTAAAAACTATATATTTCTTACCAGAATTCTAAGCAGTCACTGTAAAATAGGGTTCCTCGAAATTGAGCTAAAATGTGTCAAAATTGCTCTAAGGCAAAGAATAGTCAAATTGGAAAACCACGTGTATGGTGGTTAGAGCATCCTACTACGAACTTGGAGGTGATTTTCCAATCCAGAAACTTTTCACAACCCGGTCTCTTGTTTGGCGGATTACCGCTTGGTTGTTGGCACTTTTCTGGGAAATAACTAATTTGGAGTCACCGTTATAGGCAACTTGAAAGCAACTTGTATACTAACCTTTATAGCACACGATTTCTATAATTTTCTTGGAATACTCAATTATATATTCATAACTTTTGAAATAAAGTAATTGGTATTACAAAGTAATTACGGATTGTATCTTTCTTAAGCTCTATACATTAAGTTCACGTATCTTTTTATAAGTAAAAGTATTACATGGAATAAAAATTTTAATACCTTAATATTTTTCCTCATTTATTTTAAATATATTACATAAAAACATTTATCCTTAATGGCTTTTGCATTTATTGTCCTAAATATAGCAATTAATAAGTTAGGATGCATGTTATAGTTAAAGAATTTACCGTGAGGTAATAATGAGTTGCATTTTTGAGGTTTATTTATTCTTTTTTTTCTAATGTATATGTATATATGTTTTTTTTTTAATTTAAAATGGTGTTAGTATCTTTCTCTTGGTTTGAAAAATTTTTTGAACAAGGTAAGGATTCAAAAATGATTATAGTAAAAACTGCTTATAGATTTCATTTTATTTTCTTTTATAATGATTTATTGAAGTCGTAGTGATGCCTAAATCAAAAAATTATCCACTAAGTTTGCTACGGTAAATTCCTGTTTTGCACGAGGGACTTTTAAAAAAACTAAATTAAATAAATCTTAATAAATTTTAAAAAACTAACAACATTTCTAACAAGAATATTTTTTGTAAATTTTAATTAAGAATAATAAGGTATATTTTTAACATATGAGACAATGATAATCAAAATGGAATTAATAAAACTAAAATAATCAAAACTAGCTATTTCAGATAACAAATATAAAAGTTATCAAAGCATGCTAGCTGTACAAAAAATCAAAGCACCTACTGAATAAACAATCATGATTTTTTTAATAAATCTATTCTAATATAAATGTATCCTTTCCACCATCATTTTACAAACAGTAATTTATTTAAATAAATCATTTTCACAAAAAAATATTTTTTTTAAATTTAAAAATTTTATTACAAGTTTATAATAATATATTTTAAACACATTTTAGGTATATCTTAATACGTATATTTTAAATATATTTTAAATTGATTAAATATTATAGATATTTTAGCGTAGTAACGTTTAATTTAAAGTATTTTTTATAAATTTTGATTTAGTAGCGTTAAAATTTATGTTTCATTTATTTATCCGTTATTATTATTTAGTTCTATTCTATAAATATTCAATTACTTGAACAGTAAAATTTTGCGTTCATTTTGACTTCAATATTATTCCTTAAACATATTTTTCTCTTTAATGTCGTTTCTATATCTTTTTTCTCATATCTTTTTGTGGATCACCTACCTGCTTAGACCTTTTTTGTTGTTGTTTTGGTAAGATTATTTTTGTATGTATTGATTGATGCTGGTAGAACTGAAATTTTCTTTTTCCGAAAACTTGGTTTTGAAAGTAATATATTTATTAAATCCTTTAGGGCTCTGATTTTGTTTTTGAAGCAAAGTATTTTTAGCTGCGTTCATTGTCGCATTTATGTCAATTAATAGTGAGATTCTGCTAATTTCTTTTTCAATATTTTTCGCAAAATAAAATTATTCTCATCAAAACTTTGGTCGAAGAATACTGTTTCTTCATGGCCATATTGGTCAATATAATTTTTAATTTTCTCTTCTCTGTTTCTAAAACATAAGGGGAAAAATTTTGAGGGACATTTTCATCAGAAACTAGTGAAACAAACTGGTATTTAACGTAATTTCTTTCAAATAAAAGATTTTAGTTGTGTTTAGTTAATATGACCATATCAACCCATAATTTCTAGAACTGATATCATTTTGGCTAGTTTGCATACCTTAAAATAATATATTTACGATATTTTCTACTTCATCTCATGGGCGTTAAATAACATGGAAAAAATAGAATTGTATTAACCTATTATCCAAATTTACCTTTTTTTAATAAATAAAATTTCATTTTTCATGTCTGTAATCAAGGAATCTCTCATTGAACTCTCTAACTAAAATATTTTCTACTAGAAAATTGAAAAATAAATAAATACATATGTAGTGTTTGAGCGAAAGCAAACTTCAATTAATTGAAAAAGAATTAAAGATTTATTTTGTCTACAATTTTATTTAGAGGAGTTCATGATATTTATACTCCATTGGTGAAAGTTAATTAAAATAATTCCATTTGTTTTCTTATTGAACGTTTCGTTTCTATTTTGCAATTAAATAAAAACTATTCTTATAAAGGTGTTCTGTTATTCCATTAAAATTATTTGTTATTTTTTAAATAAAAGAATGAGTGTCTATCGCCGTTATTATAATACTGAAAAAACATTAAGCAGCCTTAGCATATTTATGTAAATCGATCACAGTTTCAAAAGACCATTCCAAAATAAAAAAAACTTACGATAAAAAAAAAACATGATTTTCATAATTTTTAATATATCTTCTCACAAAGTTTACGGTGCATCTCTAAGAATTAACTCATTTCCGCTTTCATGATTTGTTTTGAAACTATTAATTAGTTTTTTGAGTTTCTTCAATTTTAAAACAATATGCATGCATTGAATACTTAAAAGTCAGTAACAAAACTGAGAAGAGCTTAACATTTCTTGGTATTTATAGCTTAGCTTTTAAAGTAGAAAATTGTTTATATCGATTAAGCTTCATTAATTAGTAAGCTATTGTTTAGGAACATTTTGGTTTTTCAAAACTTATGAATCAGGTTATATATCTTTCAAATCCTTGAATAAACTTTATTATTAAGATACAAGATACTAAGTTTCACTTAGTTATTTATAACACCTTGATATTGTTATTGTACCATCGAATACGAAAAAAAACATATTTGGAAGGGGGGGGGGGATATCGACTTACAACATACGACAGACAACAATAAATCAAGAATCAAATCTCTTTTTTTTTCGAAGAGAAAGGAATATTTCTAGTAATTTTCTTCTAGGAAGAAAAGAAATACCCTCTTCCCTCAATTCTCCTCATGGTGGTAAAACCAAGAATCACACCCGCTCTTAGAAAAGAATTTCCAAACAGAAGTCGTGAAACTCCTCTGGATTGGAAAATCGCAACCTGGAGCTCCTTGGTTCGAATTTTGCAGACAGTCAACGAGCATCTCTCTCAAACATACCTCCCTTCACATCACTTTTGAGACTATACAATTTGCACAAGAATGAGTATATTCTGTTTCAATTTTCAATACATAGACTAATATTTGTTTTGGAGGAATCTTAACGTATTTTTGCTCAATTTTGAAAAACCCGTATTTACCGTAGAATATGTTAAACAGGCTGATGTACAAGCTCTTGCCCGGTACCATCGCACATTGTACACGTTTTGAAATTCAAATAAAATGTGCAGAAAACCAGTTTTGAAGTCACCAGTTGAGAACAAAGTTATTATGGTCTTTTTTTTTAATTTTTTGTATATTACAATTTATTGTAAATAAGAGTACAGTAGCAGAGACTATATTTTACAGTACTGTTCACTCTAAAAAATTTTACAAATATTTGATGGTACAAAATTTTGCATTTTATTTTTTAAAAAGTAGTTTTCAAACAGAGTTAAAACTTAAATGATACGGTACTATTAAAGTTTAAACGTTTTGAAAATGCTCCCCAACCTTGTTTGAAAGCATATTTTAACTCCATACTACATTATTTAGCAAAAACTATTAAATTTGAAAAAAAGCTATAAGCAGAATTGAATTTCCAATAACAGATATTATAGAAAACAAACGTTTTGAAAATGCATTACAACCTCGAATGAATGAATGAAAGTAGAGAAAGATTAATACTGAACAAAAAATAGCTCATTCGGTTTTATAGAATGTGGGGGAAATGATTTCGGTTAAAAATATATTTTTAAATAAAACTACTTTACTTGAACATTATATGCTGGAAGTAAAATAAGGCAGATCCTTATTTTGACGTTTATATTTTATTCCTTGAAAATAAAGTATAAGTTCGTACTTAAAAAGAGTAAAAACTTTGAAAAAAACGAAAATAGTTCTTGTATTTATCATTTTGCAGATGGTGTTCATTTTATAAAAGCCAATTGACATTTTAAACGAACTATTAGGTTCTTTTATCAGGGAGAAAAACACTCATTTTCTTAACTTTATCACAATTGAGGTAGGAAAACTTTATTATAAAGATTAATTGGTAAAAAATAGTTTATAAAGAAAATATTGAAAATGCGAAAAGCACATTAAAAATGTGGTAGTTTTTTTTCGGTTTCAGAGATACGGGGTACGTTTTTGAATGTAAATTAGGCACATTTAGCTATATAAATTGCTATACAATCTACAGAGCTAAATGAAAGCATTTAAAATTGAACTTTACAATAAAAATATGCTTTGTTAAAAACTTAAATTGAATAAATTTAATTTATATTTATACTCCATTATACAAGATATTCGGTAATCATTGCCTTAAATACAGATTTTGGAATCCTTTTCAAGACATTAATAAAAGTTATGCAAGTATTTTTAGATAATAAAAAAAATTGTGAGAAAAAATAAAAATATCAAAAAAATTTGGAGAAACAATTGCGCGCGGCGGGATTAAAAACGTCAAAACTATTTGGTTGCTAGAGTTATTGGAAACAATTGAAAAATCCATTATCAAAAACACTTTCAAATTCAAATCGAAAATCAAACAAGTTTTCGAGCTTTTAGTTCTCCATAGTTCATATTTGTTTCTCCCATTAAATACTAATCTTTGATCCCTAATATATCCATGTTTATTCACGGAGAAAAAAAAATGGTAAAATTACCGTATTGTATCAAAAAGACATTTCTGATTAAGAAAAAAACCTTTCTTATAATGAAATCAAATTATATGGCATTTAAACAATTAAACTGGTCAATTTTTTTTTCCGTACATGGAAATTCTGGTTTTCAAAATTATGGTTCTTATTACCGCACATTTAATAAAAAATATATAACTGAAAAATATTAACCAAATAAATGATTTTCATGCCACGCTCCAATATATCATGCTATAATTACCAAAATTTACCACATTTGCCATATTTTATCAGTAATTATGTAGCAATATTCTATTGTTAATTTTATCTAACTCATTACCGGAACACTTTGACAACTATGATAGAGCCAGAAACACGGCACATTTAACCATATTCTGGTAGTTTTGACATTTTCCTTCTCTGTGTAGAAGTGTAACTTCACTTTTGACAAAAATTCGAAAATTATATGTAAAATACATAATAATATTTTTCGCAATAAACCTGTACACTTTAAACGTTTTATTCAACGTTTAGCAAAGTTAGAATATTAAAGCCAAAAATAATTCACCGTTCGATCCTTTCAAACAATTTAAGCCTCATTCTAATCTTTAAACAATTAAATGCTTGCAAGTTCAATGAGAATTTTGTTCTTCTTGATTTTAATCAAAGCATCTCAAATAAAAGCAAAGATTATTTTAATAAATTACAAATTGATCATGCTTAAAACGAGGCATTAATCTAATTCAAAGCAAATTAAAACTGAAAGCAATAAAATAAAGCGCGATAAAAATTACACTTCCCTTTTTTTTATAGTTGCAGCTAAAATGTACGGAAATCTCGACCCATACGTTTCTTTGATGTTTAAATTATTAGGTGATTTAAATGAGGAAACGGAAGCATATTCAGGATGTTATAAGCCACCCCATGTGATAAGCCATTCTTTTGCTTGTTGCTTCGCCTCTATTCAATGCCGAATTCGAAATAAAACAGCTCGTTTATCATTGCCTATTTTATTGCTTTATTTTAATACATTAAGTTGTTTGTTTTATTGTTCTTCTGCTGTGTTGCTATTAGTAACGCTTTTAATTTAAATACGTATGTAATTAACTTATTCAACTAACATCGTTCAACTGGATTACTTTAGAAAGGTGAGTAAATCTTTTGAATGAAAAGACGTTACATAAAAACAAATGTAATTTAAATGTAAAACAAATGTAAATAAAACAAATGTTATTGTAAAACGTTTTATTCGAATGTAGTTTTCCTTATTCATTTAGAATATTTTTATGTCATTTAAATCCTTTTATTATAGGTATGCAATTGTTTTATGTTAACTTTGAAAACAGTTGGATCAAAACTACCTGAGTATGGTAAGATTTACTGTGTTTATATCTCGATGGAAACACGAAAAATCTCGGTAATTTTTTCGGAAGCACTTTGGTAATGATTTTGGTAAAATTAACTATAGCAAGGTTTTAATTTCGTGATAAAATCTCGTAAATGTGGTAAAATTTGGTAATTTTAAACCTTAGAGTATAGCATCGAAATGATTTATTAGATTAAGTTTACTTTTCAATTTTGTATTTTTTACTAAATTTGTGGTAATGAGAACTAAAGTTCTGAAAACTAAAATTTTCTGTAAACCGTTACCATATGAACGGGAAAGTTACCAAATTGAAGAAATACCGTATATTTTAGTTTTTTTTTCTTACAAGAATTATCTTTTCTTTAACCAGAATTGCCATAACCGTACAGTACGGTATTTTTATCATAAGATTTTCTTCGTTTTTTTTATACATAATTGCATATAACGATTAAAAAAATACCAACTTTTATTTCAATTTAAATTAATGTGTAACTCTTTTGTGACACCTAATCTATAATCGAATCCATACAACACATTTCGTAGTTTCAAATTGTTAATGGTATCTAATGCCGTAAAAAAATCATTCTTTAGGTTCTTGAAGTGCTTTTGATATCATTTGTACATACACAATGTATTAGGCGTGTGAATGACAAGGAATTCATTCTTAATTTATGGTTATCTCAAGGTCTCCGTACCACACACCATGTGACGTTAAGTCAAAGATACTGTTTCTAAACGTATTTATGCAGCATTAAGGACCATTGTTCTTGTGAAGGTTCCACAGATCTTCATATCTAATAATCAAAATGTTAAAAAAAAAAAAATCGAAATTTCCGTGTTTTTACTCGAAAATTTCCTCGATTTGGTAAAGTTTGATACAATTAACATGCAGAGAGTAAACAATTGTCTGAATCTAAGAACAACAGGTTGAAAAAGTTAAAAAAAAAGTTATTACAAATGTCTATAGAACAATATAATCGAAAAACAAAAATTATGTATTGCTTTTTTTCTACGTAAGTGTAAAAAAATTTGGTATATAGTTACAACCATTTTTGAGAGACGAAGTAAACAAAAAAAAATTTTTAGTAGACAACTGTAGTTATCCCCAAAAAATATTATATAAAACTGACAAAATGTATATTATATAAAATTGACAGCTGTTTGAAAGAATTAGTAAAAAACGTGTTTGTTTTTTAAACGAAATTTTTTTGCAATGAAACCTTTGAATTGATTCTAATATGCATGAAAATATGTGTTCTCAGCAAACATAAAAAGGCGAAATAAATAAATAAATTAAACTGTAACAGTGATACAGTACATGTAGTACATAAAAATGTACTACATGTACATTTGATTTTAATACATGGTACATTTGACATGAAATATGATTTTTACAGTACATGTAGTAAATAAAAATGTGACTACATGTACTGTAAAAAAATTAGTTTACCTTAACACTAGAAATGATAACTATTAACCAATTTCCTTTTACATTGTAACAGGTCGATTATGACTTTTTTGTTATAAGGAACTAAGTGTAAAAGCATTACTTTTTTAGACAACAAATTTCACTTTTAACCATTAAATGGTAATGTAACAATTGAACTTATCAAATGTATAAGTCGAATGCATAAAAATTGCCTTTTACTAGTTCAAATAGACTTTTCAAAAGCATGTGTTCTAATTTCTAATTTTTTAGGAATTTCATTGTATTCCAAAATGTTGATAGCTATAAAATTGCTTTGATCTTTTAAGAAAAATAAATTCAATGTAAAATAAAGATAGATAGCTGTGCATATTTACGCCAAAATTATTTTAAAAAATTAATAAACATACTCTTTGCGTTTGACTCGAGTACGAATTGTACCGTAAAAACTAGTATCGATTAAAAAAAAGATACTTAAGAGGCTAATTGAATTGATTTTGAAGTTAATAGAAAGCAATAATTTTGAATGTTAAAAAAAATTCTTTTCTTTTCCTTTTTTTCCTTTTTAATATATTACAAGTATGCAAGCTTTACCTGTAACCAAATGTATTCATTGCACTCAATCGATACTTATCTTTGTTTTTTGAAACTGGATGCAAAAAAGGGGGTTTTCTTAAATATAATTGTTTACAGGTTATTGTATATGAAATGAAATATGAGTAATAGCGTGTTCATGATGTAATTTGTATAAATCCTTTTCTGACATTATTTACTGAAACAAAAGGAGCTCAAACTTTAATAAAAAAATTTGCGAGCCGATAAATTATTCCTGTGGTTGATGGACTACTTCAGGCACAGTTTCTCTTTAATTGAAAAATGTCAACCCTTTTCTAACTATCTTGTGTCCTCAAACATTACCTTCGTTCTGTTTCAGTTATCAAAATGTTTTAAATCAATTCTAGAGTTTTATAAGCAGGACTTCATTAAATTTTGTTCCAGGAATTTCATATGTTGGAGTAGTCCTCTTCACACACAATCCTCTACCTGGGCAACAATAGTGTTAATTTCCGTCTTGTGTTCCACCACTAATAGTTTTGCAGGCCCTACAAGTCGCAGAGATATCACCGGAACAGCTCAATGAGCACTAGACATACACATGCGCACCAACCTTTTTTTAGAATAATTGAGGTAAAAAAATATGGCAGTCCAGATTTAAAAATAAATTGTCCTAGAGGAATTTTCAAGAGAAAGGTCTTGGTCCACCCTCGACAAACATGAAAAGTGGAAAGATGGCACGCAAAACTTTCGCCATTTTTACCATGAAACAAAATTAATCTTCTATCGGAATTTAGAGAACTTTCCAAAATGATTAAATTGAAAAAATAAGACCATATGGATTGACTACGAGAAAAGAATTTAAAATTTAATAATTTAAAAAGTCCTGCTTATTAAATACTTTATTTTGCTAATCTAATCAGCTTCATATATAGTTATTTGAGCAGTTAATTATCTTCTTTTAATTTTTAATGCAGGTTTTTATAATGATCTGGAGATTTCTCTTACTGACATGTCTACCTGTCATATATGCAAAAATAAATGAATCAAAAGGAAAAATAAAAGTAGATAAGGAGTAAGTAAATATTATCTGTTCAATTTGTGATTTATTTAAAAATCTTTCCAATTTTTTTTTTTTTTTTCAGTAAAACATCTGTTTTGAGTTATCTTAATTTTTTATATAAAACTGTAATTTCAAATTACATTCCAGTATTTTTTATTTCTTTTCTTATGGGGCAAGTTATTGTCGGTACTCATTTTAAAAAAAGAGCTTATTTCTAACATATTTTGATATTTTCTTAATTTTGATGAATTTTTTATCAGAAAATCGAATATATTAATTTTCATCTAGCACTGTATAAACTTTTTTTAAATATACCAACACTGAAAATAAAACAATAACACGCGTGAATTTCCAATCGCTATACAACAAACAGAAAAGGGCACTTGATATTGATATAGATGCAACTACTTTTAATCAATAATAGCTATAGATAGAAAATAAAATCGTATTATCAAAAAGATTTCAATCTTTTGTAAACTTTGCAAAGCGTGAATAACAATGTCTCCGAAGTAAACAATCAATGCACTGCTATCAATACTGCAACATTTAATTTATAATAGCTATGGATTAAAATTAAAAAATGTAAATCAAATAAATTCTAATCTTTTCGAAGGAACGTCAAGAATGAATAACAGTGCCAATTAAATACAAAAATCAACCAACCATCATTAACAATTTGAAATTGGATTTTGATAAGTATTATTTGGATAAGTATTATTCACTGCTTTTAAATTAAAATCACTTGTTCAAGATTGGAAAAAAATCACTATACCTAATACTAGATTGTTTTAGAAACAGTGCCAAGCATTAATAACAATTGTATCAATATCTTCTAATTAGTGATTTATTATAAAATAATCTTTAATCTGATCGGTGTTTGAGACACTTTTGCGACGTTAATTGTTTGCTGGAAAAGTTTTTAAAAAAAGGTGTCTTGTATTGTGATATTTCATTTAATTTTTCAATTATTATTATTATCATTTTTTTACACATTTTGTTTTGCATTTTGCTTTATATATGGACTTAATTATGCAAAAAACAATGATGACATCAAAAAATCAATAAATAAATCCAAAACTAAATATTCAAAAACTACCTAAGATACCGTACATTGCTAGAATTTTCATTGTAAAATACGGTGAAATAACAGGCAACACGGTAATATAACGGTAAAATAACAGGCCTGTCCATCTATTAACCGTAAAATCTATGTTTAAGAATACATTTTACCTTCACGTTTTTGAACCGTTTACAACTAGTATAGTAGAAAAAAAGCATGAATAAAAAAGTATATTCATGCTTTTCGGTTTTTTTTATCATTTAGCACGAGCATAATTTTAAAACCTTTAAAAAAGTGGGCATTATAGCTAAGCTTTTTGTTAAGTATTGGGAATTGGGGTTGGGAGTGCAGGACAATGGAAACTCTTCATGTGTTGAGGGGAATGGAGGAAACATTGCGGTGTCAACGCTGAGACTCGAACCCTCGTTCTGTCAGTTAAGTATGATATTGACAGATTAACTCTCTCGGATATAATATGCACGCAGCTGTAAGGAACTGGGCAGAATCATTAGGTGGGCCTAGTTGGTAAGATAAAATTCTGACTGTTTAACTGTATTAGGTGAAAGCATTTAATAAATGGTTTTCGCACGGTTAACAACTTTAATACCATATATTATTTATGGTATTTGAACGTTTTGTTTGAATATAAAAAAAATAACTATTAAATATATTGTTATTAAACCATTTTTTTCAAAGAAATTTCTAACAGTGTATATCGTAACTAATTATCTGTATTGAAGTTTCTATCCATTGTCTGATAATATATTAATCATTTCTGAGTAAATCAAAAAATATATGTTTTAATGCTTTTAAAAAGTTAAAATTATAGAGATTTGAAATTTTCTACACTATATCATGAAATATCTACGCTGTTAGAATTTTCATTCTAAAATTATGGTAAAATAACCGGCAGTAATCTGTCTGTCAATTAACGGTAAAATTTAGGGGAAAATAACATTTTTAACCTTTACGGTTTTGAAACTATTTTCAATTAGTATGGTTATAAAACTATTAATACGAAACTATTCGGGATTTTTGCCATTTTCAACTAGCATTGCTCCAAAACTATAAAAAAGATATTTAACTCAACATCGAAGCTAATCTTTTAGTTAGGTATTGGACAGTGCAGGAAATAAATTGGGGAGTACAGAAGGCTGGTTTCGAAGGTAATGGGGGAAATATTGCGGTATCAAAGCTGGGATTCGAACCCCTATTCTATCGGTCATGAGACAGGTGAATTAGCCCTCTCAACTGTAATATATGTACCTATCTGCAGGGAATTAAATTAGGTGATATTGTGTGCAATAAAATTCTGGTTGTTTAACCGTATCAAGTGTTAATGTTTTTTTCACAGTTAACAGTTCGAATCCATCTTATTTACGCTTTTTTTAATTGTTTTATTTAAATATGGTACATTAAAAATTAAAAAAATTGTTATTTGACAATTTTTTTAGAGAAATGTCTACTTTTTCAGAGAAATTTCTACTAGTGTATTGTCAACAATCTTATAAATCTAAAATAAAATTCATGATCGAAGAATTTCTGAGGAAATGTAAGAAAATATTAGTTTTTCTTCTTTTTTTTTTCTTGAAATTGTAGTACTGAGCAATATAATTCTTTCAGAAATTAAAACTTAGTAATTTTGAGCAATATTTTAACACTTGCTGGATGGGGTATAAAAACTTCACCATTTATATTTAATAATAATGTAAACTACTGAAATTAATACAGATTTCATCTCTTAAACAAGTTATATGCAGACAGCACTGCTAGAAATTTCTCTGAAAAAATGGTTAAATAAAACTTAAATTGTTATTTTATGATATTAAAACAAAGCAGTCAAATAACCGTAAGTAAGATGGTATTAAAATTGTTAATTGTGAGAAAAACTGTTTATTAACTGCTATTACCTATTAAATTTAAATAACCAAAATTTCATCGCACCAACTAAGCCCACCAAGTGCAACAAATTTGTACAGATTATAGCCCAGAGGACTAATCTATCAATCTCATGATAATGGGGGTTTGAATCCCTGCGTTCAACACATTTCAGTTCAATCACTATATTTTTTCTATTCCCTTCAGCACATGAAGTGTTTCTAGTGTCCTACATTCCCAATTTGTGTCCTGCTGTCTCCAAAGCCCATTACCTAACATTTGCTTCAATATCTAGTTGAGTTTCTTTTTTACTAGACATTTCTCAATTCAATTTCTCTCCTTGAAATCACGATAGTAGTAAATGGTTAAAAATACCATATGGTTTTCTATCCATGGTCTTATAACCATATTAGTTTTAAACGGTTTCAAAACCGTAAAGGTAAAAAAATGTTATTTACCGTAAACTTTCCTGTCAGTTGAGGGGACAGACTGCTGCCGCTTCTTTTGCCATACTTTTAGAATGAAAATTAAAATTTTTTGTGGCTCGCGAGCCACATGTTGTGATTCGAGAAATTCTTGCATTTGGATTAAATTTTGACTGTCTTAAATTACATGGTTTTCAGTCAACCATTTTAAACTTAAAAAAAAAATATTAAAAAAATAAAACAGATTATTACAGTTTCGACAGTTCTTCTTGGCTATATTTATGGTTAAAATTTCCGGGCTTCAAAAGGAATACTTCTCTTTAAAAACAGAAAACAGACTTGTCCTTCCGTTTATAAATCATCAATTCTCTTTTATTGATGGTTTCTCTACTTTAAAGATGCCCATCTGAACGAAAAACACAAGTTTAACGAGCACGAAGTACATTCAGATATATTAAATATATATATATATATATATATATATATATATATATATATATATATATATATATATATATATATATATATATATATATATATATATATATATATATATATATATATATATATATATATATATATATATATATATATATATATATATATTCTAATAATATATTTTCAGCTTTTTTTCGACAGTCTTAGTCAATAACCTATTTTTGTTTCCCCACCTTGAATACCAATATACACTCCTCAAAAGTGAAATTGCAACACCAAGAAATAATGCACGTAGCGTCATGCAAATTTCAGGAGTGATAGTAGTGAGATGGATATGCAAATGATAAAAAAAACAGACTGATAAAATCATTATAAAGCAATTTATTCAATATCTAATGTGGCCACCTCGGGCAGCTATACAGGCCTCTATCCAGCGAGGCATTATTTCTTGGTGCTGCAATTTCACTTTTGAGGAGTGTATATAACGAATTACATGAACTTTCTTTAAATTTTTATGCTTTTTTGTCAGTTTAATCTTAAATTAATGTATATTAGGCTATCATTTAATTAATAAATACTAATATTTAAATCGAAATATTATGCGAATCAGTATTTTTAAAAATAAATTTATTTTAATTTTTTAAAATAATTCCTTTTAAACATGTTGCATTTATAAACTAACTAAAATATGCCATAATTTAAATTTTAAAAAAAATAAGTTTCGTATTTATTTTAAAAAATTACAAATAAAATGAAAGCGAAAGAGAAGTTGTTTCATAATTAATTAAAAGCAAGGTAATATACATCCATACAAAAAAGGTTTCTCTTTATTTCTTCTAGCTAACAGAGAAATTACATTATGGTTATGAATATTCATCTGTAAAATATATTAGGAGCCTAATATATTACGAATACTATAAAAGGAAAATCTCTGTAATGAAATATTAAGCAAGCATGCATAATATGTGTATTAGATTCAAATATCCTGAATAGCTGTTGAAAAATTTTATGAAAAATGATATCTATTTTTTTTTCAACGAGTTGTTCTGGAATATTAATTTTTTCTTTTGTCTAGACACTTGAAGATTGATTTTGCCGGTATATTCGGTTCTTTAACTTCTTTGTTCACGGATGATAAAATGGATTTTCAATATTTTGCGTAAGTATTCTTCATTGGATTTTATTCGACTTACAAGTCTCTCTCATGTCAAATAGTTTAACTTTCTTTCGTTACATTTTATTTTGTCATTTTGCATTCAAAATTTTTTCGAGTTATTTATGTTCTAAGTACTGATTGCGTAATGTGATTAGAAAATTGAGGCTAAAAAAAGCAGAACTTACGAAATTTTCGCTCCCACTCTTTCTTATCAAAACATCACCTTCACAGTAGAAGAAAAACTTAAAATGAAGATAAGTGATAATTTTAGCGCAAATAATGACAATTCTAGGCACAATTAACAGAATGAAGCATGCGTTGTACGTTCTCATATTCCTCCCTGTTTTCATAAGGCTGCATCATTTAGGGCAGTTGAATTGCTAACAAGTTAAAACTTATTGAAATAAATTTTTCTTCATCTCTGCCTAGCGCCGTCTAATTATTTGATGATACAAATATCAGTCTGTAAATGTAACAGTAACCGTTGTAAGTGGGTCATCGTTTCAAACACTATTTTGAGTGACTAACTTGCTATTTCTTTTTTTGCGGAATTTCACTTGCCAAGCGTTCTTCCTATTGGCTAAGTCATTTATCAATCACCCCCCACCCCTGTATTTGATTCAATTTCCAATTTTCAATTAGAAAATTTTCTTCTACTTCTAACGTTATGACTCTATCAATCTATCGAGTAGAACAGGATGAAAGCTTCGGATTCATGTGTACCCGCACATATTGATATGTGTTCTCGTATCTGAACAGAGACGATGAATTGTACGAGAAAACGACTCATGATACATAATTTTATATAATGAAAAGGAAATTTTAAATACTTAAAATTCATAAAACGAAAAATTTTATATAATACTAGCTGTAATCTGCGTGCGTTGCAACGCATTCAGTTTGAATATTTTAATTTTGTATTTATGAGTAAATGAGATTTGCGATTATGATTTGAAATGAGAATTTTATTTAATGGTGAAAAAACCAGTGATAGTGTCAACAGTTAATTCTCTATGATATCGTTAGTGCGTTTTCAAACAGACATGTATGGTGATGCACACCGACCATGAAACATATTTTGGATGATGATCTGAAAAAAGTCTGGATCAATGGCGACATCAGGTATTTCTGCTGATATGAGCTGACCCATTTGGCATGGTATGATTTTCTCAATAAGCCAAATTATGTGGTAATTCTCTTTTTTTGCCATTCAATGGAATACATCAAGCACCGTGTCTGTCCAAAAACATGACTTTTCGCAATAAAACCAAGTATAGAGCTTAATATTTGTTTTAACTCACGTGCGATAACGCATCATGAAGATCCGATGATGTTTGCCTAGGTTGCAAAAGCTCTTTAATTTTAGCTCGAGCAGGATTGCATGTGAATGTAATAAATAACTCTGGCTACCCATATGCTCACCGACACTTGTAGCACCGAATGAAGTTATTTGGAAACACGAATGCACCGATATATTCGCCAAGAAAAGTATCTATTGATTTGCTTGAACCGATAACAATGTTGATAATGGCTCGGCTGGCGACGTTAAATCTGGTAGTTTCACTTTGCCACCAGAACAGCAAATTCCAGCTGTTTCATTCTTAAATTTGAGAACACTACAAAACATGCATAATTGATCCATTTCTCCGATGATGACGCTTGGGTGAAGACTATAGTTGGTTATCGGATCAGAGTGAAATGCATTGACTGAGATTCAAATCAGAGTATTGGCAGCGTCTGAATAGTGAAGTGCGTTCTTGATTGAATTTCATTCTTGCATCCCGTTGCTCTGATGTTTCCGACGAACGGGCTTGAGTAGTGCGTTCTCGATCGGAATTTATTCTTGCTTTCCGTTGCTTTCCGTTCTAAATGAATAGAGCTATAAGATAAAAAATATCACTGTTGTTATCTTCAAGATATTTGAAAACTGAATCGTTTATAACAAAATTTAAAACAATGGCTAACTTTTAACCAATCAGAAAATTCCATTTCGATTTTCGCTGATACCGCTTGAACGGTTTGTCGCAGAATGTTCTAATGTCGACGGAAACCTTCCTCGTGCTTTGAACTATCTGTATGCCAAGTTTCATAGCTTTCTGGCGTTTGGTTTAGGAGTCTATAAAGAACAGACAGACAGACAGACACACATTCACTTTTATATATATATAGACTCCATTATGTGAAAGTCAAAAAACTATGCATTAATCTTTCTAGTTGCAAATACCTCTTCAAGCGGTCACAGCTAATAAAAAAATTATATATTGCATTTATCAATCTACACAAAGTATTCCTTAAAGATCATCCTTAATATCTATTTCTAAAATTAATGCTTACATTAACATCCATTAAACACTATCGCAAATTTGAGACTATTCAATTTAGGTGAACCAATTAACCACCAACTTACCTAAATTATATATTTTTCTTAAATGTAGAAATATAAATTCTTGCATGAAAAAACTTTAAAATGAAAAACTTTCTATTTGCATATTACTATTCATGGTATTCCAGAAAGTTCTCTCGAATTAAAAATACAAAGTGTATTTTTAGAATATCAAAAAGAAAAACAAAAAAGTATGCCACAAAGGTCACAAATTAATATTAAAGTGAGGAAAGACAAAAATTCTATCGACATCTGACAAATCACAGTAGTGGAAAGTGGAAGCAATAACCAACGGTTGGAAACAGAGAGTAGTTGAAAGACAAAATTTCAATGTCAAATTAAACTTGTTTTGATGTTTACTACATTCGGATTCCTCTGCTGTGATTGGTTAGATTTCGAAAGAATTGTCATATGTCCGGATTTAATTTTTCCATGGATTAAATATTAATTTAGCACCCCCAATTTGCGTATTTTTTTCCATTTTTGATTCGGATTTAAAAATTCTATTAATTTCTGTCCTTACGCAACACCCTGCATAAAGGCATAGTCTGAATAAAGTATTTGAATAGAAAAATTTTTGTTCTAATATTGACTCTAATAATTTGCATTGTTGATCTAGAGTAATTTTACTTGGAAAAAAAACTTGATAAAACTTGACTTTTTCAAAGAAATGAACATTTCAATCAAACTAATTATTTCATATCTTGTGTATAGTAACAATAACTTGATAATATAATGATATAATATAAGGGCAAATAACTTGAATAATCCGCATTTTAAATTAAAAGCTGTCAAAAGAAATTATTATTATTTTTTTTTTACTTTTTATTTTAATTTCATTTATTATTTATTTATGCACTTACTATTTATTTATTTATTTACTATTAATATTTTCAATATAGTTGAAAACTATTAGTTAGTTCAAGCTTAAGAAAAAAAATCTTAAAAATTAGAACCTGTTGTTGACCTTAAAGAGCAGAAATAGTAAACTTCTTTTTTTTTACTTTATAAACTGAACTTTTCGAAGCACTAAAAGTAATGATAATATAATCTAAGATTGATGAATGCAAATATTACATTTTGTCTAAAATGAATATTTTCAGAAAAGTAAAGTAAGAGATGAAAAAAAAAAAATGAAGCGTAAGGTTGTGTGAAAAAAGAATAATAAGTAAATTAAGCTTTTTATAACCTATTTCACCTTATCAAATGTGAAAAAAGTTTTGAAAAATGTTTTTTTTTCAGTCAGAAATTTATACAATATGAAGTTCCGTTTCACATTATAAGAATTAAAATTGTTTGGGACATACATTAATCATACTAGTCTTTAACTCTATCAGATTTAATGGTTTGTATATAAAATGATTATAAATTATCTGTGGAAGTTTTATAAAATCCAATTATTAGGAACTGAAATCATAACTTATTTCATTTATCACAGTAGATTTATAGTTTTTAATATGAAAATGTCGTTTTTGAAAGACTTAATTGAATAAAAATATTAAATCACCGAGAAAGTGCGTTTAAAACATATTTTAATATTTCAAAGTTAATGGCCTAAAAAGCAAAAGCAGCATTCTTTTTTTTTTTAAAGCAACCAAAAAAATCCAACTATAGCTATTTATGTTTTTCGTTTATTTTTTCCTTATACATATTCTCCTTTTGTAGATTTAATTAATTTTCTAAAACACTCTCAGAAATAAATCTCTCACTTTTGATGTTTCAGAAATCCCTCAGCCGCGTTTCGTTAATTTTGAGATAATACATGAACCATTTTGTGACAAAATCACGTGATTTGTGATGCAACGCGAATTCTGAATTCTATGATGAAAATGTTTCCTCAACTTCAAATCTGATATTAGTGCATTGTGGGAAAATTAAGATGAAAAACATTCATGTATAATAAGGTATAAGACGAAAAACTTTTGTTTTGAAATTCAAAACTCAAACCACCCAAAGTCGACCACTGTGCAAATCAAATAATTACAAAAAATAACTTTGGAAAATTTACAAGCATTAAGGTTTTTTGCAATGAGTCAATAAAACCTAATTGCATTTAGTCAAACACATAAATTTTAATTTTATAAAACATAAATGTAACAAATTTTACTTTTCAAGTTCAAATATTTTAAAGTTTAGATAATTAAATAACAATATTTTTTTATTGAAATGTAACATTTAGTTTCTTTGAAAGCTACATAAAAATTCATCTAAATAGGAAGCTGTATAAAAACCCAACCTAAAGTTAGGATGAAAAATTGAAAAAGAATGTTTTCATTAATGGAGATTAAAATATTCATGTACGTTTAAAGACCTAAATAATACATTTTATTCGTACCAGTGTTATATTTTTTACTGTTATTTTAAATCCAACACGTTTCTAAATGCAAACTGGAATTTGTTTTATATTTTGCTAAGAAAATATTTATTTTATTCCCAAGAATAAAATAGACAATCCAGTCTTGTTTCAGAAAACCTAAGTATCTTTCATTTTGATTAAAGAAATATTCTGGTGAGCAAAGTGATAACTTCTTTTCAATATGAAATTATAAATTTAGAGAATGATTTTTCCTCGTATTATTTTGCACCACAATTACAGAATTTAATGAAAAAACTCCTACAATAACCAATAATTGATGTTTCGTTTTTCTTTTCTTGTAGCGTTCATGATTATGATAGCAATAATAGACTGGATGGTTTGGAACTCCTAATTGCATTAGGCCATGAATCAGATCATGAACACCATGATTCAAAAACTAAAGAAAAACAAAATGATGACATAGAAAGTAATTGCGTTGTGAAATATTGATTTATTTTTACATATATATTTATTGTAAAGATAACCTAATTCAGTAGTATTATTATTTATAGTGAAAGCAAAATAAAAAGAAAAATTATCGTAAAAAAATAAAATTTCAAACTTTTCTTAGTTGGAGAACAAAACAAATCTTAATTTTCGTTAGCTTAGCTTAAAAGAGCAACTCAATTTATATTTACTATAGCTATGATGATATTTTTTGTTTTTCATATTTGAAAATTCAATACTTTTATTTTTAAAAGCAGCTGACCGGCCTGTGTAGGGGGCAGGGAACTCTCCTTGCATCAGAAAGGTTCTGGGTTCGAATCCCGGGCAAGGCATGATTGTTTCTTTCTCTCTATCTGTGTTTATGTCCTTTCTCCTTTGTGTGGGAATGTGTGAATGATACCCGCCCTATAAACGGGTTGTGGTAGTGTGCCGTGGGCGACGCTGCTCCCCCGCCGTGGCTTCGCCACAGGTGCCCACTGGGTAACGAAAAGAGAGTTAGCAGTTCTGGCACTTTCTGTGACCAATGGACAATAGTTCCAAGGTCCGCCATTAAAAAAAGAATTTTAAAAAGCACGATTTACATCGAGACAGCGACCGTTACCTGAAATAGTTCTTAGAAATATAACAGTAGGGGACATTTTCCCCCCTAGTTCAGGACTGTCCAACTACAAAGAGTCCACGGGCCAGAATTCCGGACACTGATCACCTGGCGTGCTGCAGTTTGAAATAGTTGAACAATAGCTCCTTATACAATAACAATTAATAGTTGAATTATTATTTATTTAACAATGGAACAGAAGGATTATAAAGCCAGAATTTGCTTACATTTTAATGGGAAAACTGAATCAAAATGCTTAGCTATTTTGCTATCATTAAATGCTTTTGCCTTTTCTACAGCACACTTTTTTAAGAACGACGCCATCAGTGTAAGGTTTTTTCACTTTAGCAAGCTCAAGTGAAATTGCATACGAAGCATGCAAAGCATTGTACTGATAAGATTTTACTTGAGTTAAACATCCCAGCTTGTTTTTGCAGTTTTGATTTCAGTTCTGAAACTATCAGAGATCTTGCTTCTCCTTGATATTTACTGTGCTCCCTTCGTGAAGACTCGAGTAATGCCTTTTGACATTATCTTCTTTGCACACAGCCACAACTTGCATACAAATCAAGCACTGGAGTTTGTCCTTTTCTATTCGTGATGAAATACTGGGTTTCCCACCGGTCCTGGAACACTCGATTCTCAATGTCTATCTAACTCGAGGCAATACTATTGTATAAATCCAGCGTGAAGGGTAGGACTGCTCTTGACCTGTATATGCCCTGTACCTTTTTCTCCCAATACAATGAAAGGGGTGAAAGAGCGATCAGGAGGAAACTTCGGGGATCTCGGCTTGACCAAGAATAGATGCTTCTTGATAACATAAAATTTCGAAATTATTTTGAATAAGAAGTTGGTGGGCCGCACGAAATTATGCTGTTTCTTCGGGTACTTAAGACCACGTCATAATAAGGAGGAAGCGTCCCTAGGAAGGCTAGTGAAGATTCCCTATTATGCCGCTTCGTTGGGTGTTTTAAAACAGGTCATAATAAGGAAGCGCTTTGTCGCAACATATATACAAATCCTTATTTTACGTAACGTTCTTAAGCTTCTGTACTTCGACAAAAATAGAGTAAAAATAACATTTTAAAAAATCTGTATCCTTAGAAGAAAAACTAATTTCCTATTTGAAATCCCCGCAACTGAATTAGACACGATAAAGTATTTGTAAAATTGTTCACTCATGTAATACATTCGGTGTTTATTTGTTTTTTCATGTAACAAACTACATGATACAAAATTACATGATTTTGTATCATGATTTGTATACATGATACAAAAGCATTAATTGTGGGCTGTGTAGTTAAATTTTTAAAAATCTATTTTCGCGCATAACTGAATATTCTCTATAGCTTTGACATCCCTGTGTATTTTTTCCTATAGCATCCCTGTAATATGAAATAAAAATGTAAAGACACAGAATCTTTTTTGATTGTTGTATACGTATTCTTATTGGCCAAAAAACGCATGGCAGGATTTAGTTTTCTCGCTTTCTTTGGTTTGCATCAGCATTAAATTAATAAAAAATAAGGCATTGCTTACCTCCAAAATATTTCAGATCCCTGAATTAAAGGGATGTACCTATAATATTAGAATGATTTTACGCGGAGTGATGGTTGCTGTAAACTCTAACGTTAACGCTATTTGAACTTCACAGCGCATGCGCAAAAATTTTTCCAACAAATCCCCGGTCAATAAAGGGTAGAAAATAAAATTAGCTTTATGGTTAATTGGGAGATTTAACGAATTTACGTTTACTTCCATACGCTCCCGTACGTAAGGCATGCGCACTTCTAGTGCGCATACATCCGTGAAAAAATAATTAACTTATGTAAAGAAAAATAAGAGATTTTGTAAACATCCGAAAGTTAAAAATTCTAACAAAGTATCATTTTAACTTTAACCACAAAAACAAAACAAAAATTTACAATGGACGTAGACGATATTTACAAAGCTGTGGCATACGATTCAAGATGCTTTGCTCTACGTAAAACTGATGTGAGTAGAAAAATGTGTAGATTTTGATGAATTCAGCGATGAAGAACGCAGCTTATTATTCAGAATAAATTTAGTTTCTACATGAAGTCCACAAATAACCATAACTTAAATTAGTTGGCTTTAAACTACACAAGTAAGTTAGTAGTATCGCACGACTCATTTCTAAATTTCATCAACACATTTCTTCAAATTCGCACTCCGTGTCCATGATTTCAGTTAGTTGAAGGTCGACTTAAACAGAAAAAAAAGCATTTAACAGCTATGAGCAGAGTGCTTGAAGCTTGGTCTTCGTAGCGTTATTTAATGCCAACATAACGTTAAGATACGTATCATCTAAAATTAACGCAAGCATGCGAAGTTGCTTCAAATCTTGCGTACAGAAGTTAACGTAAAAGTGTGAAATCTCCCTAATGTAATATAAACGCTACGCAAATGCTCTCTAATTATTGATCATCCCATTATAAAATTTAAATTATTATTCAAAATTTGTGGCTTAAAGTAAAAAAAAAGTGTTTTTTTTTTTAATAAAAGTTAGCCTTATATTATTAGCTAATTACCCATACGCTACTTATTTGAATCGGAAACTAAATGTGCAAAACCAAATCTAAGTTCAATAAAACATTCTAGGGTTTTTCAAATGAATATTTTTTTTAAAATTTAGATATGACATTCTGTTTATCATCAATATTATCGAACTCTAATTTTAAATTTAAATAATAAATTAACAAAAACAAAGTAAATATACCTTATGTTTGTGTTTTCCTTAGGAATTAAAATCCCTTTAAGAAATTATTAACAAAATTAAATCCTATGGATATGGAAAAACAACCATATTAACAATTTCTTATCACAACGCGATACGAACAACAATACGATACGAACAACAACGCGATACGATCAATTTAGTATTTTGTCGAAATCACAAATAAAAATACTTATTTAATTTCTTATAACTTTTAAGATTACATAAAAAAAAGTTATTTATTGAAGAATTTTCAACTCATTAAAACTCTTTGTTGAGAACTATTATGACTTTAATTTTTTTTTATTTTTTTTTATTTGTGCCGTCTATGAGGAGGAGTTATAAATAATAGCATCGCTATGACTTATCTTTTAATATCTTTGAACATGAGACTTTTGATAAGAATTCCTAATGACACATCAAGAGATAATGGCTTTTACATCGTTTTCGGATAAATCCAGAATCTTCGTATCCCGAATATTGTTTACCATTCTAATATATTTTTAATGGCCTTTTAATAGAAAAACAAGTAATAATTTGACAAGAATTTTTTTCATTCGTGTATATGTGTGTGTGTGTGTGTGTGTTGTTTTTAATCTGATTATCTGCATGTCTAAACAAAGCCAAATTTATTTGGTCTTAAGTCAGCTGTAGCAATAGATATTAAACAGGGTATCAAGAAATACGAAACTGGTTGTCACTTATAATAAGTTTTAATAATATTCGTGAATAATGGATTTGTTGCATAATTTTTTTTTCATTTGCATGTAATTCGTAGGACCCTATAGATTTTCGGATTTTTTTTTTTAATAATCTAATGTAAATACCGCAATTGAGTTATTTGTATTTTTTTAAGTAGCGAATGACCCAGAGGGCTACTAAAACATAAAAACAAAAATACAGTTCAGGATTTTCTTGCTTGGTTTAAAATTTTTCAATCTTCACAGTAAAACTTTTAAGTAAGTTAACTTATATTAATATTTAACATTACAGCAATTATTCAAGTTTATTGAAGTGAAGTGTAACTAGACTAGGAACTAACATTCCTTTAAACTTTATTTCGTAAAAATTTTGTCGCAAAAGATTAGAGCTTTCCCATTCTACTGATTTAGGCAGCAAAAAGAGCACTTGCCTTGCTTTTCCTAAAAGTTCTGGAAATCTCTTACACCGTTTCTGAATTCAAGAATCTTATTAAGTCCAGGTTTAAGCACATTTTATCATTTTTTCGAGTAAAGCATTCTTGAGTTTTAAAGAATTAGATTGGTCACTCTTTACTGGAAAATTTCTTGAATACACAGTCGTCGTCAATATTTGAATAAAAAAATCAAAAGCAAATAAATGAGTGTTGCCCAAACCAAAAGCGATGAAGTCGGAAACTCAGAGGTAATATGCTAAAATTGTTTCTTAGAATCAATAAAGAAGATAAAATTGGATGTGAGTAAAAAAACCGTAAAGATACTTTTACCACGTAAATATTTTGTAGGAAAAAAAATCACGTGGATATTTGACAATTCATTCTAAATTATGTGGTTTAAGCGCTATCTAAACCGAAGGAGGATTTTAGCTCTATCCAATGCACAGCACATATTCGAACTAATTACATTTAAGTAAAATATTAAATAACTATGAAAATATCAATAATTTAACTAGAATAATTTTTTTCTCGAGGATTGGGTTAAACTTTGCATGTCTAAGGCATTAATCATTTAGAGTTACCAGTGACGGATAAGCTTTTCAACGTTTCGAAATAATTCGAAACTTTTAAGTTTTTTTTAATCAAAGGATTAAATAACAAATTATTATTATTTAACATTTTTTTTTATTAAGAAACATGTTTCAACAGCACAAAATACTTCCTTTCCCCTGCATTATATTTTGGAGCAGTTATATTTCCAATAACAAAGAAACTCATGTAAATTAGTTTAATCCCCTGCCTCCTGATTATTACGATATGATTATTAATATTATTTTTTTTTCAGGACAAATCGATGATATTTTTCAAGATCATGACCGAAACGATGACGGATTTTTAGATTTCATGGAATTTTTATCAGTTCAGCGTGTTTACCCTGATTTTGCTAGAGAAAGAAATGTATCAGAATTGTAGTTCTTCTATCGTAGTTCTTCTGTCATTTTCTGTGATAAAATAACAAAATACAAAGATACTGACTAGTCAACTGTAAAGCAAAAAGGGAATTTCTAATTGTGGAAATGTAATGCAAGTTTCAAAATTGATTTACTTTGGACAATAAATTCAATTTTTTTTTTTTTTTTTTTTGATTTATTAATAAAGATTTGTCAAAGAGTTTATGGAAATTCAAGAAAACTATAATCACAACATATTTCGCGTTCGAATTTCTTCACAACTGCCGAAATACTAGCAACAGATAGGGGGTGCAAATTTTTCGGTATATTTCTGTCTCATAATTGTTTTCTGCTAAATTTCTGGAAGAGAAAATTGAGATTATTTTCATACACCACTCCCACTTTTAAAGGTATCTGGAAAATTCAAACCACTGAGTGTTTATGGAATCTGATCTGTTTATTGTAATACATTTCGAATTTTGAAAGAGTGATAAAAACATCTCAGCTAGTTAATACTCAAAGGGACCAACATGTTAAAAAAAAACTCGTATTTGGAGATCCTTCACTTATTCTCATTTTACACACAGATTTACAGATAAGTTAATAAAAAACAAGTGTTTGCAAACAAGTGGACTATTTGAAAATGTTTTGATTATAGAGGCAAACGTGGATTATAAGCTGATATCCCGTTGAGGAAAGCTAACTGAAAAATGAGAATAATATTTTGTGGAATGAAATGTTATTTTAAACTCCATGCTTAATAGCTAAAGTTTTTATCGTTTGATTTAAATTTTGAGATTCAATTGCACAAGCTAGTTTTTTTGCTCAATCACCACCAAGACCATCATTATTTAACAAAAATGTTGCATATTTAAAACTTATTTTACAAAAATTTAAAAATAAAATGCACTTATAACGTATGATTTTCTGTAAGAAACCTAATTTGATTTTGAATAGTTAGATAGTATTATGACCAATCTAAGAGAAGAGAATCTTAATTTTTCATTTACTATTAAAACCATTTATTCTTTTAAAATTTTATTAGTATTATTAATTGGGATTTCATGTTATTAGATAGTTTTTTAATTACACACGTAGAAACAATTCCGGTAAAATTACTGTACTTCAAGGTAATTACAATTCTGGTAAAAAATAAATAAATAAATAAAAAATAAAAACATAATTCTGGTTAATGAAAACTAAATGAACGGTATTTAAACCATTCTATAGGTAATTTTTCCGTACATGTGGTGTTACGTTCATAACCGGAAATTCTAATTTTCAAAATTATAATTCTCATTAAAAAGTAAATTTTACCGCATAAGTGGGTTTTGTGTCATTCTCCAAGTTCTCATGATAAATTTACATTATAAAATTAAACTTTACTGTTAATTTTACTAAAACCGTAGCCAAAGTACTTCGGCGAGATCTAGCTTGACCTCGTTTGAATGTTTGACGTGTTCTTTTGAGCTGCTTTGTTTACTTTTCAAAATAATAATATTTTTAAGTTAATTTCAGTCTAAATTAGTTTTGAATTGTTTTTAAGCCCCTTTCTACAGCTTTACAAACGTGCGTGAAGTGATTTTGGTTTTTCTTTGACTTTAGTACTTCAATTTGCAAATGCGCCAATCCAACATGGCGTCTTTCTTGCATTAGTGAAACGAAACACTTACGATTTGACATTTCTTGGGGAAACTGGGGAGCAGGATGGCAGACTGTGAGGATGATGCATTTTACTCCTCTCTTGAAACGTACTCTAATATTGTAGAAAACGCCCTTATTTCTAAATGCAATATGAATCAACAAATGCGTGAAGATGCTAGGAAAGCGTTGGGTGAGTTGAAATTTCTTGTTACAAGGCAATTTGAGAAAATAAAGTCTGTTGTTTATCGTGAGGTTTGCAAAGAAAATGTTGCGAGTTACGTTAAAAAAAAATTATATAGCGAAGTCGTGGCGTCGTCATCTGTTGTTAGTAAACAGAGTAAGGGGAATTCATCAAATTGTGCTCTTTTAATATCGGCTGAAAATTATAAGTCGGAGGACGTTAAGAAACTTTTCAAAGCACAGATTGACCCTAAAAAAGATAAAATAGGAATTAAGCAAGTTAAAAGTGTTTCTGAAGATAAAATTTTAGTTAATTGTGCTTCTGAAGCTGACAGAAATAAATTATTAACGAGCATTGAAACAAATTCGGAAATTTTGAAGCCAACTTTTCCTAAGCGAAAGAAACCTACGTTGTTAATTAAAAATGTACCAAATGATATAGAAAATTCACAAATATTAGACATTATTCGTGAGCAGAACCCAGAAGTTTTTGATTCTGATGAACATTGGAACGAGTCAAGGATTCGTTTTGTTTTGAAAAAATTCCAACATGTTCGATCTGTTGTTGTGGAGGTGCATCCAAAAGCTCGGAAAAATATTATTACCTTGGGATCTTTGAAAATTATGTGGAACATGTGTAGTGTTGAAGATTTCGTAGCTATAAATAGGTGTTTTTCTTGCCTCGGCTATAATCATAGATCTATGGAATGCAGAAATAAGTTGTCTTGTTATTTTTGTTCCGGAGAGCATAGAAGTTCGGAGTGTCATAATTGCGAAAATCAAGTTTGCGTAAACTGTATTAGATACAATAAAAAATTGAAAAGTGGAAGTAAAAAAGTGGATGTTAGACATAAACCTTTTTCTCAAAGCTGCTCTTGTCATATTTTTATGAGGGATCAAATGACTGCTCGAATTGATTATGATGGCTAAGGTCTCTAAGAATCACATCAGTTTTGTACAATTAAACTTGCAAAGCTACTCAGCAGCTTATTTTAAATCTTGAATGTGATGATGTTGATGTTGCCCTTGTTCAGGAGCCCTACTGTCTTAATGGCAAATTACTTGGCTTTCCAAATACTTACAGAATTTTTTCTGATGAAAAATCAGACGTTATTAAGGCGGCTATCATTGTTCGTAATAGAGCGATAACTGTTTTTTCTGTTTCAGAAAATTTTGCTTATAATGCTGCACTAATTGATGTTTCGTATAGAGGACACAATTTTACTCTTTTTTCTTATTATTTCCAGCCTTCCGTTAATATTGATTTAGATCTTAGGAAGATAGAGCATATTTTTTCGAGTAAAAGTCTAAAGAGACTTATTTGGTGTATGGATGCCAACAGCAAATCTGAAGTCTGGTTTAGCCCTATTACTGACTCCAGAGGTATTAGGTTGAGCGAATTCTTTAGTGTTTGGAATTTGTTTTCGATAAATGAAGACTACGGACCTACATTTAGTTCGATTCAGGGAACAAGTTATATTGATGTTACCGTTGTCGGAATGGAACTTCTTCAGCTGGTTGAGAAATGGTATATACCTGAGTATGATTCCCTGTCTGATCATAAAAGGATTTCTTTTGAAATGAAAATCTCAAGAGCTAACTATGATTTTACCATTTCTGAAACGAAAAACCTCTTTAATATTAAAAAAGCAAACTGGGAACTTTTCCATCTTCTCGGTTCTGATTCCATATCTAATATTTTGAATTCCATTGAAAATTGTGAACGACCAGATATGTTGGAGGTATGCGTTCAAAATTTACAAAATTTAATTATTTATGCGGCAGAAAAATCTATTCCTTTGAAAAGGAGTGGATCGCATCAAGTTCCTTGGTGGTCGGTAGAAATTTCTTGTATGCGGAAAAAATTAAATGCTGCTAGAAGAAGATATCAAAGGACTAGAAATCTCGTTTTAAGGGAGATTTATAGAAGCAGTTATCTTCGTATTAGGTCTGAGTATAACTTAAAACTTGAGGAAAGCAAACTAAATTCTTGGAAGGATTTTCTTGGAGATATTACTGTGCAAAATGTGTGGAATAAAATTTATACTTATGGAGTTAAGACCAACTTTGCTAAAAGGCTTGAAATCTCGGGTATTGAAGATTCCCCTGGTCATTTCACCTCTTCTTTTGAAGATACGATTGATGCTATATTGAAGAAAGCGTTTCCTCGTGATTCTGAAATGCAGGACCATTTCAGTCATAAGCTCTTACGTAACGAGGCTGAATTGATTTATGACGCTAAAGATGATGTTCCCTTTTCTAGTGCGGAAGTTGATTGCGTAGTCAAAAATTTAAAGGTGAACAAAACTCCAGGATACGATAGAATAACGAATGAACTAATTAAAAATTTGCATGTTAGTTGTCCTTCTGTACTGATAACCTTGTTTAATGTTTGTTTAAATCTTAGTATTTTTCCGAAGAGCTGGAAAAGAGCAAAAGTTGTACCGATTCCTAAAAATTCTGAGTTATCAAGGTCTCATATTGATAACATTCGATGTATAAGTCTACTTCCTTGTTTAGGTAAATGTCTTGAAAAACTCTTCATAAATAGACTCAACTTTCATCTACGTCAATCAAGCCTCTTAAGTAAGGATCAGTATGTTTTACACCTCAGAGGTCAGCTGAAGATGCTTTGATCCGGCTTTGTAATCTAGTTAGACAGGGTAAACATAAAAATTTTGTCACTTTTCTTATTTCCTTAGACATTAGAGGAGCTTTCGATAATGCTTGGTGGCCTGGAATTCTGCACTTGCTAAGACATCTCAAAGTTCCTAAGAATATTTTTTACTTAATAAAGAGTTTCTTGCACGGTCGATCTGCTGATCTTACTCTGGGCAATATCACAAAAAACTTTGTTTTGGAAAAGGGTTGTCCTCAGGGGTCCGTTACGGGACCCTTTATTTGGAACCTTATTATGAATGACTTGCTCTGTGGTTTATCAGAATTTCAAAATAGTTATAAAATTGCATTCGCTGATGATCTACTTATTGTTGTTCAGTGCAAGAACTTTAATGATGCTTGTGTTCTTTCTCAGAATATCTTGGATTACGTTTTTGAATGGTCGAAACTTTATAGGCTGGAATTCAATCCTTTGAAATCTAAAGTTATGATGATACATAAAAAGTCGATGCCGACTGATGTTATTCAGTTAACTCTTGGGAATGAACCTATTGAAGAAGTAAAGCAGATAAAGTATTTGGGAGTTATTGTTGATAATAAACTGCAGTTTAAGCAGCATTTATCTTATGTTTCCAGTAAAAGTGAAAAACTTCTTCTTGCTTTATTGCGAATTTCAAAAAATACTTATGGGGTTAAAACAGATGTTCTTAAATTAATATATAATCAAGGTATTGTACCACTTATTTCATATGCTTCAGGATCTTGGGGAAACTCTTTGAGAAAGAAGATTAATATTAGAATCCTTAGAAGAACTCAAAGAAGAATTCTTCTACGTATTATTCGGGGCTATAGAACTATTAGTTATGATGCGGTCTTTGTTATCTCTGGTCTTCCACCTATTGATTTAATTATCATAAATAATCTTGAATTAAAGGAGAAGATAAAAGACAACGATTGTCTAACCCTGGACGGGAAGCTTCCTATTTCATGTTTGCCCCACCCAGCATGTAGGAAACCTGTTATAATTATTCCTTATGTAAATAATGCTTTTCAGGCATATAAAACTATCTGTTTTACGGATGGTAGTAAGCTTGATGGAAGGGTTGGTCTTGCTTTTGTAATTTATGAAAATGGAACAGAGAAGGTTACTGCCAAGCACCGACTACTTAATGAATGTTCTGTTTTCCAGGCTGAACTTTTGTGTATAAACCTGGTTGTTAAGTGGATACAAAATTCTTTTAGTGAAAACAAAATTTTTAAATACCTCATTTGTACAGATTCTCTTTCTTCACTTTTTCTTTTGCGTGACACGACTTCTACTGAGAAGCTTGTGGTGGAAATTCACTCGATTTTGAACGCTCTTGAAAACGTAACTATTCATTTTTCTTATGTTCGTGGCCATAGCGGTATTTTGGGCAATGAAAGAGCAGACCAATTGGCTAAGGAAGCTACGTGTGGTGAAATAGACTTAAGGGTGTCTGTTCCAGCTTCTCACTGGAAGCGCATCGCTAGAGATAAAATCATTGCGGACTGGAATGCTGAATTTCTTTCTTCGCCTCGGTCGCTTTGGACGAAAAGGTTCTTTCCATCCATTTTTCACCGTTTGCAATGTAAATTCTTTGCAACTGATTTTAAATTAACCCAAATTTTAACAAACCATGGAAATTTTAAGAGATATTTATTTCGTTTCCATCTGGAGACCAGTGGAATTTGTGCTTGTGGCGATGCTGATGAAGATGCTGAACATATTCTTCTTCATTGCGATTTGTATGCGAGTGCCCGAATGAAATTAAAGACTGATTTGAGGCGTCTTTCTATTTGTTGGCCTCCTGTCTTATCAGAACTGGTCAAAAGTATTGAAAGTCTTGCTGCCTTGCGGAATTTTGTTTTTAATTTAAATTTGTAAATTTTTCTTCTTTTGTTTTCTACTTACAACTGTAAGCCTCATGTTATACTTTGTGGTGCATGAGGAGTTTTAAGTCGTTTAATAATAATAAAAAAAAAGTACTTCGGCAAAAGTTACCGAGCTTTTTTTTGTTACCATGGAGCCAAAAACATTCTAAATTTTACTATATTCTGGAAATTTCAACCATACTTTTTCCTAAGTGCATTTTTTTAGGATTCCGTTGCTATGGAAAGCGCTAATTTATAT
Source organism: Parasteatoda lunata (assembly GCA_949128135.1). Classification (NCBI taxonomy): domain Eukaryota; kingdom Metazoa; phylum Arthropoda; class Arachnida; order Araneae; family Theridiidae; genus Parasteatoda; species Parasteatoda lunata. The sequence goes on from OX421971.1 coordinate 96,078,868, forward strand.
GATTTTTGATGTAACGAGTGAATAAAGATAGACAAGAATAAATGAATTAATAAAAACCAATACATCGGTGAATTAGGGAAAATGAGTATCAGTAAATCGAATCAACAAATTAAAGGGTCAACTAGTCAGCTAATTTGATAATTCTAATATTAGAGAATCATAGAATAAGTGAATAATGTAGAGAATAATGCAATGATTAATGCTATGAATGATCTAGTGAATCAGTGTATTAATTAATTATCAGAAGTACGAATCAGAGAATCAGTGTATCGGCTAGTTGAAGAATCAGTTTGTAAGAAAATAAAGAGCATGTACATATGTATCAATGAATCAGCAAAAAAATCTGACAAATCAGTTTATCAGTCAACTTGCGAATTAGTTTATCGAACTATTGGAAAATGAGTGAGCATTAAATCAAATGTATAATGAATCAGTGTATTAATTCATTAACGAATGGGAAAAGCATACAAGCGATAAATCAATGGACCTACGAATTGGGGGATCGAAAAAACAATTTTTTAAAAAAATAAAGCAAAAGTATACAACATTAAGCCTTTCAATACTTATATATTTATTTATTTGTTTGTAAGAACATTTCAACAACCAGACCTCATATTTGTGAACGAGCGATTATAATTTATCAGAATACGGAATAGTTAAACAAATAAGCCAATGCTGCTCTGATGATTAGGGTTATGGTCCCAATTTTTGCAGTAATTTACGAAAGTAAAACGCATCGAAAGATTTAAAAAAAGAAGTGTTTTTAAATTCCACTTTTATGCAAATTCAAAACACAGCAATTTCCGTTTCGTTGCGTAAAAAGTTCACATTTTAAAAAAATATGTGAATGGGCTAAAAAAAAATTTTTTTTTAACTAATTTATGTTTTTTAGAAATAGTGCTGTAAAGTATAATGAAAACAATTTAAAACAACCTTGTTTTTATTAATGTTATAGTTGTTTTTCACTAATAGAGAAGAGTAGTTTTTAGGTTTTAGTTAAGAATTTTTTTTTTTTTTTGCTGTGCCTGTTGAAGCGTTTGACAATAAATTAAAGAAGAAAGAAAAGATTACAAATTTGTTGTTGAATTCAAGTAAAAAAATTTCGAAAAATTGCTGCAGTGCATGAGACAAGTCAACTCAGAACAATGGCTCATTGCAACTGGTAGAAAAAAAAACCAAGTTAGTATGAATAAAACTGAAGTGTAAGTTATTATGAAAATTACTAATGAGTTATAAATTGGGTCCTCTGATTGAGTTAAGGAGCAAGCTTAGCCAAGAAAATAAGTTAAAGTAAGAAAGATAGGAAACTTGTGTGGAAGCAATATGTTTACTTACTTATTTATTTATTCATTTTATTTTTATTTATTTATTTTATTTATTATTCAGTGCCTGCCATTAGGAAAAAAAAATTATTTATTAATTAACTACTTTGTTTTTATTTATTTATTCATTACCTAGTTAATTTATATTATAACTAGTTAATTTATTTTTTATTTATATTATTTTTTTGTCATTTATTTGTTTTTATTTATTTATTTTTTTAAAAGTATTATTATATGAAGTAGTAATTTCTTAATAATTAGTTGAACACAGTAATTATAGTTCTTTATTGAATAAATAAAAGTCACAGAAATTGTTTTATTATTTTTGTACTTTTTATTTATTCCATAGCAAGTTTCATATAATCTTCTAAATTGTGATTTTGACAAAATATTTTCTGGTACAATTTTAATCATTTTAGATATCTAGCACAGCATCAGGTAAACCAGAAATTCTATTTACGTTACCTTTTTTCCAAATTTATGCAACTTAATTCCTTTTTCTTTTTTTTCTTCTTTTTTTTCCATTTTAAGTACTTTAACTGAAACTAAAAGTCTGATTAAAACATGGTTCAACAGGTGAAAGAAAGCTTTAAATAAAATGATGAAAGTTAATTTAGGTATATGTAAAATATTATAATAGTATAACAGTAATATGTAGAATAATTGAATGTGATTTACAATTATGAACGTGTTATGCATTATATTTTATTTTATAACCGGCGTTCAATACCTGAATCGATTCTGAGTTTGCGACCACCAATGTTCAACTCCCTCTCCTTGTAATTTTGAACCCCAACCAGAAAGACAAGGGAACTCTCGAATCAAGTATTAGAAGAAATTTACCTTCATGGTGGGCGTTTTTGTAGAACTAACCTGCATCTGCGTTACATGGTGATGAAAACCACGAAAACCTCCCAACGTTAGACTAACGGCAAGGGGACTCGTGATCCTTCTACCACTAAGGATATTCTGCGTCAGCACTGTAGTCGGTGCGAGCCGGATGCGGAATTCGTATCGACCAGCCATCGCTGTGATCGAACCCGGGTCACCGCAATGGGAGGCTAGTTCTCTATCCACTGAGCCACCTGTATAATATGTGTGTTTTTGAAATCAGCAGGTTTTATGTAAACTCAAATACTTTAATAAACATATTTTAAATATGTGGCAAAGGGATGAAAGAAGCTCATCTATTTATCTTTAAAAGATATTACGTCATCAAATTACACACAACAAATATAGTTCAAAAATAACCAATTATGCAATAATCAATTTAGGATGTGCATTTATACTATTTAAGTTGAAATTAGTTTGTAAAACAAACATACATATATTTTGTCACTTTTTAACAGCTTGGCCTCCTTGATCACCTGATGGTAATCTATGTGACTGTTGATTGTTTGATTATATGAAACCAGTTTTTTTAGTGTATAATTGCCGGTTTTCATATTTTCTGCTTTATAACCGTAGTTGAACAGTCAATCCAATTTTGAATTTACGACTACCAATGTTCATCTCCAAAGCCTTGTAATTTTGAACCCAATCCAGATGACAAGGGAACTCCTTTATAGAGTATTGGAAGAAATTTGCCTTCGTGGAGGACTTCTTAGATGAAACTAACCTGCAATTGCTTTAGATGGAGGGAAAACCAAGAAAAACCCCACGGTTAGTCTAATAGTAAGGAGACTCTAACCCATGATATTTCTACCACTGAGTATGTTTTACGTGAGCGCTGTTGCCGATGCTAATTGGGTGAGGAATTCTCGTCGACCAGCCATCACTGGGACTCGAACTCGGGTTACCTCATTGGGAGGCAAAAACTCTATATACTGAGCTACCACGACTCATAATTGCCAGATTAAGCTGAATTAAATACGCATACTGCAGGACGCGTTCTTAACGCCACCCATTATGCACTTCAATATTTTATAGACTGCGCTATTTCTTGACTTGGGGAAAAAAACTGTGGACAACCCTTTGAACATATCTTGAGAAGATCTCGCAGCCGTTAAAAGTTGTTTTCATTCCTAATTTGTTTGCATCATTATAATTGAAAACTAGTTTCATTGTTATTGTTTTATTGAGTGTCACTGGTAGGCAAAGTTTTGCCCCTGAACGGACTAATTTAACTTTTTCAAATAATGGCTTAGGACCGGGAGACAAAAAATTCTCATCGTAATCTTTGTCCAAACGGTTCTAGTGTTATAAAAGATACAGCAAAGCGTTCTGACACTTATGAACAGTAAGCGCAAATGAAAAGTTGAAGGGAAAAAAAACCCAGTTCAAACAATCAAAAAGTCAACAAATAAAACAAAACATTTTATGGAACAAAACGGAAACGTAATTTCCCCATCTATTCACTCCCAAAACTTTTAGGTCGTTCTTCAAACAGTCTAACCACCTCGTTGCCTGTCTCCCTTTCTTCCTTCCACCTTTAATCTTTGAAAATGTTAGTTTTTAGCTGAATTAGAAGCTTCACGACGAAACACATGCCCCAGCCATATGTTTCTGTATGACTCTCAAAATGTTCGGTTGTTTATATTTATTATACTCTTCATGATTACATAAACTTCTCCATGCATTATTTTCTTTCAATGGTTCAAAAATTTACCAAAGGATTTTTCTTTCAAAAGCGAGTAATCTACTTTCTTCTGCTCCCAACTCTCGCTGCTATATAAAATAATTGGTCTAATAAGTGTTTAATATAACTTTAGTTCTCATGGAGATGAATTCAGATTTTAATTGGTTCCTTAGGCCAAAGTAACATCTATGAACCATCAAAATTCGGTTTCCAACTGGAAACCGAATTTTGATGGTTCCACTTTTAACTCATTTTTATTCATAATAAGTGTGCCTAACCAGGTGACTCCGCTAAATGTATAAATGACAATCTTGAGTGATTGCACAGTCCGTTACTAACCACCATGATTTTAGTTTTCTCTTCGCTTATTGTTAAGCCCATAACTTTAGCTGCATCCACAAGGGCCATAAACGTCTCTACCACATCCCGTTTCGTTCGGCCAACTATGTCAATGTCATCTGCATGAGCCAATAATTGTAAAGATCTTTGCAGAGTGGTGTTCCTAATCCTGTGTTGATCCCTGAATCTTTTATAACTTTTTCGAGGGTAATGTCAAATATGATATCTGATGGAGATCTCCTTGTCTGAGAAATCTCTCAGTATAAAAACTTCTGATGTTGTCTTTTAAATAAGGTTCAGAAAAAAAACAAAATTTTTTTTCTAATCATATTCAGTTTTCGGATTGAAAAGATTTTACATTAGTATACAAAATATTGGATGACAGTAAAATATCTGCATGCTTTACGCCTTCGGGACTGGGTGACAGTGTTTTTGTAACTTTCTATTACGTCTTTGATTTCTTCTTTAAAAATATTTTTTAAAGCAATTGTCTTACACCCGGAGAAAAAAAATTCTGGTAACATAACCGTACTGGATGGTAATGGCATTTCTGGTGAAGAAAACCGTTATTCTGGTTAATGAAACTAAAATATACGATACTTAAACCATTCATATGGTAAGTTTTACCGGAAATTTTGGTTTTCAAAACTTTGATTCTTATTACCACCCATTCAGAAAAAAAAAACTGAAAATTGAATTCACCCCAATAATTGGTTTTCATGCCATGCTCTAAAACATCATAATGAAATTTACTAATTTTTCCATATATATATCAAATTTCACTGTAATTACCAAATTTATAAAACCACATTGTACTGTTAAATTTGAATTTATTATTATTATTTTTCTTAGTTTTAGTAGTTTGTTTTAAAAATTACCAAAGAGTATTGGTAAAATTTATCGAGTATTTTGTTGATCCCATAGAGCCAGAAATACGGTAAATTTTATGATATTCTAGTAGTTTTGAAGATAATGTTGAAGATAATGAAGATAAAGTAGTTTCTCAGAGCGTGATAATACTGAGAAGAATTTTTTATTACATTCTTTTATTATTGCCAATGCGATAATGTGATGCAATTACTTTCAGCTTCTGGAAAAAATATTCAAATTAATTAAATGAAGAAAGGGAAATCCAATTGTTGCGCATTTTGATGAACAAAATCGAATTGCTCATATTAATTCAATTTTGCTTTAATTATTGAACATATTTGCATATTTTATTCAATCATAAATACTAATAAGATTCAGAAGCAAAACTTATTTTTTTATTTGCTTACTTAGCTGATTTTCTTTTTTTGAGGATCGAGGATGAATACCAAATGAAATTATTATTTGTAGAAATTTTACATCATATTTGAAAAAAAAATCACTAATTTAATTCATGATGCGTTTAAAAAAAATCGTAATTTTAACTTTTTTTTTTTTAAATATATCAATTAATTTAATTTGTTATCGTCTTTTAATTTAGAGTTATATAGTAACACCAATTTTACGTAAATTAAGATTTTATTAAATTATTGTATTTCATTCCATAATAAACAGTCCAGATTTATCTAATTGTCTTATAAAATTTTAATATTTGTAAGTAGTTAGTATTTTAAAAAGGTTATTACAGAATATAAGAGTATATATGTTACGGCCAAAGCCCGAAGTCCGGCGGCCGAAGTCCGAAATTTTCTTGATTTCGGGAATTGCCCGGTATAATGATTTTTTCTTCCAACTTTGGCTGATCTTTCCATGCCAATTCGCGATCTGGCCGGCCAATTCCCGAAATCAAGAAAAATTTTGGACTTTGTCCAGATATATATATATATATATATATATATATATATAGAGAGAGAGAGAGAGAGAGAGAAAGAGAGAGAGTATTATACTAAAGGATAAATACAAAAAGGAGAAAAATAAACAAAAAAAAACGAAGATAATTTAGAAAAACAATAAGTTTTATTTACTGCACATAACCTGCAAGTAAATAGAACTCATAAAATAAGCTCTAAATTGAATTTATATATGATTAAAAAATTGCTCAAAAAGTGTTCCTTTTAAATTCTGTGTGGAAAATCATTTCTTCAAACAATAATAGAAACTTAAAGGAATCGTAGGAGATTTCAACAATACACACTGCAGTAAAATGCCATATTTGCCATTGCTTCCAATAAAACATTTATTAAAAAAAATATTTGATTAAAAATGCCGCGTATTAAAATTAGTTGATTTTAGTTTACTTTAAGTTATTGTAAATAATAATTTACTGTTCTGTTTTTGTTAAATTATATCTAAAAAATGCTAATTGATCTATGTAAAAAAAATTTGCTTATAAAAAATACACATTTTTTTTTTTCTTCTAATATTCAAGTAATCGAGTTTTTTAACTTTAAAACAGGCTTTTTTTTTAATTATGCAATCATTTCCTAGCATTTGGCAGAAGGTAAAAAAATGTAATATGTGGACCAAATGTTTGTTACGGTCTTCTGCACGACCTTTTTGCCAGTATTTTAAGGCTTGAAAAGATCTCCCATATCATTTTTGATATAAAAAAATATGAATCTACGAAAATAAATGCTTGTTTATTATTATGAGTGTTATCTTTTAAGCCTATTTTTGAGAGATAAGTTTATATAAATTCTGAAATAGATTCAATGTTATTTAGTGTATAATTGTTTTTCTATGGTACATTAAAATCTCTTTAAATTACTAATATCAAAGACCTTTTGCACTAAAAAAATTCTTTAAACATCACAGTAAAATAAATAAAACTTTTTTAAATCAAATTTAACCGAGCATTTAATTCCAAACACAAAAGCCGCCCACATTAGATTTTCCACTTCCTTCTACATTTGAAAAATTCCAAAAATTGCTGAAGGGTTTAGAAACTTTTAGAAACTTAACATTTTGAACCTTTTTACCCCGTTAACAAAAAATGGCGTTTCTGACAAATGTAGCAAGACGAGGGAAAAAAATTGTTTGTTATTTTATCCTATAACTCTAACTATCCCTATTTATCAAAACATCCTTTGATCAGGTAAATATAGTTCTCATTTTTCCTCTTTTCAACCTTATAAAACTAAAAAACTTCCTTCAGGTCATATTTTTTCTGATTGTTTACTAACTAGTTTTAAACATAAAGTATTCCTTTGAGCAGGTGAATATAGTTCCTTTTCCTCTTTTCAACCTTATAAAACTAAAAAAAATTCCTTCTGATCATATTTTCTCTGATTGTTTACAAACTACTTTTTATTATCCTTGAAAACGACAAATAACAACTAGACAGACAAACAAATACAATAGTTCTAGGGAATCTATGTCTATTTTACTTCATGTCTTGTTTTTTTTATGGAGATCACAAACTTGGTAGCCAAGAAAAATTTAAGTTTTGTAATAATCTTCCTAGTTTTTTTCTTTCCTTGTGAAAAAATACTAATTTTATTGATAAAAGAAGATTAAGTGAATGAAGGAATAAATAAATGAAAAAGTAAGGGAATGGGAGAGTAAGCGTATGAAAGAAACCGCGAATGCATGAGTAAATAGATGAATGATCGAGTAAGTGAATAAAAAGTATTTGCGACATTTTGTAAAATGTTACACGTACCTTTCATTTTGTATTTATATTATTTTTCAAGCATTGTATATTTATAGAAGCATCCCATGCCCTACCTGTTCGAAATCAAATTTGTAACTATGTCTGAAAACGAAAATTTTAAAACAATTTTGTGATAAACACTTTTATAGCATACCATAAGAATACAATTCACATGAACAATTCTTTTATAATAGCATGGAATTGAAAAAAAATTTTATCTCGTTATATAACTTGTCTGTATATAGCTTGCTCACAAAAAAATACGATTCCCTTTTCAAAAATGAAAAAAATTATTCTTGGAGCCTCCAGAGAAACTTTTCAGTATTAATGCTGATGGTAATTTAAAATTTAAAGTGAAGAGAAGGATGATTGCAGGTAAACTCAGAGTAAAACGTTAAATTTCAGATGCTGAATTGTTTTTTTTTTTCTTTCAAAAGTTTTAATTTTTATCAAATTTTTGCAAAATTTCTTCATTGCTGAGTAATCCTGTCTTTTTGTTCTTCTATTTTTTTGTATTGTGATAAATTCGTTTCGACCAAACTATTTTTTAAATCAAAAGTATACAAGGGTGAAACTTCTTGGTTTTAAGTATCAAAATACTAATGCAGGTAAAGCAGAATTTATCGTGAAGCATTTCTTCCATGGTAAAATGTCCTCATAAGTTTTAGGCACAAAAATTTATTTTGATAATTTCTTAAAAAAACCTTTTAGTGATTATGCTATGCCAAAATTTCGTTTGCGAGATAATTAACTGTACTAAAATATTTTTTTTCCCAATGGCAGGCACTGAATTTGAATCTCGCCTATACTATGCCAGAATTGTTGCTCATTTCGCGTTACTCAGTGGGCACCTGTGAACCAAAGTCACGGAGGCGAGCAACATTGCCCACGCCACACTGCCACAAAACCGTTTATAGGATGGGCCACATTCACACATCATACACACACACACAACAGAAGACAGCACAAAGAGAGAGAGAAACATCCATGCCCAGAGCGGGATTCGAACCCGCAGCCTATGGCTTCGCAGTCAGGCACGCTAACCGCTCGGCCACCTGGCCGGCTGTACTATAATATAAATCGTTCTAAATAGTAACTGCACAAGCACATATTCTAATGCATTAAGTTACTTTACATAGCATCTACCTTGTTAAACTATTATGTCAGCACTGTTTCTTGTGAGCTATTGCATTGTTCAGAATTTTGTTTCGTCATAGTGGCAAAAACAAATGACTAAAATCACTTTGAGAAAAGTAAAAAAATAACTATAAAAATCATTATTGTGAACAATATTTTTTTTTATTTACCATCATGTTTTACTTTTGAAATTCATCTAACTTACACTGAAAAAAAAGTACTATCGAACTTCCAGAATATGGCAATATTTGCCAGGTTTTTGGCTCTATGGGAGAACCGAGAAACTTAGTAAATTTTTACCGAATCACTTTGGTAATTATTTTGGTAAAATTACCTATGAAATATGGCTTTATAATATAAAATTTGATAAATGCGGAAAAAATTTGATTAGATTATCATAATACCACAGAGCATGGTATAAAAAATAATTTTTCGATTACATTTACTTTTCTGTTTTGTATTTTTTTACTACATGTGTGCTAACAAGGATTATAGTTTCGAACACCAGAAATTCCGATAAACAATCATTACATGGACGGAAAAATTAACAAATGAATGGTTTAAATATTTTGGTTTACCATTACCAGAAATATGTTTTCTTACTAGAAAGTTCAGTTTCATACAATACGGTAGTTTTACCAGAATTTTTTTTTGCTTGCAGTTTCCTTTAAATGTTAGTAAATAATTAGTGTCAGCCCACTCCTGTAGGCAAATATTTTATTTTATTAATTAATAAAATATTATTATTATTATTATACACACACTCATACATGCAAATTATAATACCCTGAATCGTTCAAACAACTAAAACGGGAAAAACTTTTATGTTAAACTTTTTTTATTGTTTTATGTCTTAGTCTGACGAGAAATATGAGGATATCTACTTTTTATGCACGCAAAAAATCATTTTACCATATGAAATAAGTCTTAACTGTGTAATATAACTAATCTTTCCTGGAAATTAAATTTATTTCCTTTAAGATAGAGACATAGAAGTAAAGACTTTAAACCCAATTCACAAAAATAAAGGATTTCTATTTAACTTCAAGTCCATTAATTTTTCTCCTACAAAGACTTACGTATGCATTATTTTTCAGCATATTTTTGTGCTCTAAATTACCATAACAATTAACTAAAGTAAAGCGTTTTTTTTATCTTCCAGAAGTTTGTAATGACATGGCTGAGAGTTTTTCTTTTTTAAAGAAACCTGGCGTTATGTCAATTAACTTCAACTTTCCACTTGAACTAAAACTTAATTAGACTTGCTTTATATTCTTCCTATTATAAAAGTTTATAGACCGATAAGATTTTAAGATCTCCTTAAATAGCTTAGAATAAATAGAGAACTTTATTAAAAGAAATCTTTATTAGTAGAATTTAAAACGATAATATTAAAGTTCGTGTTAAAGGAACTGCTAATAAATATGTTATCAATGTAATTAATATAAAACACTAACGCTTCTGTATATTGCTAAAAACCAATAAAATTTCGCTTTCGCAGCAAAGAACTGAAAATTGAATTATAAGCATTAAGTAGTCGTAAGTATTAGTGCTTAACTGTAGTACAGCCTTACAAATATTAAAAAAAAAAAATAGATTTAGCAAATTTAATGAAACAGACTGGGTAGAAATTAAAGGTTAAAAGCGATCGAACTGAATTCATTAATTATGCAACTCAGACCACTTGCATCATGAAATTATAACATACAATGAAGGATAATAATCGTCATACAATATTAAAAATAAAGTAAGAAATAATGGGAAGTTATCTGAATCCATAAAGTTCACAATGAAATAAAGCGCAAGTTATTTGTAGAATGTTTCACAATAGAGTACAAACGATTAATAAAATAACTATCAATAAAAGAATGCAAATTATGTTTAACGAATTAAACGAATAATAAAAACAAACGATTAATAAAAACAAACGATTAATAAAAGAATGAATATGAAGGAAGGCATGCAAATTTGATGAAATGCATATAAATGTAAATCAAAGGTTTCAGAAGGCGTATGTGCTTTTTATTTTTAGGACGTCATTTAAAAAAAAAATAATAGCATAAATTCAAGTCTAGATCAAAATACACAAATACAAAATGAGCCAGCGAATTGAGCTCGATTTTGAAGTAAGCCTAAAAAGAGCAGCGAAAGCAATTTTGAGGTGGGATTGGCGATCGTAGAGAGCATGGGTTAAGGTACCCTAGTATCGAACTTAAACTCTCCATTTAAAAAAAAAAAAAAACTATTAAAGGCAATTTTGAGGTGTAATATTTAAAGGTCAGAATTTTTCAGAATAAATTACCATTCCATAAATACCACTATTAGCATTCATGCCCACTATTAGCATCTCTATCATAAATTCGATTACTGGAATTACATAATTTTTCGACTGTTTCCACTGTTGGAATCTGTTTGTGCTGTCCAATGTTGAAATCTCCGGCACGACGTCAATTTCTCGAATAAACTTTCAGTTTTTTACTGATAACTTCCAGGTGAGAAATTTTCGTTAATTTCAACCATTTTAATTTTAATTTATAACCACAGTTGAGCAGCCGACCCAATTCTGAGTTCGCGACTACCAACAGTCTCGTAATTTTGAATCCAGCCCTAGAGACAGGGAAACTCTTGGATCAAGCAATGGAAGAGACTAGCATTCGCTGAGAACTTCTTCATGAAAAATGGAGACACACCAGTATTTGCGTTACGTAAAGAAGAAAACCACGAAAGAAACCCATAGTTAGCCTGATTACAAGGGAATTCTAACTCATGATTCATCTACCACTGAGAAAATTTTCCATCCGCCATCAACAGAATCCGTATCAACCAACCACCTCTGGGATTTGAACCTGTTCACTTCCCTGCCACATTTTTAGAGCGTCAAGGTTGTTTCATCTCCTCCTTTACATGTTATTTGACATAAAACCTGTTTCATTGATGTTTGTTTGACCTTTTATTCTAATATCTTTATTTTCTTTGTGAAGGCTACCAATAATAAAATTGTGAATGCTGAATGGATCTTAGTAATGACAATTTTGAAATTTAGATTAAAAAAATTAACATTGATTACATTTATAGTTCAAAAATTATATCTTCTAATGTCCATTTTTCTTTATTTAAGCATTAATTCTACCGCAACTGCTCCTACATTAATATTCAAATCAAAATTTAAATGAAACATGACGTAGTAGTATATCCACCACATAGTGTGCCATATTGTAAAGCAAAGTTTAATATTTATTACAATAATTCATTTTCTCTATAGGTTCGTCATGATATTGAAAGTATTAAAGAGTACATTTGAAATAAAATTGAATAATTTCAAAGAAAACATCATACAAACATTTCATATTCAAACAAAATATTATATTTACAACATATACTTTTACGATGCAAGACTGTTTAAATTGACCATTTAAAAAAAAGTATACGGATAACAAAATTCCGGTAATATTACCACCCTTTATGGCATTGATATTTTTGATGAGGAAAGAAAAAACATTATTCTGATAATAACAACCAAAATTTAGGGAATTTACACCATTCATTTTATATTTTTTTCCATTTATACGGTAGTAGTTTTCTTGAAATACCGGTTTTGCTCTGATTATCATAAATTTTGTTAAAACGACAAAATAGAAAAGGTAAATTTAGTCGAATAAGTGGTTTCTACGACATGCACTAAAGTATCATGAAAAAACTACCCTATTTAAACTAATTTACCTCTTTCACAATAAACACATTTATCGCGCATTATAAAATCATGTTTTATTGTTAAGTTTTCCAAATAATTACCAAACAAAACATCTCGATAAAAATTACCAAGATTTTTGATGTTCCCCTGGAGCAAGAAACACGGTAAATGTTATAGTTTGATGGCTATGATCATATTATTACTCAATGCAACCGGTGAAAAAAATTCTTGTAAAATTCTTGTATTACATGGTAATAATATTTCTGTTTAAAAAAAACATAATTCTGTTTAATAAAACTAAAATATACGATCTTTAAATCCATCATTAGTTAATTTTTCCGTTTATATGGTAACGATTTACTGGAAAATCTGGTTTTGAAAACTATGATTCTTATTACCACACATTCAGAAAAAATTGTACTGAAAAGTAAACTTAACTGAATAAATAGTTTTTATGCCATGCTGAAAGGTATGGTGAAAAACTATCAAATTTTACCACATTCACCGAATTTTATCATACATTATAAAACGACATTTTTTTTTTTGGTTAATTTTACTAAAATTTTTAAGACAGCGCTTTGATGAAAATAATAGTTTTTTTTTTTTTTTTGTTGTTCCCATACAGCCAGTAACATAGTAAATTTTACCATATTCTGGTAGCCTGACCTTACTTTTTTCGATATAAATAATGTTTTCATAATTATGTTTGATCAAACTTTATTTATTTATTTTTATTGGAAGGTAGTTTTCAGAAGTCCTAGGCGTACTCCAATCCATCATGTATACAGTAAAACCTTTTTTTGTGCGGTGGATAGGGACCGCATAAAAGAAATCGCACAAAAAAAAGATTCGAAAATTTTATAAATTCTTACATGTAATAAACAAGTTTGTACGATATACTACCTAAAACTTTTTTATGCGGTTGATAGGGACCGCATAAAAAAAATCGGAAATACATCAATGATTTATGACTCATCAATACATCAATAAAATACAACAATGATTTATGAATAGATGAGAAGTGCTTTCAATTGAATGAAATAATTAAATTAGACCTAAAAAAATTGTAAAAATATTTAATTCTTCATTGTACATATACCTGGAGAAGTTTTCAAATTATACATCAAAAAGTGGAATTGTCTGCCTTTTTACTTTCTTTTGGCTATAATTATTCATTTTAAGGGCGTACTTACGTCTAAAAATAAAATAAAAATCATTAGAACTACATATAAATAGAAACAAAAGTAACTAATTTATTTATCTTTAATCTCACTATAAAATGAATCCTTAATCACGTGAATCGTGTATAAAACTCTGAATACGAAGCGTATACTGTTCTCGCGTCGAGCGACAATACGTACGTAACTGACTCTGCCTTGTCAGGAGATTGTTTAAAATAAATGAACAGAGCATCGCGAAGTCCAGATACATCGTTGTCAAGGAGGCCACGTAATCAGAGTTCGTCCACAACATGTATATGTACATTGATAGTAAACATAAACTGGTGCTAACGCCGCTAAGATTCATGTACCACATAAAAAAATCGCACACAAAAAATTGCATAAAAATAAAATCGCACAAAACCAATCGCACGAAAACAAAATCGCATAAAAAAAGACCGCACAAAAAGAGGTTTTACTGTATGTCTTAATTAAGAGTTTTAAAAAGTGGTGTTAAAATATGGCCTTAGTCACTTTAACAATAATTATAAGGTAAAAAAATGTAAACCATGAAATTCGAACTAATTATACCGCTTTATTTTATAAAAAAATAGTTTTCTATAATTTAACTTGTGTAAAAGGTCAAATATTAAATTATGATCAAGTTTCATACTCATCTTAGCATTGCACTTTTTTTTAGAACCAAATTCAATTCCCGCATCTTTGTTCTGAAAATTTCCCCTTACTTCTATTTATTCTACCTAGGCAAACACACAAACTTTTATCGCTTTTTAACAACAAACTACTGATGGTCCAATAAAGAACAGATGTCTGTAAGAAATTCTTTGATGCATTTTAAACTATTTTACTGTCAGACTCTCTGTTTATACAAGAAAAAATCATCCATTATCCTCGGCGAAGCAAATTTATTATCACAGATGAAACCCAACAAAGTTAGCCAAAAAAACAATTCCTTCCTTTCAACTCATTTTCCTCCATCGCTACTTAAATCCGGATATACACGTTGAACTGACATGAACTCTTTGTAGGATAGAAATCCGTCGTTATTCGTGTCATGGTCTTTGAATATGTCATCCACCTGCTCTGTAATGAAAAAAGAAGAAATACAGTTGGTATTGAATAGAATAATAGAATATAACAAAAACATATGTAGTTAATAATAAATTATAAAACATATCGTTTATTTTCAAAAAAATTTTTCTTTTTAATTTTTTTTTATATAAACTAGTACAAGATAACATTTTCTACTTCTAAGAATTCGGAGTATTAGGTAAGATCCATATAAAAGTAATTTTAGAGAAAAAAAAATTCTTCAATCAACGAATCTTTTAATCTGTTTGTACTTTTTTTTTAATTGTTTTCATATTAACTGGTAAACAGCATGCAAAAAAAGTCACAATCTCAATTGTTCGAAGAAGATACCTCAATTATGGTAATTAATTAGTGCTAAAGGTATTTTAACATACAAAATCAGGCACAAAAATTAACTTTCCGTAATTAAACATGCATTTTTTTCGACGGATAATGATTTCTAACCGTGAAAATGTAAGGAGTAGCCGCAATCTGGGAAATATGGTCCTAAAAATTTCGTCAGGACAGCAGTCCAAATTTTGGATCCCTTAAAATTAACTTTACTTTCTGCTTATTTCATCGGAAATTTTTAATTATTTATTATTTTGTATTGTTTTATTTAACACCAGTCGAAAACATTTTCGAATTGTAAGGTTAACAAAATTTTAAATAATGTGATTTTATGTGACTAAATTAAAATTTTGTGCAACTTGCGACTCAAAATTTTTCAATCATTATTAAATAAAATAATAAGTGACCATATTTCCCAGATTGCGGCTACTCCCCATATCTTAGGGGTCAGATATCACAATCGGTCAACAGCAAAAAATGGTATGTAATAGCATTCAGAGAATGTAAGATTTTGTGTCTTATATCGTAGCTTAACATATCGTCTGCACTAATTAACAAACATATTTGAGGTCACTTCCTCGAACCATTAATAATGGATTCTTGTGCATGGACATCCGATCATTAGATCAAAGGTCACTCAGGGTGTTACTTTTTGTGCACTGTACGTCAGTTATCTACCCTCAAAGTCATTCTACTATTCGTAAAAAGAAGTTATTTTAGAGAGAAATTTGCAATTATTCCTTTGTAATCAATGATAATAGCTCGTACCTTTTTCTTTAACTTTTGACAAATACTGAGGAACATTATTAATTTCTTATATATTTCTAATTATTCATAAGATATCTTTTGGGTTTAAGATTCAAAATACTCCCTTATTCATCAAAAATAACACATAATTTTTTCTTGGTTTTTGAAATATATTTAAGTATGTTAATAACTATTACTTAAAAATACTCTTACTTGTCAAAAACATTAATTTTAGCTAGAATTTTAACATCATTTTAACACTCTGAGCGTAAAGCAGGTTTTCCTGTATTAAAAATCTGGTTGACCTTAAAAATTATAAAAATCTGTTTTTATCTGTTTTAACTTAGTTATAAATTAAATAATTTTTTGATGAACTTTACAAATTATAATCCAAGTAAAAACATCTTTTTTGTACAGTTTGCTAGTATTTACTTATTTTTTTCTTAGAAACTCAAATCAAAAGTTTTTGATACTTTAAAAAATAACAGCGTTCTATATGTAACTAATTTTATTTTATAACCTTTTCTCTTAAAGATATATAACAGGTTTAAAACAAATCTAAAATGTCTTACTTTCAACATTTAGCAAGAGATTTCCATCTTTTTCTGAATTTGTTTCTTCTTCATCGGAGTGATGAATTAAAGCAACAAGTAGCTCCAATCCGTCAAGTCTCTGATTTTCATCAAAATCATGTAACCTAAAATTTGAATGTTTTCTTATGACAAACAAACATGACAAATATCGATACCTGTATAATTATCAACTCTACAAAACCAGCTATTTATTGATAACTGATATATACACTGGTGAACAAAATTAAGAGAAAATCAGAATTGGACACAGCTTCAATGGGCTAATGCTCTCTTCAACGATGAGTCCAGATTCAGTCTAGCAAACTGATTCTGGACGGTTATTGATATGGAGGGAACCTGGAACCCGATACCATCCCAGCAACATTATTGAAAAGGACCATTATGCTGGTGGAGGACTCATGGTTTGGGCAGGGATCATGCAAGATACCCGCACATCTCTCCATGTGTTTGACAATGGTTCCGTCAATGCCCAGAGGCACAGGCAGGAGGTCCTAGAGCCCTATGTGCGTCTTTTCAGGGGCGCTGTTGACCCTGAGTTCATTTTTATGGACGACAATGCACGACCACATAGGGCTCTCATGGTTGATGAGTATCTGGAAAGGCAGGACATTCCAGGAATGGATTGGCCAGCCAAATCCCCTGACCTGAATCCTATTGAATATGCTTGGGATGCTCTTGGGAGAGCATTTGCGATGCGCCAACCTCCCCCCAGAACCATTCTGGAGTTAAAAATTGCTTTGGTGGAAGAATGGGAGGGTCTTCCACAAGTCCTCCTTAACTCCCTTATTAACAGCATGCATACTCGTTGTGCATGCTGTCTGTCTGTCAGGGGTGACCCTACACCATACTAGAGGCAACACACACTGTACAAGCCGCACTTTTATTGTCATCTTTTATCTTTAAGTTCAGACTACATTGGATTTATTGGCAATAGGTATTGCCAGTGAATGGCACTTTCATTTTTGTTTAGCATACTTTATTATCACGGAATAAGCTATATCCATACCAAATTTCATTTATTTATATTCAGTATTTTTTGAGATATTTGAGAAAATGTCTTCCATCTCATAATTTTGTCCACCAGTGTATTATAATTTTTATTACTATTATTTTGCTTTTAAAACTTAAAAGATAGTGAAAAAATAGTACATATAGGGGTTGTATAGGATATGTAGGGATTGATGAAGGATGCTGTAAAATATTTCTCGTTTTTCTATTTAAAGTAGGACTCTGGAAATAATTCAGTTATAATCAGGAAAGTAAATGGTATTTTGCTATTGACATCTTTAATATATACTACATTACTCCTAGTCAAAAATTAAGTAAATGTAAGTATCCATATAAGGGGCCAAAAAATGATATTTAAACAATCAAAAAAAACTAAAAACCGTTAACTGCTGAAGAAGGTGACACTGTACACTTTAAAAATATTTCATTTCTGAAGGAAACATGTGTAAAGAATTGTATCAGAAAACTATCGTTTGCATATTTTTAAGCATTATTATTCTTAGAAACTTATAATATTTCCTTCAACTATATTTAGTTCCTAATTTTAAGACTGATCTTCTTACAAAAATTTTTATTACTTTATTGTCTACTAATTTCTATCTCAAATTAAATATTATACTTTACAAAGAAATACTCGAAAAAAATATTCCTTTCGACATTTTGTAGTATTTTCTAAAATAAATTAAATTTTTATATCATTTTAAATTAGTATTTGTTTAAAATTGAGTAATATAATTCCTTCAAAAACGGCACTCTAATAATTTAAAATGGCTTCAAAATACCCCACAAATAGTTATAAATGTATTAGTTAATATAAATCCAATTAGTTAATATAAATTTTCACGCTTGCTTTTTAAAATAAATTGTCATAATCAAACATAAAATAATAAAAATATATATGCCATGCGATCATTTGTTAAAAACAGATGCAATATTCAATTGATAAATTTCATTAAAAAAATTTAAAAATTATACATTTTTCGTTCTTCGAAAATACTATTTCATTTTTAAAAATTAAATACTATATTCTTATCTATAAAACACTTTTATAAAATCAGCTATATTGTGAACAATATTACTACCACTGCAAAAATTCAAACGAGAAATGTCTTAACTAGCAGAATCTTCTTTTAAAATTTCGAGCAAACTATCATTAACTAATAAATATTCTTTAAATGATCTCAAAGAAAGTAATCAATGATAAAGACAAAAGTTCTTTAGAAAGTTCGATTTTCGCTGCAAGAAAAAAAAAAAGAACACTCGAAAAAAAAATTTTTTTTTTTTTTTGGTTTTCTCGTTTTTGCTCTTAAGATAAAAGCCTTTCTCTTACATAACAAAGATAACTCACAATAAAAAGAAAGATTTAAGAAAACTGTTATACGACCCGCATGAAAAACATTTATTTAAAGCCGCATATTCTAGGATGCGTAATAAGTATCAAAAATATTTAGCGCCAATAAAGAATAAAATAAAAGTTTCTTTAAATACAACTTTCATTAATTTCTAAGTAAAATTATTATTACATCTTTCATTTTTCTATGCAATTTGATAGATTCGAGATGATAGTCACATTTTTTCAAGGGTGACATTTTTACATTAAAATGTTTTATTAATCATGTTTTTCCATGGGTTATTTAAATTGTTTTTAAGAATTTTGGCGAGGTAACAGCACAATAAACTGAAACATTCTTTAAAATCATTTTTTTTCCTAAAAACAATTTTAAAAAAATTTATTCTTCGAACAGTTTGAAAATGTAGCTCAACATGGTGTTGTCATAATAATAGGATATAAAGAGTAATTAAAATTTTGTATATCCTAAGTGCTGTAAACACACTGCTGGCGCAAAATAGGTAATTTAATTTATCAAATATTATGAAATAAGTATTTTTAATTGTCAAATACTTTGATGTTTTAACTTTCAACGGTGACATTTTTACATCAAAAGGTTACTTAGTAATGTTTTCAAATAGGTAATTTACATTTTTTAAGAATTGTGACAAGCTAACAGCACAATAAACTGAAACATTCTATAAAATCATGTTTTTTTTTTGTTTTTTTTTTTTTTACTAAAAATAGTCTTAAAAAATTGATCTCTCGAACAATTTAAAAATGTGGCTTATCATTATGTTGCTCCAGTCACCTCAGTTGTAAATACTTAGAGTTGCAACTCATATTGGAGGGATACAAGAAAGAGTAACTAAAATTTTGTATATCTTAAGGTTATGTTTTGGACTAGTGCAAAAACATAATTTTGGTCAAAATTTTCGAAAATGAGTTTATTATACATTTAAAATTCCCGTACTCTTAGTTTTCCAAAAGTACTTTACTTTTGTTTGTGCTATAATTATTTGCAAAGTAATAGCAATTTTTGCGCAAGGTGATAAAAGTTTATAAACTAATGATTTTAAGTCTTTAAACGCCTTAATCTCAAAATCAGATTTTTTCACATTTTACACCACCTTAAACACGATATCTAATGTTGTTTCTGAGATAATTGTCTACAGTTTTTTTATTAGCGTTTATAAATGATTTGAACAACAGTCTAAGAAATAAAAAAAAGAATTTAATTTTTTATTCATCTTTTTTTCGCAACGACAAGTACGGAAATTTTAAAAAATTTGCTTTTTAACTACATTGATCCCTAACTCAGTAGTATATACACTTGCTTAAACGGAAATAGTTCTAAACATAGTTGATAGTCTTCTAAACAAAATCATCAAATAATGTTTTATTTTAGGCGATAGAAATTTTTTTACTGTGTTTAGCGCATAGTAAAAAAATGCCTTATTGTTTCCTAAAATGAAAATTTAAAAAGTAATAATAATAATTGTTTCGCTAGCTTTATAAGTTTTTTAACAAAATAAAGCAAATGAACTAGTTTTTTTTAAATTCTTTATTGATATTTTTAAAAAAACTTTTCGAAACTTTTCGGATACCTTAAGTGCTGTAAACACACTGTTGACGTAAAATACATATTTTTAATAATTAAAAGTCAATACGTATGTTATCAATATTTTTAATCATCAAATATTTACTACTATAATTGTTTGTGTTTTTTTAAGCAAAGTACGGAAGAAAGACGTAATGAAAAAAATAAAAAAAATTACTTAAAAGAATAAATAACTAATGTAAAATATACTTACGCAAAGTATTGAAAGTCTATATCGAAATTTGAGAATATATCTGCAACATCACCAAATATGCCAACGAAATCAAACTCTACATGTCTACAAAATATCACTATCATAAATTTTAAATTAATAATACATAATAATGAATACCTATTGAGAGCACATGCATCTAGCCATTGATTATATTAAAGATGTAAAATAAAAGTATAAATAGTTGCCCCGGAAATTGACTGAAAAGTTTTATTTATTTGTTTATTTTTCTATCCATTAGCATTATTTTTATTCTAATATTTCACGTTAAAAACATTTGAGGCTCAAGAATATAAATATGTTAAAAACTCTCCTATAAAAATCTTTTGAGCAGACAAACTTGCTGTGCGTCCACATTGTAAACATTAAGAACATGATATCAAATTCAGTAAAAAGCTTTCAGACAACATAAAAGGAGTTTTTTTAAATACATCGAAAACTTTAAAAATGTACTTTTGTCTTCGTTAACTCACATCTCAACAGAAAAAACATCCACATATTTTGTCGAATTAGATTAAAACTAATATAATCAAATTTATAAGTTCAATTAAAAATAATTTTAAAAAAATTATAAACTCATCCTCTAGAACTAGTAATGCTGTTTACGGCAGCAGAATGCCTGTTGAACTCAATCGGTCGGAAATCGTTGCCACTTTGCCGCTGTTTGAAAAAAAGCTTTGTTTTCTATCCTCTAGAAATAAAGTAGAAACTTTAATAACATTTCTCTGTAATTCAGACTATTGCCTTACGAATTTAAAGAAAATTGTCAAAGAAATTATTTTCTATAATATTTAATAAGAATCAAAATAAAAGAACTGAGACAAAAAAAATTTTCTGAACGTATTTTATTAAAAAACATGTGAAAAAAATCAGAGCACCTTGATCAATATTTTATCGAATTTTTTCATGTTCTGAGATTTATTTAATTTTAAAAGCTTAGAAGGGGTGACTTCAAATATGCTAATTAATTACCGCAGACGATACTTTAACTTACGAAACCAGACTCAAAAACGTACTTTCTATAAATGACCATACCTATTTTATCGAGGGATTTGGACCCTCACAGTTTAGGGGAGGAATACGAAATTTAAACAATTCAATTCTTTAGGAACTATTCGACCAATTTTGTGCCCTGCCCTTTAAAAATATGTTCTTTAAAATGATGTAAAATTTTTATACTTTACAATTCAGGATATTTACGCCTATTATTTAATAAAATATTTAGAAATATTAAATAACTAGCTGTACCCTGCGTGCGTTGCAACGCTTTCAGTTTGAATTTTAATTTTGTATTTAAGTGTGTAAATGAGATTTGCGATTATGATTTGATATGAGAATTTTATTTAATGGTGAAAAAAACCAGTGATAGTCTCAACAGTTAATTCTCTAGGATATCACTGGTGCTTTTTCAAACAGACATGTATGGTGATGCACGCGGACCATGAAACATATTTTGGCTGATGATCTGAAAAAAGTTTGAATCAATGGCGACATAAGGTATTTCTGCTGATATGAGCTGGCCAATTTGTCATGGTGTGATTTTTTCAATAAGCCAAATCATGTGGCAATTCTTTTTTTTTTCTTTTTTTTCCTTTTTTTTGCCATTACATAAAATACATCAAACACCGTGTCTCTCCAAAAACATGACGCTTCGCAATAAAACCAAGTATAGAGCATAATATATTTTTTTTAACTCACGTGTGGTAATGCATCATAAAGATCTGATGATTTTTGCCTAGGTTACAAAAGATCTTTAATCTTAGCTGAAGCAGGATTGCATGTGAATGTAATAAATTACTCTGGCTGCCCATATGCGCTACCGATACTTGTAGCACCAAATGACGTCTTTGGAAACACGAATGTACCGACATTTTTTCGCCAAGAAAAGTTTCTATTATCTTGAATGACCAACACCTCCTAGAAAGAGTAGGCCTCAGCACGGGTTACCATAAATATCCTTTAGTAGTCCAAACGTAATGACATATTTCGTATTTTCAACCACTGCACAGCTTAGTACCCCAAACGTAGTGACATCTTTCTTATTTTTACTGCGCAGTTAACTTCGTCATATCGGACTACTAAATTTATCCATGCTGAGGCCTTCCTTCTTCTAGGAGGTGTTGGCTTGACCCGATAACAACGTTGATAATAGCTCGGCGGGCGACGTTAAATCGGGTAGTTTCACTTTGCCTCCAGAAGAGCAAATTCCAGCTGTTTCATTCTTAAATTTTAGAGCACTACAAAGCATACATAATTTATCCATTTTTCCGATGATGACGCTTAGGTGAGGACTATAGTTGGTTGTCGGTTCATAGTGAAATGTACTGAGATTCAAATCAGAGTATTGGCAGCGAAGTGCGTTCTGGATTGATTTTCCTTCTTGCATCCCGTTGCTCTGATATTTCCGACGAACGGGCTTGAGTAGCGCGTAGTTGATTTGTTAACAGTCTTCTTTCCCGTTGCTCTGATGTTTCCAACGAACGGGCTTGAGTAGTGCGTAGTTGATTTGTTAACAGTTTTCTTTCCTGTTGCTCAGACGTTTTCTAGGAACGGGCTAAAGCATTGTGTTCTCGATTAGTTTCAAGTCTTTTTTCCCGTTGCTCCAATGTTTCTGAAACACGGGTAGTTCTCTTTTTGCTTGCTTGAGATGTTGATTGACTAAGAGCGATTCGTTTAGGCGGCATATTTTTGCAAATATTCTCTCTCAAACAAAAAGAAATGTAAAAGTTGACAGTGGCCGCAAATTTGCTAAATCTAAAATTCACATATTTATTTTAAGTAATAAAAAAAGCAATAAAAATGAAATAATTTAAATAAAAAATATAATAATGATAAAATTTAAAACAAAAATCTATTTTTTAAATGAAAGAAATAAAATGATTGGGAATTCGAAAACTTTGTAATAATAAACATTCTAATAGTTTTCAAATGACAACTGTCAGCAATGAAACCTTCAAAAACTATATTTAATTGTGCTAACCTAAAATTGCATAATAGATATAAATAATTATTGAAAACGTGCAATTTGAATGAAATTAGCTTTCACCTTTATTTTTATTAAGCAGTTTTCAAAATACTAAATCCGTGATACCACCAATAATTACGAAATCAATTCTCGTTGATTTTACGTGCTTGTGCTCACCTGCCATAAAGAAACTTGCGAGAATTATAATTAAATATTAAAGAATATGCAATTTACTCTTCTAAGTGAATAGAGCTATAAGATAGAAAATATCACTCTTGTTATCTTCAAGATATTTGAAAACTGAATCGCTTATAGCAAAATTTAAAACAATGGCTAACTTTTAACCAATCAGAAAATTCCATTTCGATTTTCGCTGATATCGCTGGAACGGTTTGTCGCAGAATGTTCTAATGTCGACAGAAACCTTCCTCGTGCTTTGAACTATCTGTATGCCAAGTTTCATAGCTTTCTGTCGGATGGTTTAGGAGTCTATAGGGGACAGACAGACACACATTCACTTTTATATATATAGATTATTAAAAGCTATTTTCACGTGGTATTATCTTCAACTAAACAAGTTGCCCAAAACTTTTTCAATTTTCATAAAATCTCTTGATGTGATCTACGTGATGTGTGAAATACGCAAAAAAAAAATAAAATTAACATAAGCTAGGAAAAGCTTTCGACCACTCTCTTGACCAAATTATTGGAATTATATTTCGCAAATTGCGACTACCTCTCACATTGTTAAGGCCAAAAGTCCAAATCTGCCGAAATAAACTCTTGTTTGCTCAGAGAAGGTATGTTTTTATATCTGATTTCGTAACTTAAAATATAGTCTGCACTAACTTATAAGCATATTTGAGATCCCCTCTTTGAACCTTTAAGATTAAATCTTAGTACGTAAAAATCTTGCCTTCCGATCAAATGTTGTTCAAGGTATTCCTGTTGATTTTCGCGAATTAAATTTTTTTATAATTTTATTTAGAATATTAATTCCCCAATTGCATACAGACTAATTTTTTTTGAAGTACTTTTCTTTATTCAGTACATCATTATAACACCCCTTAAACAATTTTTGCGATTTTGAAATTATTTAATTTAGGTGAACCAATTAACCACCAATTTATCAGTATTACATTTTTGATTGAATTATTTTAGGAAATAGAAATTATTCGAAAATCTAAAAGAAAACCTCGTTATGGCTATATTACTATACAGGATGCTCCCAATGCTCCCTTAATGTATACTTTTCTAATTCTTATCATAAATGAACAGAAACGATTAAGCATGCACTTTATAAGGTCATATTTAAGCAAGGAAAAATGGACAAATTCCCGTAACGAATATAGTCTAAATATCTTATATAGTATAACGAATATAGTCTTTCACCAAATACGGTGAAACTCCAAGGTGTGTCTAAAAATCATCTGACGGCTAATCTATGCAATCAAACCTATCTTGTCCTTTTTCATTTTTTGGTTCCTGATCAGTGATTCGTGAGTTTCTGTTTTTTCTGCGAATAAATATTAATTTGTGACCCCAAAGTTTCATATAGGGGAGTGTCGGGTACCCCCGCCCACTGTCAATTTCATTTGTATAGAATATTTTTTCAAGTTAATGGGCCATCGGACATTAATTGTTATATTAAAAAAGATTATTTTCAAAGTTTCAAGTATTTATGCAGCTGGTAACATGGTAAACAATAGTTTTGAAAATATGTTAAATACAGTAGTAAAATTTTTTAAATTTCTATTTTTTTAAGTTAAACTATTCTTTTTTTTTTTGTTTATTCTTTTCGCCTTATTTAATTAGATGATAAAACAATAGAAACATACAAAAATATTGATTATTACTCAATATTATACAGAAATATAAGCAATACTCCTTAAGTGGGCGGGGCTACCCGACTCTCCCCTACTTGTTTTTTCTTATTTCATAAGAACTCAAAAATATTACATTTTTGGATGGTTTTTAGAGAAGATCGTGTATATCGTAAAAGTAATAATCAAATATTTGAAATTTTCGTCATGTAGAAAGACACTGATCGGGGGTTTCTCGAAATAAAAAGAATTCTAAATTGAAAAAAAAAAGTATGATCAAAACTACCAGGATATAGGAAAGTGCTCAGTGATTCTGCCTCCATGGGAACACCAAAACACTCGGTAATTTTTACCGAGGCACTTTGGTAATGAATTTGGTAAAATTAACAATGAAACAGGGTTTTATTAGGTTTTAACAATCAAAATTGCTTTTTTTTTCTTTTTTCACTAGAAATGTCATAACCGTAAAATACGGTAGTTTTACCAGATTTTTTTTCTTTATGTAAGTATTAATGAAACTTATTCTCTCAATTTCCTAAAAATATAAAGTCTCTCTTGAGAAAACATAAGAGTCGCATATGGATTTGGCATTTTTGATATTCTAATATTTTTGAAAAATATAAACTAAACTCGCAGTCAGAAAATAGCGTTTATGTAAGTATTTATTGCTCCAGGTCAGAGATCACAAAATTATTCTAAAAACCTGCTGTGAGCTACTAGTTAAAAGCACTGACTATGCTTTAAAAATGATATTACATTTAGTTTAACATCTCATCTCTACCAAAGATGTTCTCTCGAGCTACAAGAAACTCGCGATCGACGTTTAGGCCATTATTACTCTAAGCGTCGAGTTTTTGTTAGCATTTTTTTTTGACAATCCTTTCTTCATTCTCAATACGATTTTAATTTTTATTCCCAAAAAAGATAAAATTGAAAATAAAAGCAAAATCATTTAAAACACTCAAAAAATTTTATCTATACATACTCTTTGTCTACCTTAATTTTTGTCTCAGTATTCGTTTCTTCAGCCAATAAAAATGATGCTAATAATGGTATCAGTTCTATCCTCCAAATCATTTTCATTATCTGTAAGACATATCACGTACTTCAAAAGTTGTGACTTATAAAAACCAACTTTAAAGCTGAAAAGGTTTATTTATTTGCTTTTTAAACATGGATATATAAATTCTCTCTTTTTAATTTTAAAAATGCAGAATTTCTTTGCTGGGAACCAAGATATGGCTGATTCAGAGCTTAGTACGATCTTTAGTTTAAGGACAAAAAATAAATATTTGAGTGTGAGAAAAGCAAATAAATGGTTGGATTAAAAGCATCAAAACCAGTTTGATTGCTGCTTTCAAGTTATTTCTTATATTTGCCTTACGATTTCTCTATGTTGGCTTTGACAAATAAGCATGTTATCTCTCTTTTCTGGTTAATGAATGAGCTAATTTTGATAAAAATTTTAATTTTGTTGAATTTCATCCTTTTTTCCTTAAAATGCCATCGTTTTAAATTTCATTTAAGCGAATTTCCATTTGGTAAAATCATCCGCAACTCTTGAAGTACTTCTTTTTTCACACGAATACAAAAAATATTTATTATGGATAGTGCTTATAGGACACCTTGCATACAATATTTTTAAAAATACTTTTACAATTCATGCAATTATAAAATGTTTAAAAAAAATCCATAACCTCAATCGCAATAAAATTTTATAAACAATTAAACACAATATTTTTGTCAAAAATTATTTAACGAAATATAACTGTGTACATATATTTAGGTTAATAATAAATGTTAAATAATAATTAGAAAACTTAAAGAAAATATTTGATATATAATTTGAAATTTTTAATTTTCTCTACATTTCAAAATTGATTAAAAATCATCTAATTATTTACTTTTTTTCGTTCCGGTTTTAAAAATATGAGGAAAATTTGCTACCTATGTTTACTTAAATTCTAAACTATTACCTGTCTTAGATTCCAATTCAAATATTTCAGGGAAAAAAATGTCGAAAAAATTGTTTCTCGGATTTTTTTTTTATAAATAGAAAACTTCATTTTCAGAATAAATGAAATTGTTAATTTTAAACGAACAAGTCTGAATTTTACGATGAAAAAAAAAATGAAATTTTAGAATATTTTGTTTAAACGCGACGGACTTCAATGAGCAAAAATATCGAAAAATCACAAAAAACGCACCTAAAATGCCCCAGAAAAATTCATAATCAAAATCGAATTAAAAAATTAGAAATTGGGCTTCTGTAATTTGTTTACAATTGTACTCATTTAATTTTCTGTTTAATGTCATATTTTTTTCGTGCCGCAATAAGTATTTTCAATGTCCCAATAAATATTTTTTGCATCACAATCCGGTGCGCAGACAACAAGCACACAACCTTCATTTAATTAAATGTATAGACAACAGGAATTGAAAATTTGAAAATAGAAAAACATTATGACTAGAAACATATGCCCATTTTTTCACTTTACGTTTTTTTTCTCTGATATGTTTCATCTTACTTTGCTACAATTGCTAAAATTTTAAAATTAAAAAACAATTCCAAAATCTCGTCATCCAAAAACAGTTTCTAGAACAGTTTGTTCATCTGTCACTCTGTAATTTTTATTTCTAAGTGCAATTAAAATCGTTGTGCTATTAAAAAATATATTTTTCGTAATTTTAAACACAAATTATGTTTAAGCAAGTTTTAAATTTTGCACAATTTACATTTGCTACAGAATAATTTTTAGCAATTGCTTTGGTACGTTTTCTACTGATCAACTACAACAATTTAACATTGAAAACTTAAAAATTCAGAAAATCTTTAATTTTTTAAAATCGCTTTCTAAAAAAAACAGTCATTTTTCACTGTAATTTTCTTTTCAAATAAAATAATTATTTCTTATGCGATTAAAGAATATCATATTTTCTATGGGAATAATGTAAAAGGAATTTATGCAGAATTGTTTGTTTCCCTCAAAAATATATTTATATACTTTATGCAAATTCAGCAACAAAACATTAATATTTGAAAATTTAACGATTCTGAAAATATGTCATTTATAAAAGCGTTTTCGAAAATAATGCGTTCATTTTTTACGCTAAAAGCTAATTATGACAAAAGTAGTTAAATAATAATATTCTTAGCTTCTACAACAAATATGTTTGCATGAGGTTGAAAAAAATTGTAAAACATTGTTATATTTGTTTTAGAAAATTTTTTTTACTCAAACAACTAATTTAATTTACTTCTTGCTATATAAAAGTTCAAGGAAGCAAAATAGAAATCGAAACCCCAAGTCCTCTATTTATAAAATAGTTTTCTAAAATTGATATGTTGATCTTTTGCATGAAAATTTTATTTGTGAATAAAATAGCAATGGTCTTTTAAAATGAGGTCTAGAATTTTATTTTTAAATGGCATAAGACATATTTTTATTATAATTAATCTACAACAGTAAGAGGAAAGTTACGAAAAATTCAAAAGATAATTTTACTGTTACATTTTTTACAAAAAATGTTATAGATGAATTTTTTAATTCCTTAATATTTGGAATCAGCAACCTTACCTTAAATATATATATATGGACAAATGTAAAAAACACGAGGAACGTTTAAAACACAAACTCAGCAACAACAAAAAAATTACCATTTGAAAGGAGAAAACAGCGCTTTAATTTTTTTATTTTGTTAAAATGACGTACATGTTGTTAACTAAATAATACTTTAAAAGTTAATTAAAACACATTTCATTTTAAATTTAGAAACGTAATTTTTTTCAAAATTATAATTAGATGAACATTACCAGAAATTTGATTAACGCAATGCTTAAACATGAAGCGGTATATTATTTATTATTTTATTTTGAATAATACGTTAGTAATTAAAAGTGAAAGAACTTAGAAGAACTACTAGAAAGAAGTTACTATTATTGATTAACTTTCTTTTATTTCATAACACTCTTTATTAACAGAATATATGTGAGTTGCAAAATCTATAATACTACTTACCTACTAATTAGTAACCATTAATTATAAAAAAATTTATAAATGAAGCCTTGTCTGACCGTTAGTTATTCGACGGTGTTACAAGTTGTTCGATTAAACATTAAGTTAAGAATTTTCCTCAAACGTAACTCGATTGTATTATTTTGTTATTCTCATTTATTTCCTCAAAAATATTGCGTAATGAAAATTGTTTGATTTTAAACAAAACATCAGTGGATGTTTTAAGCATCACGCAAAAACATCATTTATAACTACAAAAGCGAAATATAAAATAACGTTAAAAAAAACTAGTTTTGCTTAATAATTGTGCATAATTAGACACTACTTAATTTAGTAAAAGCAATTTAACGATATTAGAAACTTACATACTGAGATGCATCATGAAGTTTTTTTTTTCTTCTTTCAATAGAAGATTGTCACTGTGTTTACATATTTACCTAATCAATTTTTAGCCAAGCTGAAAAATTCTGAGGTCCACTAAAATGTGACAGTTTCTTTTTAAATTAAAAACGTTAAAATTTTATTCTTTTTTTCTTTACTTTTTAAACTATAAGTGTAAAAGAGAATTTAATTTTAAAGTTAAAAATTATAAAATTTTGAGTCTGAAATAACATTAAAAATAGTTTATGCGTATGAAATGTAAACACTTTGAAAAAGTTGGGACACCGGTGTACTTTTTATACATTTTTTCTGACGTTCTAATTGTAGATAAAAAATATATTTTGGTATTTTTTAATTCTAAATCAAAAGTCTTATAGTAACTGAGAAAAATCTGTTAGATTATCGAAGTTAAATTTATTCTAAAGTATAAAATCCAAAAATAGTAGTATTCTTTTTCAAAACTTTATCAATAATTGATTTTATAAATTCAAGAAATTTTAATGATGTATAGCTGCTTCTCTTAGATCGAAATAACAGCAAATAAGTGTTAATTTGAAAAATTAGGTATTGTTTGGAAGTTAGACGTGTTATGAAAATTTTACCTTTAATGCCGAAAAAGACGGCAATAAACCATGCTGTATATCATAACCGTAAATTAATAATATTCTAATTATGTTATTTTTTACTTATTTTGACCTAAATTAATACAAAATAAAGAAAAAGGTATGAAAAATACGTTTAATAAAAATTCTGCGCCAAAGGGTTAACCCAGAATCTGCACAATAACATATCTTAAATAATATGTTGAAAACTGAATTTACCATTAAAAAAATGTAGTTTCCGAGAGACCTAAATGTTATATTTCTTATATAACTTTTTAACTGTTATTCAATTTTTTAAACTAACTTTTGAACTGAAATTCGTTTTGTATTCATAATTTTAATAAAATTTGGAAATCTGTGTTTTTCACCAAGAAGCATTTAGATCCAGTCCAGGAGACTTAATTATTTTTTGAGTTATCTAAAAAAATAATTTTTAAAAAATAGAACTCAGGGGCTACATTTTATGGAATTGGAATTCAGTATTTTAAGAAGCGTTTTGAGGGATAGATCCTATTTATTAAACACGGATTACCAAACATGGAAATGTAACTTTCACATCAAAAGATAATGTTTTGTGAGTTTCAATATGTAATTTTTGAATAACAAAAAATATATGTATTTTAAAAATTTAGAAAATGAACTAACACTCAAAAGTTGTTAAACTAATTAAATGCACGTTAATTTCCATTTAAGGATTTAAGTATTGTATCTATTAGATGGTTGCAGAAATTCTTGCCCGATCTATATAGCAGGAAACATGAAGAGATAAAGCAATATTGAATATTTATCATGTTTTTAAATATTGAATATCATAAAATTATTGTCATAAAAATATGTGTGACCCTATGACATTCAATGTGCCAAATTAAAAAAATGAATCACCCTGAATAACTTGTGATCTAATGATTGGATCTTCACGTTTTAAAACTCCATTTTAAAGGTTCGAAAGGTTTCCTCAAATATGCTAATTGGTTACTGCAAACGACAGTTTAAGCTACGAAATTAGACACAAAAACACACTTTCTCTGAATAAACATACATTTTATAGGGGGTATAGAGGTAGCCGTAATCTGGGAAATATGGTCCCAATAGTTGGAGAGCTGTCCAAAGTATGGACCCCTTCTTGCGTCACTCGCCATATCTCGAGAACTTTTCAAAGGAATCAAAATATTCTTTTACACAGTTATAAAACTGGTTTATTCAGAGATAATTTCATGCAAAAATATTTTTAATAGCTATTTGGTATTTATCTTTTTTTTACTTGATAACAGTCGAAAAAATTTTGAATTTGTTCAGTATACAAATTTTTAACCTCATTTTTGAAACAAACTTAATTCTATATAGAAAAATGCAAAATTTAAAAGAAACTGGTCGAATATTTCTTTTGTAATTAATTTTTGAATGCACAACTCTCTTAAAATTGTATAACTCATAAATTATTCTACCGATTCCGTTTAAATTTTGTATTTTGTCGTACATAATTACATTATTTAAAATGATGCGAAAATTATTGTATAACTTAAATAATAAATATTGAATAATAAAAGTAATAAATATTGTCAAAAAGTTATACATTGCATGGAATTATCTTTTTCTAAACGAGTTTTACAATTGTGTGCAAATATTTTTTAATTCGCTTAAAAAGTTCTTGAGATACTGTGAAATACGCAAAAAGTAAAAATAGCATTGAGGAATCTAAACTTTGAATCTCTCTCCTAATCAAACTATTAAGATCCCAAGATTGTGGCTATTTGGGGGTCAAAATCCGAATTCGTCGGGGGGAAAACTAGTTTGTTTATTCTGAGAAAGAACGCATTTCGTAACTTAAAATATCGTCAGTACTAATTATTTAGCATATTTAAGGTCACCTCTTCGAACCATTAAGATTGAATCGTGAAGTTTCGATCATTAGATCAAAAGTTATTTAGGGTGGTCCGTTTTTTATTTTGAGCACTGTACATTAAAGGTAAAATAGCTGTATCCAGAATTGATATTTAGATCCATTTAAGACTGTTTTGCTCCGTGTCATATGAGAAATATGTTTTTAAATTTCGTTTATCACAACATTATATTATCATAAACAAATGGGTGACAGTATGGACGTACATTAGAGGTAAAATTGTTGTATCCAGAGTTAAATTTTAGATTTATTTTAAGACAGTATAAATGTACTATAATATTAAGACAGTAAAAAGTAACGATGCTTTTCAGTGATGTCGTAAAAGAAAGTAATCGACAAATGATTACTTTCAATGATTTAAATGATTAAAGTAATCAACAAATGATTACTTATTTTATCCCTAGCATTGAACATTCAATTATGTTTTTAAATTTCGTTTATCACAAAATTATATTATCATAAACAAATGGGTGACAGTATGGACATACATTAGAGGTAAAACTGTTGTATCCAGAGTTAAATTTTAGATTTATTTTAAGACAGTTTAAATGTACTATAGTATTAAAACAATGAAAAGTAACGATGCTTTTTAGTGATGTCGTAAAAGAAATTAATCAACAAATGATTACTTTCAATGATTTAAATGATTAAAGTATTCAACAAATGATTACTTATTTCATCACCAGCATTAAACATTCAATTCTTTTCAAATTTATGGTCACAAATGTTCCATTCCAAAGCCTAAAACCCACATAGACCCACCTAGAAACGAGGGAACTTCCGAATCATTTATCAAGTCAACTTTTTGACGAAACTAACCTATATTTCCGTCATATGAAAAGAAAAATTGCTAAAAACCCCAATGTTAGCCTATTGGAGAGGATATTTGCTTACTACTATTAAGGATTTTTGACGCCTTTACTGGGTTGGTGCAAGGAATGGGTATACGAATGGATCAGATATCACCTCTGTTCAAACTATAGTCAAACTCATTGAAAAGCGAGTAATCTATGCCCTATACATCCTGGGCTTATTAAATTCTTAATGTTGAAATTTGAGCTTTGTTAAGCCAAAATTTTCTCATCTATCACGGCACATCGCGCATCCTCTCCTGCAATATTAGGAGAAAAAAAATCACCGTATTCACCAAACCGTGTTTATTTAAATTCCAATGATTAGAGTGCTCTGTATGACTATTTTGCAAATTGTTCGAATCTTCATTAGAAATTAATAAAAAAAATATATTATTATACAAAATAATAATCAGTATTAATCAAAAATATAGTTATAAATGAGTTACTGAGTGAAGGAAAAGAAACACAATCGATATAAAATTATTTTTACTTAGAACGGTGGGAATAAAAACATTAAATTAAACAGAAAAAAATTGGTTAGGTGATAAAAATCGATCATAAGAAAAAAATTCTCCGTTTGTTAACCAATCCAAAAGGTTAACCAATTTTATGCTTTTTCTCAATAGCGATTGCGCAGTTTTCGAAAATGCTTTTTTCTCTCCCTAGCATTAGATTAATTTCCGACCTCTAGAATACAAACTATGACCTGATTTTAGGCTAAGAATCTGAAAAAAAATTAAGAACAGTCATTACGAAATATAAGGTGTATCTTAATCACTGCGGAATAATTTCAATGGCAATAAGAATAATTTGCGAGAAAAAGCTTCAAACTGTCCTTACTTTTTTTTTTTTTTTTTTTTTTTTTTTGCTGAAAACCAAAAATAATAAGAGAAAATAATAGATTTTTTTTTTAAGTGATGCATTCTAATAGGTTTCGAATCACCCACGAACTCTTACAATCACCTAATGTAATTGTTCAAATCGTTTTTATTTCTTTTAAACGAAACGAAATAAAATTTACCGGAACTTCCGATACAAAATAGACATCTCAGAAACTAAGACTAAAAAATAAATCTAAAAAAGCAATTTCAACTCTTGTAGGTTTTAAAAATAAAATGCAACGTGCTCAAGAGGTAATGGCACTTTTAGAGAAGAAATATTTGGTATATTTTTAGAATAAATGGAAACTCTAGTGGGCTTATAAATTATTTTTATTTTTTTGAAGAAGGGTTATGCGGCGGCAACTGCAGCTCTCTATTTGCCTCAATATGTTCTTTCGCATTAGGTAATATATATTTGGAAATTGTTTGGTATAAAATATAATGAGTTGGTCAGGACTCTTTTTCACTCTAATATAGGTTATACTAAAGGGATAAAGAAGTGGTTGGTACTTATTTCACTAAAAAAATTGCTAACATGTCCTTGAAGGTATATGTAACTTATACTTCAAAAGAAAAATTACTAAATCTTTATTAAACTATTACAAATTTCATACCACTTTAAAAATTCCAAATGCTAAATAAATAATATATTTTATTTAAGATGCTCCGTGTTCACCGCCCATATGATGTAAATTTTCAAATTCCTTTTAAAAATAAAAAATAAAAACATATCCACGTTAAAGATTACAAATTAATATTTCAGAGAGAGGAAAAAACAATAAAATATACAAAATCACTATTACGAAATGAGGTTTTTTTATTGCTCGTAGAAAAGTAGAGAAACTTCTAATAATGGACTTTATGATGTGAATCATGTTCGAATCCCAGCTATGGCTGGTCGATACGAATTCCACCCCCTGCTCGCACCGACCACACTCCCGACGTAAAATATCCTCAGTGATAGACGGATTATGGGTTAGAGTCCCTTTGTCGTCAGGCTGACTGTGGGTGGTTTTCGTGGTTGTCCTCTCCATGGACGCAAATGCGGGTAAGTTCCCTCAAAAATTCCTCCACGAAGGCAAATTTCTCCCAATACTTGATCCAGGCGTTCCCTTGTCCTTGTTGGAGTTTAACATTACCAGTCGTAAACCCGATTTTCTTAACCGGCTGCTCAACGACGGTAAAGAAATAATTTTTAAAAAAAATAATAATTTACTTAAATTTCTTCTTTTTTTCATCCAATAATAAAACAGTTTTAACTTTTTTTTAGTTCATTATACTTTGGTTATTATTTTTTTCTCTCAAATAATAATTTAGACGCCTAATCTGTAGACAATATCATCTTTGGCATTCTATAAATTCATAGTAAAGACGGTCATGACGGAGCATCTTTAAATGTTGTCTACATTGTTCATGAAAGAAATTAGTAATTACCTATTCTTCTGTTTCTCCTCTGGCAATAAAACAGGTTTTCTTTAGTCTCGCTTTCCAGCCTAGCTATTGATTATATTTCGAATGTGTTTTTTTTTTCCTTTCTAAAATATTAATTTAAACATTTAAGGTAAAAAAAAAAAAAATTTCAATTTTTGACTTTTTTAAAAATTCATAAATATGGTCTTCACAAACCATCTTTAACTGCTGCTAACATTGTCTAGCTATAATAATACCAGTCCAGGGAAAAATTAAACAGTTATAAAACAATTAGGTAAAAAATCATGAAGCACCACCTCATATATTTTTTGACTGCTCTCAAATATCGTTTTCGTTGCATTTTAAACCGGCAATCTTATTGATAATATCATACAATACTTGTTAATCTATATTATAAATTAAAAATAAAGTGGAGGAATGTTTTATTTGATAGTTGACCAAAATTTGATCATTTTAAAAGTCCCTAAAAGTGTCAATGTCTTAAAAATGGATCTGTATACGATTTTCTTTAACAATCAATGGAAGAAATTTAAATTTAATGAAAATATTGTTGATAAAATGCTTTTTAAAAGAAATAAGCCATTTTCAAAACAGAGTATACATTTTTTGAGCTATAATACACATCATTAATCATAAATATGCGTCATTACTTATTTATCCCATTATAATGCATCAGGCCAGATATATTACAAGGAATGCAGCACTCGCTTCTGACATAGTCATCCAAGCTCAAATATTTTTCTGCACTCAAATCCAGTCAGCACTAACTAATGTGCAGACATCAGAAATTTCAAAAATAAGCGAATCATGTATCTGGCTAGTTCTTGCAGATTTGTGTAGTTTTTATCCTAATGTATAT
The DNA here is from genome assembly GCA_949128135.1 of Parasteatoda lunata. Lineage (NCBI taxonomy): Eukaryota > Metazoa > Arthropoda > Arachnida > Araneae > Theridiidae > Parasteatoda > Parasteatoda lunata. The sequence continues at coordinate 96,115,340 of OX421971.1, forward strand.
TAAAGTGGATCTGTAGATTTGGGACACTGAAAAAAATCATCCTTGAATATGAGTTTTTTCCAATATCTAACATTTTCCCCACCTTAGCTCTTAATTATAGGGTTTCATATCGAGTCCCGAAAAATACATCGAGGATTTGAAAAATCGACAATAAAAAAAAGGTAGAAATACATAAAAATGCACTGCATTTTTTTTTAGATTTTTTTTTTTTAAAGTTTGTCAATTTATTTGTCTTCTGACTAAAAAAAATGTAAAATGATGATTACTGCTGCGTTTCTGAAAATGTCAACTACAATATCTTTCCGGATATCAGTTAGATTTGTACTCAGACTATGCCTCATTCTTGTAATGCACAGAAATGTACTGCATGTTACCCTTTGTTTAGGAAGCCGGTTATTTATTTCCGAAAATTTTCACAAAAATAAAAGTTTATCAACTTATTGTGCTTCTAACTTTTAAAAAAAAACTATAAAATAGTGCTTACTGCTTCGTTTTCCAAAATATAAACTAAAATATCTTTCCAGACATCAGTTAGTTTTGTACTCTATATCACATTCTTGTAATCAATTGAAATATACATTATGTTACATGTTTTTTAGAAAGCCAGTTATTGATTTCCGAAACATTTCCCCAAAATAAAATTTCGAACTTTGTTAATTTCTAACGCTTCTAACTAAAGAACTAAAAATTTGTTTTATACTGCTGTGTTTACAAAAATGTTAACTAAAATGCTTGGTCACACATTATTTAGTTTATATCCAAACTATACTACATAAATGTTGCAAGTAATGATTATTTAAGGACAATTGTTTTATTATTTTTCTTGTCATCCGTTGGCGAACTTGAGGAAATGAAACACTCGTTTTCTAAGCAGACAGCAGCAGATTCAGCTATCTTCTTCCGATTCTCCTCAATTGGTCGTAAAATCATCGACCACTCGATATTTAGACATTAAAAAAAGCACTTCTGCCGTATTTTTCATGTTTTTTGTATGATAACATTGCAAATTTGCATTTTTTAAATCTCATTTCTGCTCACTCTACGGATTCAAAATACTCTCCTACCCGAATATTTACCTCATTCAAATTTGACTAAAACAAAAAGCACACAAAAAGCAATAAATTTTCTTTTGAATCTCCAAATTTTATCTATACCTGGTTTTTTAGTTACATTTATTCGACGGAATGTTATCATTAATTCCATTTTCACAGCATTATTTCCCGAACGAATAACTTTCCTCACAAAATTACTTTTCGAAAAACCATCAAGTGCTGTCTCAAACTGATAAGAACTGTTTTTACAGATTAAAGTCAATATTTTGAAGAATTCTTTATGTGTTTTTTTTTCTTTTCGTGTATTATACTGTTTCTAACGATGGAAAAAATCAATGAAGAAAAACGAGTTTCTCTTTTCCAAATGACAACGAATATTTAGGAATGTAAATGAAGTTCATTTGGTATTCATTTATGTTAAATATGTTTTATTTCGCAAAGATGTTTTGTCATTATTATTCGGTTGTCTTTGCTCTGAAAAATCAAATTTTGCAGGTTGATTTGTCCAAATATGTTCCGATAAAATTCATTTATATCCTGTTTCTTTTTTTCTTTATGGAAAAACATTTTTCGACATTTCCTTTTTTTGTTGCAATTTGCATCTAAATTCGTATAAGCAAACTTCATTTTGAATTCAAGGACACGTTTATATTTGAAAAGTATTGGACAAAAAATGTTGCGTTTTTATGAAAACTTTATATAGAGATATAACACATAAAAAGTGTAAAGTTGCTTTTAGGGTTTAAACGCTACGCAGAAAAATATATATGCGTGTAAATAGTTAACGAAAAAATACTTTTGACGGTCGTTTATTTGTTAGTTTTTCTTTAAATAAAATAAATTTGATCTACGAGCGTCAAAAATTTAAAAATGCCCTTTGCTTTCTAAAAAAAAAAAATTAATTTCTAACACACAATCAGATAATATAAAAAAAGAAGCAAAATATGGTCATATTCCGTGGATTGGTTTGAAGCACCAAACTAAATCATATGATCCGTGACTTGATTCCCATGAAATTGGGAAATATAGCACCCAGGGAATCGTCCCACGGATCACGGGATTAGGAGTTTGGTGGTTCGAGTCATACCACGAAGTATAATCATCTAACTGCCGAACGCAATTCATGCTTTTTAAGTCATTTCTGCGATTTTACATAATGTGGGACCATTATGCCTTATAGTGTATATAAGACATAATATGGTCCCACATTATGTAAAATCGCAGAAATGACTTAAAAAGCATGAATTGCGTTCGGCAGTCAGATGATTATACTTCGTGGTATGACTCGAACCACCAAACTCCTAATCCCGTGATCCGTGGGACGATTCCCTGGGTGCTATATTTCCCAATTTCATGGTTAAATCGGGAAATATGGCTTAATATAATATTAAAGGTTCTGTTTTACAAATGGAGGAATTGTATTGAAGTAATAGAAGGATGTAGTAATACTGCATCCTTTTATAAAGAAATAATATTTTCATAATTAATTTTTAATTCTTATGCTAGGCCGAGATTTCTTTGCAATGGAATGTTCGCGATCCACTCAATCGATACTGAAGATAGCAAATAATATTCGTAAAATATATCCTTAGTAATAGATGGATCTCGGTTTAGAGTCTCCTTGCCATCAGGGTAACCGTGAGAGGTTTTCGTGATTTTCCACTTCATGCAGCGCAAATGTGGGTTAGTCCAATGAAGAAGTCCTTTATGAAAACAAATTTCTCTCAATACTTGACCCAAGAGTTTCCTAGTGTTCTGGATTGGGTTCAAAATACAAGGCTACGGAGTTGGACATGTGTAGTCATAAACCCAAAGTGGGATCTACTGTTCAACGACGGTTATAAAATAAAACAATTTTGCGTAAAATATTCTTCCCCTATACTCATCAAGCATAAACTCAATTAAAATACAACTCAATAAATTTTCAGGCGGACGCTGTAGCCTGCTTTCTTTCGTCTGTTATATAAAATTTCGTAAGTCCCTGATAACAGCTTAGTAAATATCATTAGTTTGCATTAGTTTTGCTCATTGGATGCGGAAAAGATGGAACGTGTTCTGATTCAGCCTTTTATCATGTCACATTTACGCAGAGAAAGAGAAAGTGAAACCTCAAAGCGTTAATTGCTCGCACGTCCGCTTGACCTGATGTTTTGACAGTAGATTCTCCTGTGTTGGATAAAGCTTCTGACATATTTTTCTGAACTGTTCTGATGAACAAGCTATTGTCATCAGAGATGACAACAGCTTGACAATGAGAGTTCCAATCCAAAGAATTCTCTGGCCCTTTTGAAAAAGTCTCTTCAATCGACGAACTCATGAAGATGAAATCAGCACTAGTGAAGGAAACGCTCGCCCTTGGAAAGGACTTCTCTAAAAAGAAAAGAAAACTTTGTCGGTAAGAGTGTAATCATCGACGAAAGAATTAACAACTTGAAATTGTAAGAACCTGTAAAAATATCAATGGTGGAGCTATCTTGAATAACCAATCAAAGTACTGTGGCCTCCATAAATAACCGAGTTCAAGAAAGCCAGGAAAAAGAGACCTACTATCTACTGCAATGATCTTGAAAAAGCCCGCCTGTAACTTTAAGAATCTAAAGACTCTTCTTCCCAGGGATTTGGGAATTTTGCTGTGGAAATTCCCAAATCAACTTCACAGAAATCCATGGATATTCCTCTCGAGGATGTGATCGTCATGAAAATTGTGTTTTGTGGACTACCTGTGTACTTTGAATTGTTGAAGAATGCGCTGACGAAATAAAACTTCCCTTTTCGGATTACCCAAATGAAAAAGGGGACATCACCAAATGGCGATGTACCTGTTTATAGGCCGCTGTCACTGTTTATTGTGTTGTTGCTCAACCACAACGAACGACATGAACAGATTTCTTAACTCTCTCAATTAGCTGGCTATCCCCTAAGATTCGAGAGGTTCCGAGGTGCTTTAAATGAAAGCCATATGGACATGTGCAAAAGAATTAGTGTTTCCCAACCAAGATGTCTAAAGAGAGCAAAATCACTTTTCACATATATATGCAACAAAGAAATATAAATTCCTGTGAATTGAGCGAATTTTGTACAAGATAATTCAGTGAACTTCTAAGAATGTCCAGCAAAGTCAGGGAAACTTTCCAGAAAAAAAAAAGATAAGCTAGCAAAACTAAAATACATTTCCTCCTAATCAAAGAGTTACAGGACCTTCTTCACTACAACAAGGTTCTTACATTGCTGACATCACTCCTGCCACGCCCCGATGAAGACCTCGATGATATTTCGTCGAATCTACTTAAAGCCTTTGGTTTTCCAAAAGTTTTGAATATTTGTCTGAGGTGAAAATATTTTAATGGCATGTTCAATTATCCTTTATATACTGATTTTATTATTTGAATCTATTTAGAACTTTAAATAAATTTAAGTATTTAATATTTCGGCGGAATTCTATCAATAAACTTAGAATCGTAGAATAAGAAGACGTAGCGTAAGACGTTACCATGATTTTTTTAATAAAATAAACAAGGTCAAAGCAAGGCTGAGCTAGATCAGTAACTGAGATGTTACACTTTACAGTTAATTTGCTGTTAAACGGTTTCAATCAAGCCCTGTTATTGTCAAAATTAATCGTCTATTATAAGAGACTTGGAAAAAAATTTTAATAGAAATTGAAATTTAACAAATATTGACAAAGCCTGTTCATAAATTAACAACATTTACTACAAAGCTGAGGATAACATAACAAGAAATTGCATTCCACAATGTTTAAGTTGTATATAAACATATTGGTAATAAAGAAAATATATTAATTATATCTTATAGTCTTTTTATAAGTTTTGCATATTATTTAGAATTTTTTAAATATAATGGATCTTAAAATTTAAGCGCTTTAAAAAGGCATCGCATATAACGAAAAATGATCTAATCAGAATTTCTGGTCTTCACCAATTTGTTCCTCGCCAATCAAACATTATTAATTATATCCATATTATTAAACCTTCTTTTGACCAACTTATCTGAAGTATTCCTTCCTATTTGCAAAACTTATCAGATTAATCCCTGTAAATCTCACAGTACTATTTCAAATAGTTAAAATGATAAGCATCCCTATCCTAGGTGTCGCCAAAAGACAAATGTCCCTTCACTATTCCTTTAGAGCTAATTAAGGCGACTGGTCACTTCACCGCACTCACGAAGGATCCCCTTGAGATTTGCTCGGATAATTATTCTAACAACCTGAGTCTTAAGTACAGGTCTCTTCTGAAATGGAATCTAATGTACTTAGAATGTCAAGTGAGAAATTAGAATGAATTTCACTTTCAAGAATTATTGTTTGACATGCTTGGGTTTCGAAAGTTATCCACGGTGCAAATTACCACCTTAAAAAAGTATGACATTAAATTATTCCAAGCTTTTCAAATGATATCTATATTATGAATTTTTGTTTTTCATTTCATTTTATTAATTAAGAAATAATGGGGAAAAAATATAAGTTAGAAATTTAAAAACTAAGTTTTATCATTTACCTACATCATACAAAATTACTTGGCTTAAATAATTACTAAAAATGTCAAAATTTCTTTATAATTTAATGATGTTTTATAATATTTCAAAGCTTTAAAAACTATCAAATTCTAATACTTCCAAAAAATATATCCTTAAAATTACACTATACACATAATGTTTTAATTTAGAGTTTTACTTAAAAAATTATATCCGAAATTTATAAAAAAAAAATGTAATATTAAAGTATAAATTTACCGTAAGTACGTAAAGATTGTAAAACTACTATATGGCCTAAGAATTTCAAAACAAAAACTTACGTTTTATGCATCACCAAGCATGCTAAATGTGGCGTAATAAAACGCTTACCTATGAGCAAACGAGAGTTATCTATTTTCAGAATTTTCCTCTAAGCTTGCATTTCTTTTTAAATTATTGCGTATTTCAAATTTGTTGTTCAAAACCTAAATAAAAACTTTTTTTTTAAATCAAATAGAATAGATAACCATTTTATTTGTTTATTTATTCTTATTTCAGATCTTATTCAATACCAAATATTTTTATTCGGTTATAATAAATTGTATATTGATGAGAAAGAATTTTTTACTTTACTTCTTTGACGTTTAGATATTTTTTTGTAAAATGCCAAAACATTGAACTAACATTTATTTCGAAATGTATTTAAATGGTTCTTTTTACTGTAGAAGAAAGTCAGACTGAAAAACTGAAAATTTATTCTAAGCATTATTTTTTTTCTTGTATAATTTAAATTACACCTCGTATGAAATTAAAGTGAAACCTTTCATGTTATTTAACTTCAAACAAAATAGCTTTTAAAAGCTTTTTTTCACAGATCATTCGCAAAAAGATAAAATGCTGACATAAAGATTTTATTTTAAACTAATTTATATACTATCTTGCTGCAAAGGAGAAAATAAATTTAGTTTTTAAGTAGACAAATGTAGAAAATGTTATTTTTCTTATTTATTTTGAAAAAGAAATATCCTTAATTTGATGAACGTTTTATATCTGCATGAAAAACACAAAAACAATGAGCAAACACACGTGACTTACGACATCAGCGCCAGCTGATCGCTTATAAGCAAAATGGCGTGTTAAGGTTGAGCTAAGTTTCTCGACACAAGTTAGTATGTTAATTAAGTATATGTTAAGTGTTAGTATGTTAGAAGTTAATTAAATGCAATGCCGTATTGAACATCAAATTTGTTGAATTAGAAGTATTTTTGTAACTTTTTTTAACTTTTTTTTTAACTTAGATATATTATTTGTTTTCATGGCTATTCAATTCTCTATATTTTCTCTGATTGGCTATTTAGAAGCCAATCAGGTTCGACACACACACATGGGACGTCGTTTACAGGTATACAATTAAATCTGATAAGAAACACATGGTTAGACATTATCGCTTTACTTCTTCTCTTGTTAGAAGAAACCACCTCTTAATTTTTGCTTTTTTTTATAACTAAAACCAGAAAGTTAAGGAGTAACTTTTAAACTGAAATTAAATTAAATTATTTTCAATTTTCAAAAACTGTGGCTTTTTATTAAGAATAACTTCTCTCTGGTATGATTCATAATTTACGAAAAAAATAATTTAAAAAAGGAAATTAAAATTATTTTTGAAATATTTAACTGGTCTCCGTTTTTGTAGAAAACTTTTATAAACGCAACAAAATTTTAAACGAAAAATTCACAATTTTTCATTTTTTATAATGACAGCTTGATTTTCTCTAACTTTTTTACATTATTCAAAGTGTTTTGAAGCGAGAGAATCAACTTCCAAATTTTACAGTACCATAGCTTTAAAAAATTCTCTAATAAAATTAGATTTTTCAGACATAAGAAAGGCTTAGTAAACGATTGTAAAATCATAAACGATTTGAATTAATGTAAAAACAATATATTATAAAAAGTAACTGTCGTTGCCAACGTTGCTTTAAAAAGTTTTCGCTGAGCTCTCTCCTCACACTCATAACTCAAAAACTATTTGATAAAACTATGTGAAATTTAGAACACTTCAGAGAATGATTAAATAAACATTTTGGTATAAAAAGGTTGTTGATGTAGTCATTACCCTGGCAACAGTTTTACCATGGCTCCAATTGAAATTGGCTCAACATGGGTCCTATAAGAACATGCACCGAGACAAATAGTGTGATATTTCGATTTTCTTAATATTGGTCCTAGAATGGTCTATATAGGGCCTTTATTGGCCAATATAGAGCTTATATTGGCTAAATAATGAATATAAAATATCAGGTGAACCTGAAAATTTAATATAGGGCCGATAACGTTTGTAAAGTGGTTGTTAAATATTGGATAAACTATAGTTTGTGTGTTATTGTATAAGAAAGTTGAGGTTTTTCATTGTGCTGTATAATTTAGTTTAAAAATTATTTGCAGATGAATTATAGAATTATATATAATCTTTTTTTTTTTCTTTGAATTTCGATTTTTTTTTTTTTTTTTTTTTTTTTTTTTTTTTTGAAATTAAAAATTTAAAAAAAATTTTTTTAGATGTTCAGGAAAAACTAATCGTAGATAAATTCTAATTTTTTACCAGTACTTACTTTTATTTCTGATTATCAAATAACAATTATATTTCTTTAAATTCAAATTAATTTCTTTTGGAATTGTCTTTGGAAAATCCCAAAAGGTGAAGGGAAAAATTGTGTAAGTTTCACGTTTTTTTGATCAACTTCCGACCTAATATATTTCCTTGGTTAAAAAAAATTTGGTTTATTTTGACAAGGAGCATTTTACTAATATTTATGCAGACTAATATCAAGAAAGCTTCAACTTCCATCAGGGGACGTTCATTTCAATTAGCTTTTCCGATTTAATACATTGTTGCATACGACAATCTGACAGATATATTGCAAATCAAAATATAACAGCTAAAGAACTATTGTAAGAAAAATGTCCATATCTTTATTTTAATAAATATTAAAATTATTGTGTTTTCTAATAATTTGAGTTTTTCATTAGTTTGTCAATTTTGAAGATGCAATTTTAGGGACAAAGATTTCTATTTTGCAGTATCCGCGTATATGACGTCATTAACAGTGAACGTTCTTGAGAAGTGCAACCTATGAGCAAAGCGAATGTAGATCGCAAAGCATCGGTGAACAATTCCAAATACCCCCTATTGTTCAAAAAATAAAAATTAAAAATTTATTAATTTTTCTAAAAACAAATTCTTAGATTAAAATAAGACAGCTAAAAGTTTTTTTTTCGATTCAGAAAGAAATGCTTAGGACCTACGAATTAATTGCAGACGTTGTCAAAAATTAGGATTATTTTTTTTAACAATTTCGAACAAAAAAACTTTCCATTAGCAGATTATGGTATCCATTCCAGCTATGAATTTTCCATAAGAATGGAAAAAAATTATTTTTACAAACAAATTCTTAAACAATAATGTAAACAATAACCCAAAGTTTAAAGAACTTGAAGAAATTTCTTACTATCCAATTAAGAAAAAGCAAAAATGTGAGTTATTTTATTTTTGGAATTAAGTTTTGTTTCAAAAATTAGCATACCTAATGCTATAAGAAATCTGATTTCATTAAACAGAAAATTTAACCTCATAAATATGGATTAAAACAAAACACTTGACAATTTTCATTTTTCCTTTAAAGTGAGAATTACCTTAACATATACAGAATATATTTGTGCAGTAATGATTATGGAGGAGTATTTCCATAACATAAAGGTTCATTATCTTTTCATGTTTATGTATGAATTGAAGCAGTAATTGCGTCGATCTAATATTACAATAATGTTTAAGTGAAACTTCAAAATATATTTGATTCGTCAATAAATAAGTTTATTGTTTATTTAAAGCAACTGTAATATTTTGTTTTGTAAATAACAGGTTTATTATTTGAACAAGCAAATAAACATTATTTTTCTGCTTTTTCAATAAGAAATATTTAAAAGAAATATTAAAACGAATTATTTCCTTGTTCCAGACTGCTTGTTGCGTCATCAGGTGGTTCATTTTTATAATCATAATTTTCATGATCTTAGAAAGTTTTATAACTGTTTAATAAAGCTTAAAAAAATCAAAATCAAAAGTTTTTACTTATCTCTAAAATGTAAAGATTCTTTGTGTGAAATGTAATGTCTTTTCAAGTTGACGAGTGAGAACTTATTGTACTATGCAGATTTTCTGTAACACATATTATTAGTAAAATAAACATACTCTTGTCAATTACGGTTATAAGCATTAAAGATAATACAATCAATTTTGGCGTCATTACGACGCTTTTCTTAAAAAAATTTCCTTCCCAACGGGTCACTGCGCCCTCTGGCCACACTAAAAAGAAACATTAGCTTATTCTGTAGATTTGAATAGTTGACTCTCTATGTTTTATAATTTGGTGTCTCTATCCTATTTTTGTTTACTGTACGATTATGTTTAAAACATGGTCGCAAACACTGTTATATGATTCTGTATGGTTTTATGTATTTTTATAGTATTTTTCAATTATTTTTTGTTGCTTAATTTTTATAAAATGCATTGAATCAAAACTGGATTACGTGAATTCAGGTAAGAATTTTATTTATTTTTTTACTATTATTTAAATAGAAACATAGAATTTTCCAATCCATCCCAAATTTCTGCACTAGATATCTTCTCTATTATTTCTAAAATATTTTTTTGGTCATATTTTTGCTTACTCCTGTTTATTCCATTCTGCATATAAAAAAAATTACTATAAGCAGAGAAAATAAATAAATCTACCTTAATAATTTATCTAGACGTAGATATGCAATAATTATCAGCAAAAACGTTATTCCATACTTATTCTTCGATAAGTTTAAAATAATTCATGGGGCAAGTCTTACAAATAAATACTTATGCTATTTAACATAGTAATAAATCTCGGTTTACTATACAAAATATACTTTTTTTCTTCATTAACATACGGTATCATTAAAGAATTATCAATAATCATTTTATATGACTATAGCATTTTATAGAACTAAATAAAGAAAATAGCCAAACAATTACAACCAACTTCATGTATGCAACTGAAAATAATAAAAGAAAAAGATAAACTAATTATCGTCTAATTAGTATTCCTTCTAACCGTGTCGTGGAGCTAAGCTCGTTTGGGCTAAAATATTGCCATTTTGCAAGCGCTTTTAAAAGAACGCAATCTTCTTCTTTTTTTTTTTTTTTTTTTTTTTTTGCATGCTTAACATTAGAGTGGAAACTTCTCATATATCACTCTATACTTGTAAGATAATTACATGCAGAGGTTAATGAATTGAAAATAACCAATGTAGAATTGGATACCTGCAAGCGACGTCATCACTGGTATGTATCGATCTCGATTGGCTGTCGAAACGCGGCATTTGTTTATGATTGCAAATCTTCCTTCCGTTTTATATTGAGTAAGCCTAACCCACCAAATGTTTACTCGATGTGCAATCTCGTAATCGATTATCCATCGTGTGAAAATCTCGCAACTAATAAATTCTTATAAATAAATGTTGTTGTATATTTCATTGCTAAATATTTCAAACGGTTTCGAGGATGAATTTGTAGATTAGATTTGTAAACTTCCAAAAGTTTGTAAATTAAGAAAATATGTAACTAATATTTATCAAAACAAAAGAAATGAGTTATTAATTTACTTTTATTAGTAAAAAGACGTCGATTATAAAACAAGCCAAACAGCTGTAACGTTAACACGCCGTCTTGTTTATAAACAACCAGGTGGAGCTGAGGTATAGACCAGGTGTTCTTCTCGAGTTGAGATTATCCTAATGTAACATCATTATGAAACCGATATTTAATTTCAATTTAGACATCATTTCTAGCTTTTATCTCTCTGCTCTTTCAATAAGGAGCAAATATGTGAAACAGCATAAACTAGTGTTTACGTACGTTAAACAATTTAAGTAAAAAAAATTTACCATTTTTTTAAAGCGGGTTCAATCAAATCACCTTCCATGTTCTCAAAATGTTTACTTCTGCAAATAATTTTTACTGTTTTCATTTTAGGAAATGCATTGCTAAGTAAGCATGCATTTTAGCTTAAATCATCATTTTTAAAGCATTAAAAGCAGAATTAAATTTATTAATGTGTTTATAATGATGGAATATATTCGTTATTAATACGAATGAGTTGTATTGTATAAATAAATATGTGTATATAAAAAAAATCATGTAATTAACAGTACACTATAAAAACTTTTGGTGTATAATTGCACCCGCTTTTGGTGTTGATTTATACTAAATAAATTTTTAAGTACTGAGCTGTAGTTATCGGGTAAAATAATTGACAAAAAAACAATTGTTTAAAATAATTAGTGCAAATATATATTACTATATATAAGCTTGTGTTTTAAAAGAAATGTTTTTTTTTACAATGAAGCTATAAATTGATCCAAATGCGCATAAAATTGTGTTAATGAAAAATGAATAAATAAATAAATAAAACTATAGCAGTGAAAAAATAAATAAAGGATGAAAATACACGAATTTTAAAAAGTTTTAGTTCATCTTAACATCAAAACTGATAGCAACTATACACTAAACTTTGTTACTTTGTAGGAATTATAATACAAACAATTTTTATATAAATTACAGAAAATTTAAACATAAATTTGAGATTATATAACCGGGCAATATTTACCAGCATTTTTAAACTTTAATTAACATTTCATTAACTGTATACATTGTTATATGTAGTAAGTATGTATTTATATTAAGTTACATTATATTTAGTTATATTATATTTAGTTAACATTCGTGCAGTAACTATGAAACATAACACTTTTAGGCATTTGTCCTTTCATTAGCTTAAAAGCATACCAAGTATAGAAACATATATTGAATTCAATATAAAAACAAAATTAAACAAAATACATAGAATTCAAATTTTTTAAATCTAATTTACAATAGAAATAAGAAAAATGTACAGTGCATAAAAAAACGCATCACTCTAAATAACTTTTGAACTAATGATAGGATGTTCACGTACCAGTACTCAATCTTAAAAGTTCGAAGGAATGACCTAAATATGCTAATTAAATAATGAAAACGCTATTTCGAGTTATGCTATAAGACACAAAAGCTTACTTTCTCTGAATAAACATACGTTTTCTGCAATCGATTTAAATTTTTGACCATTTAAACATAGGGTAGTCGCAATCGAAGAATGTGGTGCCAATAATTTCGGCGTGAGAGCGGTCCAAAGTATGCCTTAATGCTAACTTTAATTTTTGCGTATTTAGCCCAATATTGAGAATGTTTTATGTGAATCAAAATTTCGTTAATCCAAAGATAATTACATGCAAAATATAACTTTTAGTAAATAATGTTTATTTTTTTATTATTTTATTTAGTTACAGTCGAATTTTGAATGGTAAGAAGTAAAAATTTTTGCAACATTTTAAAGAATGTAATTTCATAAGGTAAAGTATAAAAGTTTAACAATGTGGAATAGCTCCTGAAAGTTGAGTTTAAATATATAACTTCGTTAAAATTTAATTTCTCAGGAAACTCTGAGCCAATTTCATTCAAATTTTGTGTTTTGCCTTATGAAATTATATTCTTTAAAATGATTTAAAAATATGTATGCCTTACAATTCAAAATATTGTCGAATGTTATGAGATTAAATTATTAAAAAAAATTTGCATAGGATTATTGGGATATACGAATTTAATAATTGGGAGCAAAATTCTTTCGACTTGCTCAAAAAATTCGTGATATGAAAAAATACACAAAAAATTAAGTTAATGTTAAGGGATCCATACTTTGGATGGCTCTTTAGACCAAACTATTAGTACCAAATTTTTCCGATTACGGCTATTCCTATATTTTCAGGGTCAGAAATCCAAATCCGTCATCAAAAAGGAATTTTCCTTTTTTTTTTCTTTTTTTTTTAAGTACGTTTTTGTGACTACTTTCGTAACTTACATTATCGTCTTAAATAATTAGGTAAAAAAGGTTAAAGTTATGCGGTTGATTCTTTTTTTCTTTTCTTGCGTACAACATTTCTTTTGTACAACATTTGTTCTTAGGAGAGAGCATCTTTACAGTGAAACATAGATACATTTTATTAAACTAAAATAATCAAATGAATAGACAATCGTTCCCTCAGTTAGGAAACAATGAAAGAAAACGCTGAACTTTACTTGAAATTAATAGTTAGACTTATTACCACAATAGGACGATCTGCATGTTAAAGCAAAAAGCATTGCCATTTTCACACGCTTTAAACAAATGCTTCATTTTCTTTACATGCTTATGGATCGAATGAACCTCTTTAATAGAGCCATGGTAGCTCAAGGGGTATAGCGCTCGTCTTTCAATGAGATATCCATGTTCGAATCCCAACGATGGCTATTCGATACGAATTTAGCAACCGGCTCGTACCGATCACAGTAAAATATCCTCAATGGTAGCCGAATCATGGGTAAGTGCCCCCTTGCCGTTAGGCTAACCATGGGAGGTTTCCGTCATTTTCTTCTCCATGTAACGCAAATGAAGGACAGTTCCATCAAAATGAACATAGGCAAATTTCTACCAATAATTGATCCAGAAGTCCCCTTGACTTTTGGGTTGCGTTCAAAGTTACAAGGTTGCGGAGTTGAACATTAGTAGTAGTAAACTCAAAATTGGGTCGGCTGTTCAAAAACGGTTATAAAATAAAATATATTGTATAAAATAAAATAAAGAGAAATTCTTTAACTTTTTTCTATGTTGTTGTTACTGCGCTTCTAATTGTTTGGTAGAAAAATATCATAAGTTGTGAAAGCTACTATAATTTCATCAGAACAATGCATTTCAGGTTTATGTAATAAAAAATACAATGTCGTAATGTCTGATATTACGAGTTTTACGATTCAAGATATATTTTGCGCTTAAGCATTTTTTTAGCAGACAATACAGTATAGCAGACCAAATAGAGTTCGTCTGGAGTTTTTTGAATACAATTTGTAACGCGTCACACGTTCATGTTTTACTTTTCCAACGTTTTGTATTCAATAAAAATTGAACATTATATTCAACTGATACTATTCTCTATAAAACAGATGAATTATTTTTCATATCCTTTGTTTTTCACCGATAAAAATAAAATAAAACAATAAATACAAATTGAAGAACAAATAAATATTTTCAAAGCATACAATTCGGGTTCCCTTTTCCTTTTTTTACACAAGACTGTCCATTAAATTCTGGAGTAGCTTTTAAGATATTAGTCACGTCTATAACAAAGAAGAGAAGGAGACTAATATCTTGTTTAAGGTGTAAAAAAAGCATTTTATCTATGTTTTAGATTGGTCAACAAGTACAGATACGTCTTTTCTAATAACTAACCGGAAACTGCTTGACATTAATAGGAGCAGTGGCCCTGCATTAGTTGTTTTCACTAATCTACACTTTTTTACCTTTATTTTGTGCATTGTTTTTTTATCAGCAACTTAGAAGATTGAAAATAGTTTTTCTTTTACCCAAAGTTACTTTTACGTGAGTGTACGAAAAGTATAAAAAATAGTGTAATCAATTTTCATTAAGTGAATCCGAAATACATATTTTATATTGTTGATTAAATTATCAAACATTACCATTAAAAAATTTAAAATACTCAAATGTTTAGATCTTAGCGAACAAATGCTCTGCCAAAAATTTCAGAGCAAATTACGAAATGTACGGGCACTTTGGGTGCATTGTCCGTACAACCCATTTTACCTTAAAATCTATTCTTACCGTTAAAAAAAGCAAAATTAATTTAATTCGAGTGATTCAAAGATTTTTACTGTAATTATTATTGTAAAAATCACTATTTTTGTCGCGTAACATGTTCCGGTAAAAAGTACCAGCACCCTGAATGCCAGTATTTTTACTACAATTTTATACGGAATTGTTTACAGTGTATTGCAATTTTTGAAAATGTTTTACTATCATAAGTAATTAAAATAAAGCGATTTGTTTTAAAAAAACATTTAAGCATAAAGCAACATTAAAACATAATTAAGTATCGTAGGCGTATTAACTTTAGCCGAGAAAATACCATGCTTGCATTGACAGGCTGGTGTTTTATCTTTTTACTGTCACCCTTTTGACATTTTAAAGCTCCGAAAATATGCTTACGTATAATCGAATGCATAACCTTTAGTTTATTTATAGATTTCACTTCACTTCGATGACGTAATCTAACTTCACTAAGGTACTTCTGCAATTGACAGCTAGTGTTATCTCCTCGCTCTCGTCACATACACTTCTCCTCGCTAGCATATACGACACACAAATGTGAATGGACAGACTTTGCATAGCACCATGATATTCTGTTACGCATAACGCAATTTGAGCTTCACGGCACATTCACAAAAAAAAAAATCCTACAAATCACAGAATCGCAAAAGAGAAGGAAATCCGATTAGTTTTACGGTTAACGTTAAAAAAACGTTGTCCGAAGTCTGTTTTATGTCTTTCCGAAATGTTTTATTTTTAAGTAAATTATTTGATTACTTAATAACAGAAAAATTATATTATTAGTTGGTGAAGCACGTGAGGATGTGACTCAGAACTTCCTCTAAAGGCAGTTTCTCAACTTGATAATTTCTTTTTTTATTATGTGTTAATATTTTAACATCAGCTTTATTTACTAATATAGCCCAAGTCGCATAAAAGTTTAGAAAATTTAAATTTTTAGCCATATAGTGGAACAGTGAATAGAAACAGTGATAGTTTGAAAATCCTTATTTATTTAATTACATAGATCAAAAATTATAAATAAAAGTAAACAATTTTTCATGCAGGAAAAGATTACTTTGTAAACATTTCTCAAAGAAAGTAAACGAAATCGATTTTTTCAGTAATAAGAAATATTGTTTTGAAAAATAAACATTTAAGCTTAATTACTGTGCATTTCACTTAAATACGCATCGTTCTAAACTGAACGTTATGTTCTAGTTTATATTTTTAAGATATTATTTCGAGTATGTATACTCTTGTATTATGTTTTTACAAAAAACAATTGTTTGAACATTTCTTAATAAATTCTTGATTTTATTTGCAGATCTTGTTCATTTGAAAGATATTGATCGCATAAAATAATTTTCAATCGAAAAATAAAGAGCAGCTCCCAAATGATGTCTAGCTAGGGAGGTACATAAAATTTTGACATCTTTTGACAAAAGGGACTGAGTAACAAGAAGTATGGCATCACATATTTTGGTTAGAACTAAAACAATTAAAATTAGCAAGTGTAAATTTCTTTTATGTTTGTTTATATGTTTTTCCATGATAATCATTATTATTGTTTGCTATCAGTAGTATGGTTTTCTAATCATTATTATTGTTATACTCACTAATGTCGTTAAAACACATAACACATAGTTAAAATTTAAAAATAATAGAATTATGATCTGTAACTTGTGTCTTGTTAATGAACTGCTGGTTTATGTTTATGTAATGGTTCGTGATATGGGACAATAGGGTTACAGGACAATAAAATACATGATGAAGTTTGAAACTTTGTGACGTATTTTAAAAAAAAGTGGCATCATATATTGACTGCCTATTACAGAAATTCATAACCTTGACCTATTAGCAATCAGCTAGAATGCTTAAATTTTTCTGCAATTTTGTGAAGTATGAAAATACAAGTTTCACCATCGCATACTAGCAAAAATTATCGTTAATCTATTCTCAAGGGGAATTAATTAATCGTCAAATAAAATTGTAATGATCTTCCAACATGAGTGGTCAAAATTATATTCAAACTCAATATCTGGTTATAATGCACGCTTTCATTGTTTCGTGAAGATTCCTAGAAGAATTTACAGCCTTATCTCCAAAAACATTTATCGTTAATCAAAATTTTGACCACTTCATCAGATAAAGGGCTCAAATTTCAACTGGAGCGACAGTACAACTTACAATTGTCTTATATAGATAGTCTACCTCATATCGCCAATTATCTCACATTAAATGGAAAAATTTAAAGTGTAACAAAAATTAGCTTCAAAAGCTTCAATTTACAACTAGTAACAGTTTACACCACAACTGGCATTACTATTAGTACTAGCAATACTTCAAGTAACAACCGAAAAATATGCTTGCTATTTTTTTTTTTTTTAAGTTCTAATGAAAATATAATTAGTTTCTTTATTTTATTGCATAATATTTTAAAAGAGCTTGTCGTTTATTTTATTACTTTTAAACGCATAATAAATACGTACGCATAATAAATATTGTAATATAGCAAATAAATATATCAAATAAATATACTGTACGCATAATAAATATTTCAAACATATATTTTTATTTAAATATTATGAGTTCGTAATATTATCTAACGCAAATGCCTATTTTAGTCATATAGGGTAAACTAACCAGTGAGAGAATACTTAAGCTTAGATTGCCTTTAAAAAAATCATAAAAATTTCAAAATTTTTAATTTTTGCTAAATGACAGTGCCAACATATTCGTTATTAAATGCAAATTATGTATAAAAAAAATTAGAGAATTCACATAATAGATTTTAACCTTTCGGTGGTTCAAAAAATAAGTAGTAAGATAGCTAAAATACTATCTACCAAAATACTAGCATAGGTTCTACAAAATAGTACTATCAAAACAGTGGAATAATAACTGAATAAAATCCTAATTGTTTTTTAGTGAATGTTTGAAAGGATCTATTTGGCAACAAAACTTTGTTTTCATGAGTGTCGCTAACATTATTTCCAGAAAACAGGAAAAAAATTATTATTTAATCGAAAAACAAAAAGCAGTTAAAAAAATATTGAAAATATGGCAAAGTTGATAAAATATAAAACATTTTAGTATTTAAAAATGTAAGAAAGAATCAAGTTCAAAATTAATTTTAAAACAAAACAATTAAATAAATCAAGAAACTTATATTTATTATTTTATTAAATTTAATATCAAATCACTTTTTTCTCATTTTTTTTTAAAAACTCATAACATTTATTAAATTTTAAAAAAACAAATTGAATACTCTTATATTGGGTTATTTTATTTATTTTCGCGCCTCTTTTTATTAATTTTAATTAAACTTTAACGAACGTGTTGCGCATTCATACAATTAACGTATAAATGGATTTTGAAAAGGATTCATTACAAAAAGCAAACAATCTCTAACTAAACTACAACTAATAAAACTCAGGCTAAGGCGAAAATAATGTTAAAATATTGCTTACATTATGTAAGCTTGTTAACTTTCAGCGTGTACCGAAAATGTTAAACATTTGAGAATCCTCATCTTAGTTCATTTAATATTCTCTTTTATACTCTAAGCACGTACAGGAACTTTATTAAAAGAATGTTCATCAATTCATTAAAATGTTGTTAGGCGTTAACTTCGTGAAATAAAACTATTTTTATCTTAAATAGCGTTGGCATTTCTTATTAAGGCAATATTTAACAAGTTATTTCAAATTAATGCAATTACAATATGATTTGAGACTTCATTTAAATACCTTTAATGGACATTCTAATTAAAAGTTAGAAATTAGTTTATTATCGTCTTTACATGTCCTAATTCTGTATTTGGAAAAAAATCATTTTCATGTCACAGATTTGCCTTAAGATACACATTTTTAGGGCGTGTTTTAGTTTATTTTTATATTAAAAATCGAAAAATAAAAGAACATGCTTCTAAAAACATTATTTTTAAATTTCTTATTACGTTTATCTTTTTCGGTTTAAAGCTTGTGAGTTACTAAACTTATCAAACAATTCATATGGCACTTTTATTAACTATTTTATAAATTTTCTAACCGTTCTTAAAAATTGAGTCGTGAATTTACATCTACCACTGTTCAACTCCGTAGTCTTGTAATTTTCAACCCAACCAGAAGAAAAGGGAACTCCTGGGATCAATTTGTGGGGGATATTTACCTTCGTGAAGAACTTTTTGAGGAAACTAACCCGCATTAGCGTTGCATGGAGAGGAAAACCACGAGAAAACCCCAAAATTAGTCTAACGGCAAGGGGACTCTAACCCATGATTCGTCTACCACTGAGGAAATTTTACATCAGCATTGTGATTGGTTCAAGCTGGGAGCGGAATTCTTATCGACGAGCCATCACTGGGATTTGAACCCCTTCCAAATCATTGTGAGGTGGGTGTTGTATTACCTGTGTCACGACGGCCGTATGACCTATTTTATTTCATATTTTTTCCATCGTTGAGCAGCATTGTTGAACAGCCGACCCAATCTTGAGTTTACGACTACCAATGTTCTACTCTGGAGCCTTGTAATTTTGAACTCAATCCAGAAGACAAGTAAATTTCTGGTTCAAATATAGGGAGGAATCTACCTTTCAGGTGAATTTTTTGATGGAGCTAACCCATATTTGCGTTACAAGGAGACAAAAACCATGCGAACCACAGTTATCCTGACGACAAAGGGACTCTAACCCATAATCCGCCTACCACTGAGGATTCGAATTCTATCGCCTGGTTGGCAGGCGAGCGCTCTATCCCCTGAGCCACTATAACAATTTAGCAAATATAAAGAAAAATATATTTAGTATTATGTAAATAAATCCTGATCCTTTTATAATATTAATGTATTCCCGTATTTTATTATTATCGTATTATTATATTTGGAACTCAATATTTCAATAAAATTTTTAAAAAAAAGCAAAAAGCAAAATATTTATTATCCATATCATTGCATGCTGACTCCTAAAAATTGGTCCCAACTTTCATGTTTGCATTTTAATTGAATCCTGCTGTGTGTGTGTTTAAGTATTTATTAAAGCAAACCTGTTTCTATTGAATTAAATTCTACAGAAAAAAATTACATACATTGAAAATGTAATTTTGGGAAGTTTAAAAACGCTACATTGAATTAAACATATTTAATCTTTAAATAGTGCATATGGTTTATGTGGAAGAAATCAAATTTTTTTACATAATAATGGCATATAAAGCTCATACTGAGTACCATCTTTTCACACACAATATTATAAAGTCTTGTTAAAATTAAAAGCTAACTTAACCAAAATTTAATCACCTAGAATAAACATGTGAAAAAATGCCCCTAATCACAGTAACATATTAAAATATCCGTTACACATAAATTGACTGAGATATGCATTACACATTTTGATGATGATAATATGTGTGATTATCTGTACAGAATGACAGCTCTAGTTAAATGCCGAATTGTTTGTCGAAATCATTGTAAATATTGTTAAATCAAGTAAGCAGACTTTCAATTCCCACAGTAAGCAAGCACATTTATCCAGTATTTAATACATATCGCAGACAATGGTACAGAGCAAATAATGGCGATAACAGAAGCCATATTTAACATCGCATATTATTCGGAGATACCAATAAATGAAATTGTATTCAATGAACATAAAATTGGCTCATCGTTATGTTTATATTTTTTCGAAAAAAAAAATTAGAGGAATCCTAAAATCATATCATATACTTGATTTGTAGAATATATCACTATAGTTTTAAGTATTAATAACAAAATAAGAATATTAATCCTTTTTTTAAAATTTGATTCTGGGTATTAAGTGGTTATGATTACAAAAAACTAATGGAAAAAAAATTTCTAAATTTTAAATTTCAGTAATCTGAGCATTTATTTGAACATTTTGTAAAAAAAATATTTTGAGTCAGTTAGAATTTGGGGGAATTATGCTAATTTTTGTTTTGGCCACTACCTTTAGTTTGCATATTTATTTAACATACTAGCCGCTTAAGGCGGCCAGCTGTCCGTCACGCTAAAGGTTTTCACAAATAAAGCTTTTTAAAACATAGCAAGAAATCTGATGATTAGCGGACAATTAAAGTGTTCCTGTCCTGCAATTTTGTCTTCATATCCAGTTCTGCTGCAGATGTGTTATAGCTCTTGAGGATGTTTGAAGATGTAACTTTGCTATGGTAACCTAAGGCCTATGGTAACCTAACCTATAATATAACTATCAGGTGGAGACTTCTTTTTTTTTTTTAAAAAAAAGGCCCTCAGAAATTGTAAAAGCATACAAAAGTTGCTTTCGAAATCATCATTGGCCAATAGCTGAAAATTAAAACGCAGTTAATAACATATTTAAGAAACAGCAATAAAATAAAACTTGTGTCAGTCAGCATACAGATAGTATTTTTTTATGGTATCAATTTCTATTTCTATATAATTTTTTATGGTATCAATTTCTATTTCTATATCGCTACAAAAATTATCGTCTTCGCTTAACAAAAAAAAAAAAAAAAAAAATAGAGCGTGGAAAGAAGAAGAAAAACTTATTATAACAATTATGAACAGCGACAAATATATCAAAGCAAAGCGTTCTATTTACGTACCGAATATGTTGCCACATTTTTAATACAAAAGTTAAACTTTTCACCACTTTGATAAATGTAAACTAATGCGAACCTTACAATTAAATTATTAATTCCTTCGTATATTATTGGTTTAAGTTGTCGAAAATTAATACTTCAATTGTAAGGTTCGCATTCGCATACATTTATAATAGTGGAGAAAAGTATATGCATTTTTTAATAGTTTTTTGAATATGGCTCTTTGAAGACGAAAAAGCATAGATTTTCTTACAAAATGACTGATAACTAAAAAACTAATCCAAATTTTTGAAAAAGAAAAAAATACTTCTTCATTATGTCAAAACACAATTATGTGCCGAGTTTCGTGCCTGGGCGAGGCTTCTGGGGCGATATATTGTGATTACAGACAGACAGACAAACAGACACACACACACACACAGCCGCGTTTATTATTATGTATAGATGTCATAGTGATTATTACCATAAATTTAGTAAATGTACAAAATTGAAAAATAAATTTAACAAAATAAATGGTGTTCATGCCATTGCTGTAACATGATAGATTTTTCAAACTTCACCACGTTTACCAAATTTTATGACAAATTTTAAAAACACTATTTTTCGTTAATTTTAGCAAAATTATCACCAAAGTGCTTTGGTAAAAATGACTGAATATTTTGGTGTTGTTGTCAGAGAACCAGAAACATGATGAATTTTACTATATTCTATAGTATATTTGGCCATACTTCTTTTTCACGGTGTTTAAACAGACTTTCTTTGTAAAATATTGCACTCAATTTTTGTTTTGTTCTAAAAGTTTTTTTTTATCGTGTGTTTAAAGCTCAAATAAATAGAGTCAAACCTATTTCGTCATAATTGCGTTAAATATTTTGATAGAAATAATTGTTATTACATACCCATAAAACGTCTTGCATGAGTAAAAAAAAAAGAGTTAATTATAAGCACCATAGTAAATATATAAACTAACGGTGTTCCTCCAACTTGAAAAAAAATATATTTAAAGATAACTCAAAATTCCTATTTGACACTTTAGTGTCCTGATTTAATTTCAAGCAAAACAAAGATTTTTCCATTAAGTATGAAAAGATTTGAAAAGCATAAAATTCGTTATCATAATTTTTCGCGATTAAGCCTTATGTTCAGATAAAAACTGAATTATTGATGAAACGGTTCGTAAAGTAATTGTATCTAAAGATGAAATTGCAACGCGGTACAAAAGGAAGGATACAGAAATCGATCTAATGTTGTTTTATTCTGCTTAGACATGTTTTTTATTATTATTCTCTTTCTATCTCAAGCAAAATCAATTTCACTTTGATATCTAAAGAAGATATTTTTGTTATACAGAATTACACCAACCTCCGATAGCATGTTGAATTTTTTATCATTGTTTAGAAAGCCTTTCTTTCAATCTTGACTTGAAATACTTTTTTCTTATTGCAATACAAATAGAAACTACTGAGTTTAGCTTGTTAAAAAATATATTTATTTAAGAACATTTTTTGGAGATGACTTTTAGTCATAAATCGAAATTTGTTTTTATTATTTATAAAGCAGCAAATGTAACTGGTTTAAGTTTTGAATCTTGAAATGCAAATTGGATTGAAAATAACACGCAACACTAAATAAATAAATGTAACACTAAATTTAAAATGCATTACATTTATTTAGAGTGACAGTACTCTATAAAGAAGCATTATTCTTATACAATTTACAATGGATATCGTCTTAGGCATATTTTTAATTTTAATTCTTTAACTGTTTTTCGAAATATTTATTGAAGAATTCTCGAAATAATAAACATCTTAGACATTTATTTAATCCTATCTTAGACATTTTTTTAAATTTTAATTTTTTAACTTTTTTTGAAATATATTTGTTGAAGTATTCTCGAAATAATAAACATCTTAGACATTTATTTAATCCTATCTTAGACATTTTTTTAAATTTTAATTTTTTAACTTTTTTTGAAATATATTTGTTGAAGTATTCTCGAAACAATAAACATGAAAAGTATACATACAGAAATAAAATGAATTAATGAGAAAAAATAAACTTTCTGTCAAAATTGTTAACTATACTCTTTTCCATATCATTTACCTACATTTAATGCATGGATTATGAAGTTTTTAATGGAAGCAATACAATATGTACTAGCAAAAGAATTATAATTTTAATGAAAAAAGTTTCGAAAATTTAAAAAGTTAAAAAAAAAACTGCTTAGTTACTACATATTTTACCCAAAATTAAAGAAACTTTTGACGTCCCAGTAGTTAGACATAACACTATGTTTCTGCAAAAAAAAAGTTATAACTGCCAATAAATTACAATAAAACTGAATTAAGCCACAAAAATACTTCAACTTTAACAAAGAATTATGCAAAGACAAATGACAGCATCGATTAATTTTGACATCAGAAGGCTCCTTGAACAAATTTATAGAAATGTAAAAAAATTTATATTGTGACATCTCATAGTTTTTGAGTTTTGAGAGTGAAAAGCGAGTGCGGCTAAAATTTCAAGAAACAGTTCTGCCACGGAAAATTCGCCGACAGAAATATTTTTTAATACAACACTATTTTTTTTTATAAATTTTAGATATTTTTGTTTGGAATTTACAATCATGTTCCAAGCACTCTCAGAAATAAAACTGTCACTTTTGACGATTCAATAATCTGTGAGCTATATTTCGCTAATTTTGAGAATAATTGGTGACGACTCTCAAATATATGACGAAAAAGTTTCTTCAACCAGAAACCTCATCGTAGTGCATTGTGAGGGATTGTAAACTAGAATGAAGAAGCTAAATTGACGACTGGACAATCAAAAATTAAATTAAAAAAAAAAAAAAAAAAAAAAAAAAGACAAACTTCGCCGACCGGATGTATGGCGGTCAAGGAATTAACTCTCTGTTCTATTTGTCTATCTTGCGCCATTAAGTTGGACTCAACTATATAGTTCTCATGATAAAGTGGCTATTAGGAAAGTTAAGATTCGTAGTGGCTCAGGGGATAGAGCGTTTACCTTCCAATGAAGTGAATTCCACACCCGTCTTCCACCGACTGCAGTGCTGACGTAAAATATCGTCAGTGGAAGACGGTTCGTCAGATTCACCTTGCAGTCTGACTAACCGTGGGAGGTTTTGTGGCATTCCTCTCCTATGCAAATGAGGGCTAGTTCCATTAAAAAGTCCACCACGAAAGCAATTTTCTAAATTGGGTCGGCTCTTTTTTTCTCTCTTGTGATCTCAATTTTATCAGCTCACGTTTGACTTGCTTGATTTGCCAGTTACAAAGCATAACATTTTTATTTATTTTTTTTTTAATTTCTAAGTCTCAATAAAGATATAAAAACCATTGCCATTGCTTTGTATTTTCATACAATATATTGCTCTTATGCAATTTACAATGGATATTATACGGAATACCTTTTATTTTAACAATCCAATTTTTTTCTAAGCATTTGTTAGATAATTCGTATAAATAACAATTACAAAAGATTTAAACACGAAGAAATAAATTATATATAATTTAAATATTAAACTTTCAGTCATAGTTGCTTAACTATACAACTTTTTTTCATATCATTTGCCTCGATTTTCATGTTTTATCATCAAATTAATGTATCTTGACTTGGGAAATGATGCGAAACTTGCAAGAGGTTGACGAAATTTCACACAATATGTAAAAATGAGACGCCATACTTTTTTCATTATCTAATATTAGGTTTTTTTCTTCTTGTTATACACAAATTATTTGTTAACACATTTGGTAAAATAACATAATCAAAAACATTTTAGAAAATGCGGCATAAATATTTTATATAAACAATGTATTATTTCATAAAAAATTATAATCTTAAATTAAAACAAAAAATATATGATATACTATTTCGTTACAGTAAAATAAAATAATAATAGTCTGTTCAGTAACAGTTAAAAAAGATAAAAACATGGACCATGATTTTTCAACGAATCGAAAAATCAAATTCCCTTACTCATTAGCATATTTATTGTAGTATTAAGCAAGATAATGTAACTCTATTTTAACGCTTCACTATCATGCATATGTATAGTAAAGTCTTATGTATAGGTATATGTACAACTAATAATATATAGTCAAGTTCTTTGGCAATAAAAAAACATACTAATTGTATACTTCTTTTCTATACTTCGTTGTATTTTTTTTACTCATATTTATATTGAAACAATAATAACTTAATTTGGTATAACGCTTCATAATTCTAAACTTTAAATATCATTTATCAGTGCATTTTCGTTAATCAGTATATTTTTTTCAAAATATTCTTGAAAAAATGAATACTTTATGATATAAATGTATCACCAATGCAATTCCTCCCTCTTAATAAAACAAAATATTCTCACTTTATACACCTTTGTATTTCATGACTAATTTTCTTTCTGTCTAACATAGTACGAATATCTAAGGATAAAAAGTAAACAATAATAGATAGGTTGAAAGTCATTGTTTTAGCAAAACTCAACCCTTTTAAGAAAATATAAGCGTGGTTACTGCCATCTAGTGATAGAACGCAAAAACATTTTTTGGATATTTTAGCTTCACAAAGAATTACATAAAAATTACTTTAATGTACTTATAATTTTGTTCTAGAGTGAAAAACTTCTTATAAAGAAATCATTAAAGATGAAACAGTTTTCAAATACAAAAAAATATTTAAGAAATTTAAATTTTCAGCTAAATAAAGTGTTTTATCGATCTTTAAAAATCCCATAATTATTAATTTCATAATTTTAAAAATTGCAAAGGACCACACTTCTTTTAAATTGTTTCATACACACTATATAACATTCATTTCATCACATTTTAGATGTTTTGCTATATTTTCGATAACATGTAATTACATCTTAGGTATTTTTTAATATATTTAATCTAATATTCACCTTGATGAGTAGCTACTATTGACCTATATTCATTACCTATTTTCTCATTTTTACTTATAAATCAAGTTTTTACTAATCGTGTTAAATTGCACTTTAAAAATACTTTTTTTAGGAAATAGCAAAAAGTAAATTGTAAAAAAGAGACTTTTCTGAAAGGGAATGCTGAGAGTTCTCAAAATTTTATATTTCCAAATAAAAATATACGTAAAAATCTATAAATCAGAAGAGATCTCTTAGTAAAGAGCTTTTTTTTAGGAGCAGAGATTAATCTGGTATGTCACACACACAAACACAACAAAAAAATTCTAAAAAAGTGACACATTTATTAAAGAAATAATAATTAAATAAAGGAATTATTAAGGATAATCCTTTACTGAAAATAAGGATTATTGTATTTTTTTCCTTTGCCTTAAATTAAGCAAATATTTCATATCAGCGAAAAAAGATTACCAAAAACAATTTTTATTCTATACTTTCCTATCCTTTGAAATATAATTTTAAATGAAGAGCTGTGTCATTAGTATTATTTTTTTGACTTACTAAAATCAAACAATTTAATTTAATTGAAAATAGTATTCATTTTTTTTCGTGTTTTTATTTACTTTATAAGAATAAAAAGTCTATATTTATGTTAGTTTATAATTTGAAGCTTATGAAAATGTAATTCTCTTTCATTCTCCTTTTATTGTATATTCTCTTTGTATTTATTCAACCTAAATTATTTTTAAAACATATCAGACATTGCATTTATCAAAGTAATATCTGAGCAAATTTTTTTTAAAATATTTATGAAATATTTACAAAAAGAATTTATAACAATACACAGAAGACTTACTTAAGAAGTTTTTTTCTTATTTATCGTGCTTAGAATAATTTAAAAATTTTTATATCTAACCTACCCTTTACTTTTTTCATGCTTAACCAATTCGTTGGAACTAGTAGAAGTAATGTTCACAATTTTAATTAGTTTTTATTCAATTTTTATTTTTAAAACATTATCTATTAAATAATAATCGATACATTAAAAGATAAATAAAACAAACACATAAATTCCGATATTTTATTTTATTATTTTGGTCTAAATTTAAAAGCAGACAACATAATTAAGTTTAAAAATTTCAATTTTTCCATTTTAGGCCAAAATGAAGAAAATAATTTTACTTTTGTTGAAACCAGAATGCAAAGGGCAATTTACCATAGTGATAAAAATTTATGACGATAAGACACTTAAGGTGTTTTTATTTAGGTTCAACAGAAATAAAACTAGTACACTCTTTTTTTCAATAAATCATAAAATGCATACATTTTTTGTTATTATAATATTAATGTTACTATTATTAATAATACCAATAAAAAAGAATATTATTATTATTATTATTATTATTATTATTATTATTAATAATAATAAAACAATGTTCTTATTATTATCATTAATAATAATAATTATAATAATAGTAATAATAATAATAAAAGAATGTTATTATTTTATTAATAATAAAAATGATACTTAAACAATGTTATTATTATTATTATTATCATTAATAACAATGTTGTTGTTATTATTAGTAGTAGTAGTATGAGTATGAGTTGTAGTGCTATTATTTTTATTATTATTAAATTCTCGATTTAAAATAGAAATTTAGGCAAACTTTTGTTTTCGTATTTTGTTTGAAAATGTTAAAAACAATTATAACTTGCATAGGTATCTGACAAAAAGCTCCAGTTGAAATTGGAACATTCTACCTTAATCGAGAGTGATTTAAACTTCGGTTGGTGATAAAAGCGAGAAAATGGTGATATTAAAAAATATCTGCTTCAAGGACTCAATCAGGGACTGATTGAAATTCGCATTGTCATTAGACATTGTTATTTAGGCTCTATTAGAGATTTTGAATGCTCCAACCAGATGAAAAGTGGTTGAAATTTTCATTGAAAAATCACCCCCACAACAAATACAAAAACGAGATAATAAAAACGTAATTTTTAAAAAAAAAATACATTTTAAATTCGTATCTCACATTTGCGCAGAATGATTCTACATAATTATCGATCAAATATATAAGAATATATATTTTTTATATATAAAATAATCCCACATTTATACGTGTCATATTTAAGGAATTCAACGAATAATTTAAAGAGCTTTACTATATTTTGATACACTTTTTCTCTAGCAGTAACGGAAAGCATTACCCCAAGAATGCAAGTATCATACTTCAATGCCTCTTGTCAAAGGAATTCATTTTTCGAATCGAAACTCTTTGACGCAAGACGAATGAGTATCATAAATGCATCAATACTTTTTCCCATAGTTCAAATCGCCTTTGAACATAAATCAAATGCACAGCTGCATCCAAAAAATTCGTATCAAGTAAATAGTAGTTTTCAAATTCAAATAAAAAACTTCAGTGCCATAATAAAATGCTAATCTGTGTTTGAAATAAATTCGAATCTGAAGGTTTTTATTGTGTTTTTACTTTACTATGAATCTAAAAGGTTTAAACTACGCCGAATGATTTATTAAATCCTTTAAAATGTTTGATTTACCTAAATATTTCTCAAATATATTCCTTCCTTCCTAAATATTATCCTTCCTTAAATATAGCTTATTTATTAAAATGATTAAACTTAATCCAATTTTTTTCAACATTAAAGGCAATTTTCTAACTTTTGAAAATTAGTATACTGATTGTTTCTAATTAAATTATTCACGAAATCATTCATTAAAATGCTTACAAAAATAACGTAAACATTGTTACTTAGCAAATTCATTCTCTATGGCATAATCAAAATAATTTAACGACGCTGAGTACTGGTTTTTTAAACCACTTTAAAATGCACTAGCAACATTCCTCGCACAGGAAAAGCGTCTGCTAAAAATCTAAGAGTGAATATTTATTAAATATGGTCCTAGCTACCAGAATATTGAATTTATCGTGCTTCCGGCTGTCTGGAAACAAATGCCAAGTATAATAATAATGATTCCGAATGATTTTGATACAATTATTACCAGAAAATTATGGTTTTAGTTTATGTGAAAAATTTGATAATTGGTGGAAAAAATTATTTTATCATGAAACTTTAGAATACAGCAGAAAAATCATTCGATTAAAGTTACTTTTCTGCTTCGTATTATTTACTGCATGTGTGATAATAAAATCATAAGTTTGAAAAACAGATTTTCCAGTGAAACTTTATCTATGCAAATATGAACGGAAAAATTTTCAAATTAATGATTTAATCCCTTTTTTTTGTTTTATTAACCAGAATTATGGATTTTTTACCAGAAATATCATTCTCATAAAATACGGTCATTTTTCTCCATGTAAGAGGACCTTATACCCCGGGAGAAACTTTTCATAGCAAATTATGTTTCACCGCTATTGATAATTTAAATTTTAAAATATGAAAAAAGTGAAGTCAGGTAAACCCTGAGTTAACATAAAAGTGAAGTCAGGTAAACCCTGAGTTAACATAAAGATTTAATTGGTGACAAATAAATTTCATATCAAAATGCTAACGAATTATGAAAGAATGACTTCCCTGTGTAATTTCCTGTAATCCTACCCTAATTTGTTTGCAGTTAGATTTTTTGAAAAGAAATCAACATCTAAAATATTATGGTTTACCTGATCTCAATCTTTCAAATTTTAAAATACGTGATGAAATAAATTAGCCGAATAGGATTTCTATCAATACATTACTCTGGCTTTTAAATTTTTGTATCAAGAAAACATTCTGGTAAGACTACTGCACTGTTAGGTCATAACAATTTCTAGTAAAAAAAGCATAATTCTGGCTACAAAGACAAAAATATATACGGCATTTAAACCATTCATTTGGTAGTTTATCCAGTCATATGGTAACGCTTTACTAAAAAGTTTGGTTTTAAATATTATAGCTCTCAGTATCACACATTTAAGGAAAAATACAAAATATAATATTTAACCTAATAAATAAATTTAGTAAAAATTAAAAACTGGAGAGAAATTTTAATCGAATAAATGGTTTTCATGCCATACTTTAATGTGTTAGGATAAAATTACCATGTTTTACAACATATGCCAAATTTTATCATGTATTATAAAACCATATTTTATTATTAATTTCACCAAAATCATTACCAAAGCGCTTCAATAAAAATAACCTAAATTTT
Organism: Parasteatoda lunata; assembly: GCA_949128135.1. Classification (NCBI taxonomy): domain Eukaryota; kingdom Metazoa; phylum Arthropoda; class Arachnida; order Araneae; family Theridiidae; genus Parasteatoda; species Parasteatoda lunata. Next base: position 96,146,304 of record OX421971.1, read on the forward strand.
TGTGTCCATAGAGAGAGAAGCACGGTAAATATTGACCATACTTTTCTTCTGCTATGTTGGTCTAAATAAGGTAACTTAAATCACAACCATGCTGTATATCAGTTATTGTATTTCTTCAATTTAGTATTTTTTAAGTATTTCTTCAATTAAGTATTTTACTCGAGATGCAAATTTTAAGAAATAACCAAAACAAACTAGAGATAGACAACCGTAAAGTTAAGCTTGCCGCTTGTCGAATTGACGAGACTTTTTGCGTCGACACCAAATTGTCGACACTTGCGGGAAGATTTATACCCATATGTCGTAGTTTAGCCCCAGACCTAAACTACATTTACAAATAATTTTTGGCAAAAAATTTACAAACGCTCTTTCATAGTGGATTGAAACTTATTCCAATTAAAGATTATTATTTGGAAAGTTTCGTTTTACTACTAATTTGAATTAAAGACAAGTTTTTAGTAAAATTGAGTAAATTTAACAATAAACCAAATAAAATTTAGGATCACGTGCCTCTATACCTTCAAAATTCATTAATAATTTTATTATCTGTAGGGGATTTAATACATTATATTAATTTAATTCATTACACCCAAAAAATATATCAGCAATTTATTGGATAAACTGTACTTCTTTCATAACTAACTATAGTTGCATCTAAACTATAACTATTTCTATCATAAACTTACAACGTTCTCACGTTTTAACCAATCATTTATTTAAAATTGAAACTTTAAAAATAAATATTTAGTTTACACAATCGCTAATTAACTACAACAAGAATAAATTACACCTAAAGTCATTAAATTTTTAAAAAAATTAACATTAACTATTTACACATTCACGCCACACTATTGCCTTTAGTAATGATATTAAAAGTAAAATCATTTTATAACATCCCCATGAATATTTATTCTATACAGCAATAAATATTTAATTTCGTAATGACTTTAACTTAGAGAATTTTGTTATTAATATTTAAATCACGACTTTTCTTAAATTTATCTTCTCTTTACTGCTCATCTCTTAATTTCTATTCAATTAAAGAGAAAGAAACGATTATGCATTTTTAAGGATATTCTTACATTTAACTCGTTTACAAAACTTATAGATTGTTTCAATATTACGTTAAGTGAGGCAGTCATTTTGTTTATTACCTAAATTCCATTGTTACCTTTATGAACATTCATATAACATAAATTACCCTATAAATCATATAAATGGGTCATAAAAACCCTAATTACAGCTCTTACTTATTTTCACACAATAAAACGACCGTGTAAATTGAATAGAAATAATATGATGCTAGCAAATATAGTGGTTATAAAATAAATTTGGGCTTGAGAGCTTTTTAAGTAGAGATGAATTTGTTTTATAAATTTCATTTCAAAAAGAAAGAAATAAAATTTGTTTTTAATTAATTTTTGAGTTAATTAGTCAGAAACTCTCAGATAGATATTTTATCAAACTTTTCAATATGGATAAAATATAATACAAATGTTTTATCGCAATATTTTTCATAGAAAATGCAAATCTAAATTTCTAACTTTAAAATTTTTCAGAACCATAAAAATCTTTTAAAAAATAGTTTTATACATAATTATTGCCATTAGATGGCTTTAATCACGTATGTTTTTTTTATTTATTGATTTGATTTACTGATTGATTTGATTTCATTTTTGTTTATTTAATTTTTATCTGTTCATACTATATTTATTTTATTATTTGTTTTATTATTTGTTTTATTATTTTTATTTAATATATCATTTAATTAGTTTTTTTATTTATAATTTATAATTTATTCTTATTTATGTTTTTGTGTTTATTTTATTCTTATTTCTTCGTAAAAAATTCACCCAAAAATTTTGGTACTACAGCGTACATCGTCATCAAAGCAGGAGCATTGTTATTTATATTTAATAATAACTATTTAATTTTTTTTTCTAATTTTATGTAATAATTGTCGGAAAATTTTCTAATTGTAAGTTATTCAAATTTTTAAATCATTTTAAAGATCATATAACTATATAATCATATAACTCTATGGTAAAATACAAAACTTGAACGAAATCTGTCAAATTTTTTAAAAAAGTCAGTTATTTAAATTTTGATTTCCCAGATATTATTCGACCTATTTTATTCAAATTTTGCCATATAAATTAATTTTCTCGACTGTAGCTGAATAAAATTATAGAAAAAATAATAAATAATTATTAAAAATTATTTTTCGTGAAATTATCTTTGGATAAACGAGCTTTATGTTTGCATGTAAAATTTTTCAATTTGCTTAAAAATTTCGAACTATTAAGATTGAGACCGAGTACGTGAAGATCTTAATATTACAATTATAGAAATTTCTCGGAAAAAAATAGTTAAATAATAATTTATTTAATTGTTATTTCACCATATTTAAATAAAACAGTCAAATAACCATAATCAAATAACTAAGGATAACCAATTTTCAAAAGTAAGGTAAAAGATTTAATAATACTACTACTCGTTGATTTCATTGACAAGAGAGTAAAAGAATTATTCCCTTTCATTTTTAAACATGTTTTTTTTAAATTAAATACAATTCTTTCATCCACTCACATCAACTTGCCAAAAATAGACAATAACTTCTGGTGCTACAGATTAAAAAACACACACTTTTTAAAACTTTCTAGAAAAAATGGTTAAATTACAATTTATTTAGTTATTATTTTACAATATTCAAAGAAAACAGTCAAATAACCATAAATAAGGTGGTATCCAAACTGTTAACTATGAGAAAAACTGTTTATTAACTGCTTTCACCAAATACGGTTAAAAAATCAGAATTTTATCGCACCAAATATTCCCACCTAATGAAAATTTTTAGTTCCTTGCAGCTGGGTACATATTATAGCCAAGAGGAGTAATGTGTCAATCTCATGATCGACAGAACGGGGGTTCAAGCCCCAGTTTGACACTTCAATAGTTCCTCCATTCCCTTCAACACATGAAGAATTTCCAGTGTCCAGCACTTCCCAATTTATGACTTTCATACAATAGGTGAAAAAGCAGATATACTAATTAAACCACATTCCTTTGTTTATTTGATAAAACTCAACAGCAACCTAACTCCAATGCCTATCACCTAACGAAAAGCCTAGCTCCAGTGTCCAGTTAATTTTCTTTTTTAACAGTTTTAAAGCCATGCTAGTTGTAAATGTTTTAAAACAATATAGTTCTGTAGTCATGGTTTTCTAACTATACTAGTTTTAAACGTTTTCAAAACCATAAAAGTAAAACATGTTCTTTACCGTAAATTAATTGGACAGTAAAATTACAGTTAATTGGATGGACAGACTGCTGCCGCTGTTTTACCTTAATTCAAAGTGGTTCACTCTTCTCCGCGCTTTACATTAATTGAAATCTCATTAAAAAATATCGAAAATAAGAATACAGAGTTTTCTACACTTCAACATTTAAAAATTTCAATCATAAACTAATTTTTTTTGTATTAAAATATTCCAAACTAATCCATTAAAATAATTCAAAATTACAGTAGAAGTTCAATTATCAGTGTATTTCTTATTTCAATACCAAAATCAAATTGCGATCGAGTTTTTCCCCTTTTTTTAGCACCAGCATTTCGATTTCTCTTCTATTCTCGATTTCGACAGTATTATGTTATAATTCAACTGCATACAAACTCATTTATATATTTTATTTTCTAGATTTCAATGAATTTTACGTTTTCATAATATAGCTATATATGAACGCATTTAGACACACTTCTTTACTCAATTTAAATGCATATTATGTCGTCATAATTCAGGTACACATAAATGCATTTAATTTTTATCACGATTTCGATACATAATATGCTGTAGTAGTTCATCGACATATGAGCACATTTAGATTTTTTTTTTCCTTCCTCGATTTCAATTCTTAATATGCTTTCATAATTCAGCTACATATAAAACTTCGCAAATTAAAAAAAAACCTTATTTCTACTGCATGACTACATACAATTCATAATTTTAAAATAACAGAGCACCAAGTAAAATGTTCTTCATTTATTGTATTTGTGGTTTCTATAAAATTAAACAAAATCTGAAACTTTTCGTTTTTGTTCATCTCGTTTTTCCAATCTTTTTGATGTAACTTAGTTTGACTATCATAACTATCACTTCTATTAGAAAGAAGCGCCTTATCTGAGTGAAAGAAGAAAAGATGGTAGTGTGAGTGAAATTGGTAGAAAACCTTACAGGACTTCTAATAGGACAATTATAATGATATTAGATTTTTTTTAAAAATTGCGTGTCGTAATTCCTTGAAGAAATTAAATTAGTAAACGAGGTTACCTCTATTACTCGAAAATTTTGATAATTTGAAGTATGTTCAATCTCAAATGACTTCGGATAACCGGGATCTTACTGTCTTTCTTTTAAAAATAAACAGAACGTAATTTCCTGTATTTTGTTTTCCTGGAGACTAAAGCATTTTACTGCCACAATCAAACAAAATATTTTGGCGTAAATATATGGAAAATTATTACTTTTATAGTTCTGTATACTAAGACAATGTAAATAGCAAGATTTAATAGCGCCAATAAAAAATGTGTTACTACTGCTCTTGACAGTCGATGAAATGCGATAACAAATGACAATAAAGATTTTTCTGATAAATCTCTAATTCCATACAACCAGCTCATAAATCCTCCATAACCAAACAAATCATGCATCCATCTTTCAAAGCCATGAGATCTAAAATTAGTTGCATGCATCAATAACAATGCCCTTAGCACGTAGCGTAAATGTCACATGACAGAAAAAGAAGAATAATCCTTCTCCGCCATTTTAAGTTCTCCTGATGCCACCATATTGTAAATATTTACGCCACAACTGACAAATAACTGGTTGTTTTATTTTAATAAAATGAATGAACAATGAAGAGGTGGGAAGTTAAGTGTTTCCTTATTGTTTGTATTGTTATTCTGGTAGTTTTCATCTTAGCCTGATGATCGGAATCTTCGGTGATAAAACATGATTTTAGAGTTCGATGAACGATTGCGTATTTAAAGCAGTGAAAGGGAAAGGATTTATAATTCCAAATTCCATTATAAAAACTGTAATATTAACCAATACTATTGAATGGGGTATTGAAATGGGATTTAGAATGTTTTAAAACTTATTTTAGCATTTAACGTTCTTTTTTAACCTTCCTTATGTTTGAAACATTATTATTGTACCTCAAATCTTATGTTCATAAATTTCAAGAGATTTTCATTACGCTTCAAAATTTTATTCGTGCTGAAAATGTCTCGTTTGTTCGTGTTTTTAAATTCATTTTTCTGCATCTGACTTAAATTTAGATAGATGAGAATAAGACAACACAGTTCACATTCTATTTCACATTTTATCAACTTGAAATAAACTGACTCTTTTTAGATCAACTATCCTATTTGGAATAATATGTTTTCAACAATATAAAAGCTCTTAAAGGAAGATATTATTAAAAGAAAAAAGTCTAAAAACGTTTAAGTTTTGTATTTTTAAATGCTTCATGCATTGAATCTCTCATTTTAATATTTTAAAATTCTACCTATATATAATATAACTCTGAATTTAACACAATTAAAAATCCTGCATGTTTTTTACCTTATGCTTTGAATTCCAACTATAACAGTCTCACTGTAAAAATGGATACTCAAACATTACGAAACTTTCTTCGTATTTAACGAAATCGTTTCTTGAAGCATGCGACCAGCAAAAATTTTGTCAAAGCATCGAAATAACTATAGTAACTTGTCCGAGGAAACGAATTTCGTCAAAAGTGAAGAAATAGAACTGAGGACAAATAGAACTGAGAGATAAATTACTTTCATGTCGGAAAGGGGACTCGATTCCAGGATCTTCCTGGTATGAGGTCAACACCTTGACTACCATACTCATTGGTTTTGCTTGTTTTGTCATTCTAGTTTTGATCGTCTAGTCTTATATTTTATTAACTATCTCCTATAGTACACTGCAATGAGGTTCCTAGTTTAGTCATATATTTGAGAGTTCGCTTTTCGTCACAAATCACGAGATTTCATGGTGAAATGATTCTCAAAATAACGAAATGCAGCTCATGGCTTTCTGAAAAAGTGATAGTTTTATTTCTAAAAGTACTCGTACATTTTTAATCGTAAGTTTAGATTTAAAGTATAACAAAAACCAGCTCATTTTTAACCTTACATTTCGAAATATCTTTTATTTAATTTTTCAAATGTATGTTTCAAAATCTGGTTACTATTAAGATTGTTATGTCTGTTCTAATTTTCATAAAATTGATGGATTTATTCCTTTTGTTATAGAAGAGAAAAGAAACGTAAAATCAGAATACAAATTTCAAATTTGTTTCCTTTATTTCACATTCATAAAGAACCTACCTTTCTCCAAAACATTTTTCTTGCTATTTTCTACCATTTATTTCACATAAATTTTAACTTTGGTGGCAAATAAATGACCGAAGCAATCCATTTATATATACCCTCTTCAGACAATAAATAATCACGTGGCAGTTGCAACGCGTTTTTTCTCATCTTCAAAACAGAAATAAAAGATTCTCTGTGGTAAGAGTTTATCTTCATTAAGTAAATTTTGTTTTTGAAAACACTATTTTACAGGAATTTACTTTTGGTTACCGAAAGTGCTTTTTGAGAGGGAATTTTCCAGCCTCTACAGGAAAAGCCACTTTCACAAAGGACGTGCAAAACCTAAAGGTTAATTGGAAAGAGAGCGACGTTCTATCTATTTTTAATTCAATGTTTCCGAAAACTAAAGTGAATGAACAAAATCAGGACACGCAAATATTTATTATTTAGGAGCAAAAGTTTTTCAGAGAAATAAAAATAGAGCAGTATTTGCGTGATGAAACACAAAAAGGACGTCAACGACTCTGATAAATGATTAGAACTCAAAAAACATGTTATTTTCGAAAATAATTCTTAAATTTTATTTACCAATATAGCTTGCTTGATTAAATAAATTTATTTTGTTTTTTTCGAACAAAAGTTTTGAGTTCCACATTGAAAACTTTAATGATTTTTATTGTATTTGTTATCGTAAATAGCCGAAAACCCCTTTTAGGCGGAAATTGCTATGATGGAAGAAATTCCAAATCAAGTTATGGTATAAAGTACGAACACCATGGGTGCATCATTCGTAAAATATCATACCATAATTTTTACAATAATATTAATTTAATTAGAGTGATTCAGGGATTTTACGGTAATTATTAATTTAAAAATATGGTATATTAGATTTTGGTTCCATAACATGGTCCTGTAACAATGGTTATTACTGTAAAGAGTACTTTTTACCATAATTTCATCTGGAAATTTTTACAGTGTGGTGAAAATGTTGGAAAACACCCGGATTAAAATTTTATTTAATGATTACGTTTCAGGGATAATGCACTTACTTAAAGCATAATAAAAAAACTGGATTACGTATAAAATAGATTTTTTTTAGGTACAGAACAAAATAAATGTGTGAATCTGTGAATAATATATCAGCAAATGAATAAGTAATTCAGTAAATCAGCAAATTGTTGAATCTGTAAATAAAGAAATCAATGAATTAATATGAATTAACAAGGAAGAATTAACAATTTAGCATATCAATGAATAAATGAGCTAACCAGTAATCAGTAAATCAGAGAAAACGGGTTTCTGTACCAATGAAAAAGTTGTGTTTTTAAATTTCATGTATCGGAAATTATGTATTTTTAAATGACATTTTATCCAAATACAATTACATAAATCAAAATGTAAAAAAAATGCACTTCGAAATTAAAAATGTCTGCATTAGTTATAAATTAAATAACAAAAAATATATATTTCTAGACTTGAAATATCTTTGCATATGCAAGTTTTATATCTGTGTAAAAAATTCTTTTTGTAATTCGCACAAGCAGCTCCTGAAATAAAATTTATACTTATTTATTATTAATAAAATTAATATTATTATATTATAAGAATTATTTTAAGAATAATTCTTCATATCGTGACTCAAACATATAAATCAGTCGTAATAAGGATATATTTTTATGAAGAAAATAACCCTCTTTTTTACCTTATTTCGTAATTTAAGATGCTTTCTTTACTATCTGATTAGCATTTTGATTGTGAACTCATCGAACCATGAAATTTGTACCCAAGTTAGATCTTTGAATCAAAATTTATTCAAGCTGCAATGAATTTTTAGTTCAAGCAAAGAACGTTCTGCCAAATTTTGAATCAAATTAGTTGAAAAATAAAAAACACTATAATTACGAATAATGCTGCTTTGAGAAAACTACATTTCAAAACAGCAAAATATTATTTCATTCATGCGCGTGTTATTGAAAGAGGTAATTTCTTTACGTAAGTTTCAATTATACCATTAGGATAAAGTTCTTTAGTTCATATAGTGTCTCTAATGTATATAGAGAACAATATTCTGTACCTTGGACCGCATGTACCTTGTACGAGTACCATGGTAAATATTTGGTCATACAGTGGAAAGAATTTTGCATTCACTATACGTAGTTGATACAAGCATTACATATAGTATTTGTGACCATTTATGGTTTTTCAAGCATGGAATTAAAAACTCTTTAAAGAGATTCCTAATGACTATTGAGTAACTTCTTTTAACCATTTAGATTAGTTACGTACCTTACAGTACATAAACACTACTTAGGCAGATAAAATTCAAAAGGCCCCGTAACAAAACTGATAAACATATGGCAACGCAAGATATTTCTATTAAATTAGTTTTATTCACTGCAGACAACATTTTAAAAAAGAACTCCAATGCTAGTCGTCATCAAAGACAGATTCAGAATCGGGAACAATTTAGAGCGCCATTGTGACATTTTTCAGTATGCAAAGGTGTCTAGTGTCCCTTCCACTTAAAAAGTCAATGTCATGAAGAAGACGGGTTTTTTCGAGGGAAGTGCGTGAGTGTTGTAAGTTGCAAAGAGAAAACCCAAACAAAATTACAAATTATGAAAAATTTGCAGTTTGAACGATGTTGTGAACAGATGTTTTTATCAATAAATTCTGTGTAGTCAATTGATAAAGAAACCTCCTTGTTTCAGTTTTAAAGCAAGTTAATAACTTAACAGCAAATATAATTACTCAATTACTAATACTGTGTTTTTAAACCGGAGCAAGTTTATTTTTTAAAAAGAAACATAACAAGGCGCGCAGTAGACTTCTAAAAATAACAAATCGTATTATAACTGGCACACTAATTCAAAACAGTTCGCTATTTTTGCCCGATAGGTTTAAAAATTTATACTAACTTTTTAAGAAAAATATCTTTCTTCTGTTAAGCTTAAAAAAAATTTAAAGAAATGAATACTTGTACCTTGGACCAGTATCAATATGACCTGTATCAATATCATATTAACACGTCCAATGTGGATGCAACAGGTGGTTCTGAACAACAGTATGCACACATGCATTTTACTGCGCGTTTTGAAACATTTAGCATCTAAATTTGCTTTATTCTTCGTAAAGTTATAAATTTTGGAATCATTCCAATAAAGTAATATTGGGTATTACATTTATGTTGCAAGCTATTTTTAGAACTTTAAAACTTCTTTAAAATAAAATTTTAATTGCATAAATATCCAATTTCAATCAACTAATAACTTTAAAGACAAGAACTCAAAATGAATGTTATCTAATGTGTAACATCTAATAATTCAAGGTACAACAGTAATTGTACAACACTAAGTTGCATCTGTTTATAGTATGGAACAATTTTTTTTTAATTTAGAAATAATTTGTAAGTATAGGACACACAATTAATTCACAAAAAATCTTTTTAATAGACATTAATATGATGTGTTTTTCATAAAACTTTTAAGTCATTTGAATAATTATATTCAGCATCAAAAATAAAAAAAACCTTTAGTTGGCCCCGCATGTGACAATGTTTCCTACTGTTCCAAATGTAAAGACGATCGAATTATGTAAATACTGTCAATTTTTTTCAACAGTGAAATTCTTCCTTAAATTCTTCACCTCATTTCATTTGTCGAAGCTGTCAACTATTCAGCATAAAAACCTATTTCTTTCTTTGTATAATTCTGAAAAGAAACACTATTTGTATTCTGTTAAGGAAGCCAAAGAAATGTAACGGAATAAATCCGATGATGCGTATACTGTGCTAAGTTGGAATTTTAATAAGCTACGTTTTTTTTTTTTTTTTCTTTTATCCGTTGTCTGAAAAAAAAGGCTCTACAATGCGTGTGATATTAATTGTTTTTTTTTTCTTCTTTTTTTTCAAAATTTGAAAGAATTCATTCATAAAAAGTATATTAGTTTTCAATAAAACGTTGAATTTTTTTTTTACATGAATTATTGAAAGGTACTTCTAAAAAAAAATCTAAGACATGTATTAAAGTTCTTTTTTTTTAAAAAAAAGGGGGGAAAGAAGAAAGTAACTAGGTGTCAAGACATTTTAAAAAATAATTAACATCTGTTTATAGTACAGTAAGTAGAATTATATGATAAAAGTTCTTTGACACACTTCGGACGTTTAATTAACTTCCTCATAAAAGTACACTTCTAAAAACATTTTTTTATGTCTAATTTACTTTTTTTTCCTGGGTAAAACTTTTGCAGTCTAAAACTTTAAATTAAACTGCTTCATAAAAAAGTAACATTGAAAAAAAATTCATTGATTATTAGACCTTGGTTGGAAAGTTATACAAATTTTGAGAAAGTTTCATATTTTGAGAAATGTTTCAAGTAACGTTTCATTTCAAGCATCACAAACATGTATCCACGAAGTTTCTTATTCATAAACGTTTATTCATAACTCATATGCATGTTTGAAAATCTCTATGTTTTTACATGCCCTACCTGATATGTTTGTCTACTGAGAGAAAATAATAGTTAAATCAAAGGGTATGATTGCCCTTTAATCAGGGTAAAATTTACCGTGCTTCTGGCTCTATGGGCACAACAAAAAGTCTCGGTAATTTTTATTGAAGAGCTTTGGCAATGATTTTAGTAAAATTAACAATAGTTCTTATTATGTGATAAAATTTGGTAAACGTGGTAAAATTTGGTAGTTTTAGCATGACACCTTAGAGTATGGCATGGAAGCTATTTATTCGGTTAAATTTACTTTTTAGTTTTGCATTTTTACTCATTGTGAGAAAGTTTGTGAAAATATGCACAGGAAATAAGATGAACTAAAACTGAAATTAATATTCGATAAATAGTTCGAGAATTATCAACTGTTAAACTTGGTGTAAAAAGTACCATACGAACCGCAATGCAGACGACAAAAATGCAACTACAGAGTTAAAAATGCATGCTGAAAAAGCCAGTTTCTTATAAACTTAACAGGAGTTATTTCTTTTATTTATTTCAAATTTTCCTGAAAATTAATTGCAATTTTAAGTGCTTTTTTTTGCAATTTTTTTCTAACTCTTTTTTTTTTCGTTGTATTTTTTTACTTTTAGCTCAGCAAAAAATATAAGATTTAAAATTTTAAAATTATGATGATTTGTAGAAAAACGTAAAACAAAAACGACGGAATAAATTTTGTTTTTAAATTCCAAATTGTTTGCAAGTTATTACAAATTTAAGTGCTTTTTCGTGATTTTATTTAAGCAGATTTTTTGCTTAAAATAATGACTATTTATCCATTGTTGTTGAAATTTTTTTTTCTCTTACTGGGTTTTATTTTTTTATTTTATAAACTCGCACTGAAGTAGATATCAATCAAAAATAGAAAAATTGCGTATAGTCAAATATTATTCTTAACATTTATATTAAAATTTTTGAAATAAAAAATAATTAATAAAAAGCGATAAAATCTATTTGAGTTGTTATAAGCCTTGCCAACGAATTAAATTACTTCTAACTTATTTCTACTAATTGAGTCACACAATTTGAATTCCTTAGATTACTTTTTTTTCGAATGAATATTATTTTACAAGAAGTTTATTTTTCAAATCTGGGTAATCGTCCATTTGGTTTCTATTAACATTTTAAAGTAAAAAATTTTTACATAAAATTACAATAATTGTATATTTTTTTTTAAAAAATTTTTAGTAATTTTTTACAGAAAATAGTGTTTCAGTGTTTTTTGTGGAATGTTTACGAAGAATGATGACTGAGAAGCAAATACGGGGATGAGCGCTGAATATTAAATTAATATTTTGAATATTTTCATGTATAAAAAATTTAATTAACTTTTTATACAATAAATGTAAGTAGAAAACTTATTTCATTTCATGACATTAATTTTTAGATTTTTAGTATTCCATGCAGAAAATGCGATGAATAATTTTCCTCTAGTCAAAGTGACTAAACGTGCAATTCAATGTATGTAATTATCCAAAAGCTACATTCGTGAATTATCAATCTTCGAACTGTGCGATAGTTTTCTCACTCAAACAGAAATTAAATTATTCAACTCACCTGCGAATCTAATAGTTCTCATGTCTGTAACCATGGAAACCGTGTATGCGAATTCATAATCAACATTATTAGTTCGGTTTATGATTTCTCATTTCAACAATTTACTTTGTCTGTTCTGTTTTGAAGTAAACCAAGTATATAAATCTGAAATTATGTAACTAAATTACAAATGTTCAGTATAAAATTTTACAAATATTGCCCTTTTCTTTCAAAAACAAAGTTTAGATTTGAAAAACATTTTACTATTTTAAATTTTAGTTTTTAAAATTTTGATTAGATGAATTGAGCAATAATCTGTATACTACTCAGGAAATTCTTAAAATCATTTTCAGATAGGGATTGGAATTCACAATGCTGTTTTCAATTTGTTTTCAATGATTTTAAATGTAATTTTCAATGAAAAAAAGTATTGTCAAAACTATGAGAATAGAATAAAAATTTTCCATATTCCACGCTCGAAGGAACATTAAAAAAAACTTGCTAATTTTTACCGAAGCACTTCGTTAATGATTTTGGTAAAATGATTTTGGTTTTATAATATGTGATAAAATTAGATAAATGTCCAATATTTTAGCTATTTCATCCTGATATGTTAGAGCATGGCATAAAATTCATTTATTCGTCTAAATTTACTTTTCAGTTTTACAATTTTTACCAATTGGGTAGTATTAAAATCTATAGTTTAGAAAATCAGAATTTCCGGTAAAAGGTTATAATATGAACGAAAAAATTATCAACTAAGTGGTTTAAATATCGTAAATCTTGGTTCTATTAAACAGAACTATGTTATTTTTATTATTACCGAGAAATGTTTAAATAAATTACGAATCAGTAACAATTTCTTCAACATTTCCTTAAAAATAACAATAAAACTCTTCATAAAATACATAAATGTATTGATTCAAAAAAAAAAAGACTGTCTCAGCAGCAGCAATCTATAACAGGAAAATCTATAATGCCGGAAGAAACATATTATTTATGAAACACGGAAAGTACAGAGACATATTACGTAATAATCTGCCATTCCGAAGAAGACAAACTCTACTGTAAAAAAATATTATTCAGAAATCTCCAATCCCAAAGAAAACTTTTTAAACTGCGGAGAAATATTATGCAAAGATCTTCCTTCCTGAAGAAAACGTAATGCTAAAACAAACTGTAGAGTTATATTGTGGAGAACAGTAGAGTCATATTATGCAAAACTGCAGAATCATATTATGCAAAACTGCAGAGTGATATTATGCAAAACTGCAGAGTGATATTATGCAAAACTGCTGAGTCATATTACGCAAAAATCTGCCATTCCAAAGAAAACGTAATATTAAAACAAACTGTTAAGTTATATTGTGGAAAACAGTAAAGTCATATTATGCAAAACCGCAGAATCTTATTATGCAAAACTCTGCAATCCGGAAGAAAACGCAGTAGCAAAAGAAACTGTGGAGTCTTATTGTGGAAAACAGTGGAGTCATGTAAATATGCAGAGTGATATTATGCAAAACTGCAGAGTCATATTACGCAAAAATCTGCCATTCCAAAGAAAACGTAATATTAAAACAAACTGTAAAGTTATATTGTGGAAAACAGTAAAGTCATATTATGCAAAACCGCAGAATCTTATTATGCAAAACTCTGCAATCCGAAAGAAAACGCAATATCAAAACAAACTATGGAGTCTTATTGTGGAAAACATTGGAGTCATGCAAAACTGCAGAGTCATATTACGCAAAAATCTACCATCTCAAAGAAAAGATATTAAACTGTAAAGACATATTATTCAAAAATATGCCGTTCCAAAGAAAACTTTTCAATCTGCAGAGACATAATATGCAAAAATCTACCATTCCGAAGAATGCGTATTAAACTGCAGAGTCATATTATTCAAAAATCTGCCATCGCAAAGGAAACATATTAAACTTCAGAGAAATTTTATGCAAAAATCTTCCATACCTAAGAAAACGTATTAAACTGAAGAGGCATTCAAAAATTTTGCAACCCCAAAGAAATTTTATAAAATTGCAGAGACATATTATGCAAAACTCTGCCATTCCTAAGAATACGTACCTCATTTCAGAAACTTATACTTCACCAACAATTTAAGCAAGTTCTTTTTATCTTATTCCAAACCTTTGCTGATTTTAATTACTTTTTGTGTAACAATTAAAAATATATACTATTTCTCAGAATCACGCTTTATAAAGTTCGTTTTATAGAAATCATTTTCTATAATTTCTTTTACTTCATAATTAACTTCTATTTCTATGCTTTCATCATTGACATCTATTTCTATAAAATTCATTTAAACATTATGATTACATTAACATCTATTTCTATGAAATTCATTTAAACATTATGATTACATAATTCATTTGTATAAACCAAACTTATGTGTAATTGTTTTTAAAAAAGATTAAATAAATTATGAATCAGTAACCATATTTCCTTAAAAATGACACTAAAACACTTCATAAAACCAATAACTGGAACAAAACATTGCATTTATATTCAGTAGATGATGTTTCCAACTGCTGAAACATATTATGCGGAAATCTGCACCAAATCCCGCTTCACTAGCGATTTATGGCTACTTTTTTCCCTTTTTGTCCCATTATTATTTTTTTGATCAAATAGAAACAACAGCATCAAATGAATGATGACTTTTTTCACTCCATTCAACGCTATAACGGCGAAACAGGGCCAGTAGTAACAAGTCAAAAAAAATGAATTCCATAATATCCTACATGATCATTATTATTTTTATTTTAACTGTAACCGCTTCGGAATAATTTCCTTTCATAAGAACCACTTGCTCAACGGAGTGTATCCAAAAAAGGAGTGTTATGTGCAACTGTTACCATTTCCTCCGTTTATGCATCTTCCAATAAATGTTCGAAAATCCATCTTTTCTCCGGCCGAATGGTTACAGACACCACTTTCTTGTTTTTTCGTATTCTAAACAGGTAGGAAGAGGTAAAAATAATCGTTCTACCGTGAAATGTTCGAAAAGTTTTTGATGGGGGAAAAGATGAGATGATGGAAGGTAAAGACGTTCGAAAGCGAAACAAAAACTGAAAGGTATTGGAACATACACGATACTAAGAAGCGGTGTTTATTTATTTTTTTTCTTTGTCGATTGCCTAAGAACTTGGAATACTTTTACGATGAAAGATTGGGATATATCAGTGCCTTACTTACTACCCAGGATTTCATCGCTTAAAAAATGTAGAAATAACACTATGCCAGCAAAGTTTCATAAGGTAAGTTTTTTGAAAACTTTTACTTCTTTTTATCCTTCGAAATAATTTTGAAATATTATTATTAGGGTTTATTAAGTTTTGGAAGCATATAATATTCTTGTAATGAAGTTTAATTTAATTATTTTTGAAATATTTTTATTTGGGTTCATTAGTTTTTGGAAATATATAATATTTTTTTATTAATAAAATTTAATTTAAGTAATTTTGAAATATTATTAGGGTTTATTATTATTTTTTGGAAACATATAATATTCTTGCATTAAATAAAAGTTAATTTAAGTAATTTTGAAATATTATTATTAGGGTTTATTAGATTTGGAAACATATGATATTCTTTTATTAAATAAAATTTAATTTAAGTAATTTTGAAATATTATTATTACGATTTATTAGCTTTTGGAAACATATTATATTTTTGTATTAAATGAAAGTTAATTTAAGTAGTTTTGAAATATTATTATTAGGGTTTATTAGTTTTTGGAAACATATAATATTCTTGTATGAAATAAAAATTAATTTAAGTAATTTTGAAATATTATTATTAGGGTTTATTAGTTTTCAGAAATATATAATTTCTCGTATTAAATAAAATTTAATTTAAGTAATTTTGAAATATTATTATTAGGGTTTATTAGTTTTTGGCAACATATAATATTCTAGTATTAAATAAAAGTTAATTTAAGTAATTTTTAGATATTATTGTTAGAGTTTATTAGTTTTTGTAATCATATTCTTGTGGCGAGTAAATTTGAAATCAATTATTTTCCTATATTAATGGGCACAGTAGGCCTTGGCCCTCTATGGGCTGTCGTGCCGCTAAGTTTAGTTTAGTATGCATAAGTTTATTTTTCATACTTTATTCCAAATTTTCTTTAAAGTTTTTTGAGAGTATCAGTAAATTAACTATTGCGATTGCCATAACGAACGAAAAAATCATTTAAATAAATGCGTGGAATAAATAACATCACTTTAATATACGACATATTTAAAGACATCGTAAAATAGAATAAATTGTCCAAATATTAACTCTCATACTGTAATTTGACATTTTTTTAATTAGTATATTCAAAAACCTTATTTGATTCTTTTGTTAGAATATCAGTTAAATAAATTTTTTTAGTGTTAAAATTTTTACTCACAATATTTTAACTAAAATAATAAATAACGTAAATATTTCACGAAATTGCGTTAAGATATAATTTTAAAGAAATTAAAAACTTTATTTCATTGCTATTTTAATTTTTGAAATATTTATAATTGGTTATTTATAATTGTTTGGATTATTTGTTCAGCAAGTGATTTGTGTTTTGTTTAAATCCTTTTTAAGCTACTAACGTTTATATCATAACAAAATTCGAAACAAATCCTTTGAAAGATATTAAATATTCAAATAAAAAAAGATTTAAATCATCCATTGCTATATTGTAAAGAATTTTACTATGCGAAATCACTTAAAAATCAAATGAAACTTAGATGACTGAAAGCAGAAAAACGTTGTGGTAAAATTACCGTACTATATGGTATTAGCATTTCTAATTATTAAAAAAAAATAAAAATTAAAGAAAAAATGTAATTTTGGTTTATAAAACCAAAATGTGTGGTGTGTAAAACATTAATCTGGTAATTTCACCGTTTACGTGCTAACGGTTTACTGGAAAATTTGGTACTTAAAAGTATAATTCTTATTAACACATTTAATAAAAATACAAATCGGAATAAAATGGTTTTTATGCCTTGTTTTAAGATATAATGATAAATTTAAAAAATTTAGCCACATTTACAAATTTTATCACACATTATAAAATACTATTTTATTATTACATTTCCAATGCGCTTCGGTAAAAATTACAGAGCTTTTTGATATTCTCATAGAGATGACTGTATTTTTTTCTTAGTGTTGTATAGGACATATTAATGAAATGAAACTGAAAAAATATTATTTTCTAGTAAATACATTAAAAATGTGACAATTCGCATATGCTGTGGGTTTTGCATCTTTATATTGATATAACTTTAGTACTATATCTTTTCCTAATCAACAAAGTTATTTAAATGCAATTTAATCAAATATATATTTATTAAATTTTAAGCTCTGTGGGATTTTTTTTTTTTAAAAAAAAAGGTACTTTTTTAATTCAATTTCTCAGAAACTATTCAACCGATTCCGCTCAAATTTTTTATTTTGCCATTTAAAATTACATCCTTTAAACAAAATGATGAAAAAATGATTTTTAAGTGATGTAAAAAATTGTGCCTAACAATTCAAAACTTTTTTGACTATGTACAAATACTATAATAAAAATAAAATTTTTACTATGGTTTATATTTTTTATGGAATTATCTTTGGATAAAAAAAAAATTTCTAATTGCGTGTGAAAGTTTTTCATTCACTTAAAAAATTCTTGAGATATGGCGAAATACGCAAAAAGTAAAATGAACATAAAAGGGCCCTAACTTTGGACAGCTCTCCTGACCAAACTATGGTGACTATATTTCCCAGATTGCGGCTATCCCCAATGTTTTGAGGGTCAGAAATTCAATTTAATCATTAAAATAAAGTGTTTATTCAGAGAAAATATGCTTTTGTGTCTGATTTCGTAACTTTAAATATCGTCCTTCTACCATATCGTCTATCGTAATATCACCTGCATCTGGGACCAAAATTTCCTGATTACAACTACAGATTGCAGAATTCATAATCCGTCGAAAAAAAGATATGTTTATCAGAAAAAGCGTGTAAAATAACATTTTCTCTTATTAATTGACATATTTGAGGTCACATCCTCGAGCTATTGAGATTGAGTCATAGAACGTGAAGATCCGATCAATAGGATCGAAAGTTATTCAGAGTGGTCCATTTATTTTTTTCGCACGCAGTACAGCATTAAAACATTCGTATTTTTGCAATTTCGTAAATTTACTTACTTATTAAAAGATTCGACAAAACAAAAAATTCCTTACAACAACAAACAAACATCCCATTTAAATATATTCCTATTCATTATTTAACCGTTTGAGCCGTTAACCGTTAGTTATTTAACCGTCTGTTTAAATGTATTTTCTTCATTTCAATAAAGACGTTCTTCACTAATGAACAGAATGCAGTTTCTGTCTTTCTAACAGGTTAAGAACCACCCGTTACAAATAGTTGATTACATCACCCTGAGCTAAGAGTTGTAACAAAGTGAAAGAATAATCCAATGATTTAAAACAATGCTCTCTATTTGCAAATTAAATGAAAAGTGCGGAGTTTTTAAATAGATTAAATTGAATCGCTGCGAGATATTTCAAAATACTTCATTTCGAACCGAACAATTAAGCAAATGAACTTTAAGAAAAGAACCGTATTGCAGAATATAGCGACATATGTTTGCTCTCAATATTTAAACAACCGAAATAATGAAGTTATTTTCGTTTCCTTTATTTTTTTCTTACTAATAGCGTTATTGTATCTAATAAACAACTGTTTGGTTTCGTTAAAGATCACTTTAGCAGTTAAAACAATTACACCTTAAAATTAACTTTGCTAATACCACCTCTATTTAATTGATAATACATAAAGTTTTGTTTTATATTATCGATAATTATCTGTTTAAATACGATAAAAAATATTTGATAAATAGACAGCTTCTAAAAGATAATTCTTTTTTTTTTTTTTTTTTTTTTTACTTTTTATATACAAATTATTGTTGTCATAAATAAATATTCAAATATAATAATGTTATGCGTCACTTTCAGCATTTATTGTTAAGTGAAGTAATATAATTTGTTTAAGCACAGAGTTAAACAATAAGCTATTAACAATTAATACAGTGTTAAACAATAATAAACAGTATGTGTAAATTAAAAGTAGCTGAAATACAGTGGGTAAGGCACCGAGCTGTCTCTTTCTACCAGCAATCAAACAACTTTTGATTTATCAGTACCTGTTTAATTGCCGTTCAAACTGTTCTGGTACTGATAATTTTAGTACCGGAATAGAAACTCGTTACATGTTTTTAATAGCTTAAACATTAATTTACGAACCTTTATGTGTGAAATTTCAATTTATATAATTTTTGACAAAATGCTTATTCACGCTTGTTTTATTTCAAAACTTTTCACAATTATTTTATTTACTTTAAGGCATTTTTAATACAAAGAAATATTTTTTTTTCAAACTATTTTTAGAATTTTTCAAACTATTTTTAGTATATTTATTTAGAATAAAAGACGTATTCGCTGATTTAAAAAATTGAGATGCCTTTGGCACATGTAATTTTATTCGAAAACAATTCATTCTATTATTCTTTGAAATAAATTTTTTTGTTTGTACTTTCAATGCCAAATCTAGTATTTTAGCATTTAAATTTTTTAAGACGAAACAATTTTTTTCTCTTCTCAAACAAAAAAAAAAAATAAACTGACTTAAATGAGTGACTTTTTCAAATTTAATTATTAATCATTCAAAGTCTTTTAACTTTTAACATTTACGAACAAGAGGAATTTTTTCAAAAAGTGTTTCTTGGATTTAAAAGCATTAAAAGAAAATAACAGACTAATAATTCCAATGTAAACACCATTTCAGACACAATTTTGTGATAAAGTGAATGAAAAATTAGATGAAAATTCTTGGAGATTCATTAGATGAAATGAGTAAAGCATCATCTGAAACGTTCAAATAGTTCATTGTTCACCATAAACATTTTTTCGTCTTTCACTGATTCTTCGCTCCAACACTTAAAGATAGAATAAAATATCTCAGTTTTTTTAAATATTCTTCAGATATTTGACGTTAAGATTCAATTAATTTGGTATGTCCAACATTCAGATAGTGGATAACCCATCTCATATGGCACGTGAAGTTCAATTGCCACACTACGTTATAAATATTTTAAACGCACAACATGTAACTGACACTATTGCATATTTACTCGGAAATCTAAAATTAACTTCACCAATTAACCAATGAGTTGACAAAATGGATGAACATATCTGAAATAACGAACGTAACACTTCCGGAGAAAAATCTAGAAATTAACTTCAGTGACCAACATACTTAGTAAATATTTGCATAAGAGCACCAAGTAAGCTTTGGTAAAAAATTTTAAAAACGAGTGACTGGTACGAAATATAAATTTTTGCAATCTTGCGGACCTTGCGGTGTGTATAAAAATAAAGTTCTTTGAAACAATATCGCACTATTGTACTTTTCATGCACAATCTGTAAAAATTTAAAATTATAATTTATTGTAATAAATGCTCTTCGCGTCCATCTTATGTCGAAATAAACCATACTCCCTTGTAAATTTTGGAGCATACTGAATCATAATTTCATTCAAGTTTTCCAATTTTCCCCAATGTTTAAATTGTTTTGTGTGTGTTTTTAAATTTAATTAACTGAGCTATGGTGGCTTAGGGGATAGAGCGTTCACCTTCCAATTAGATGAACCAGGTTTGAATCTCAGAGACGGCTGGTCGATACGAATTCTGCATCCGGCTCGCACCGACCGCAGTGCTGACCTAAAACGTCCTCAATAGTAAATGGAGCCGGATTAGAGTCCCCTTATCATCAGGCTAACCATGGGAGGTTTTCTTTATTTTCCTCTCCATGTAACACAAATGCTGTTTAGTTCCATCAAAAAGTCCTCCACGAAATTAAATTTTTATCAATACTTGAAAAAAGAGTTTCCAAGAGAGTCTTCTGGATTGGGTTCAGAATTACAAGGCTACGGTGTTGATCATTAGTAGTCGTAAGCCCAAAATTTGGGTCGGGTGTTCAACAATGGTTATGAAATAAAATAAAACTTAATTAATTTAACATTTTAAACTTAATTAGCATCAGTGGACACACAGTTTAAAGTAACATTCTATAAAGTTACAGAAATATTTACAGTTTTGCACAATATAATTTTCATGGCACCGATTATACTATTAAGGTGACATTGAACCAGATTTTCCGAGAATTCGGATTAGATTTCGATCTTTAGGAGCATCTGAGAATTTTTTTCGTAAAAGATTTCTTTTTTGAATACTAAACATCTTTATCCTCTTTTTTCTTTTAATCTGATTTCAAACATAATGCTAATCTGAGTAAAACCAACTGTAAAATCTTTCACAAAAATGCAAAAGATCAAAGAAAATCCGATTTCAACACAAATGTAAGAAAGTGAGAAAAAAATAATGTTTTATTTTTTTCTCAATGTTTTATTTCTTCCGAAGCCTAAATGAAGCTGAAAACCATCAAAACGTAAAACGAAAGTGATGTGACACTAATCGCTTTTAAAAATGGACACTTGATTTTACAAAGCCTATCCATTCTACTTTCGAGAATATATCAGAGCAATCTGTAAAGCCATGAAACTGTTCTTCACGCTAAATTACTCCACTTTCCCAACATCATTATCTATGGGCCACCAGAGGACTTTTCTCTTCATTATCTTCTCGTAAAAGCAGTGATTACGCTTCGGTCTCTAGTGATACATTCAAAAATCTCATTTTTCGAATGAAATAGCGCAAATACCATCTTACCTTTAAAAGACGATATGCTCCGAGAATTTTCTAGGTCAAGAACTGTTCGTGAAACCTTGAAGCAGTGGGCAATCCATGATGATAACATTAAATAACGAGTGGTTGTTAAACGTAATGAATGGTTATATTAAGAGACGTCACTGATTGCATTTGCAAACAAGGAAAACGATTTAAATAATAATAAGAATTGAAAAAGAGATGGTCCTTATTTTAAATTACAACTCATGCGAAAACATTTTTTTCTGTATTAGATTTGACTAAAATAATAAGTTATTTTCCATAAGAAAAATAGTATTTCTTATTTTTTGAATTAGTTTCTATACGAAGCCTGTTATTTAAATAATAAACGTTAAAAAATGCATTTTAAAAGTTATCCTTTGTGCCAAGTTCAAAGAACTTTGCTTTGGTATTGACATGCCCTAACCAGAGACTAAACTATATCACTTGACTATTATTATCCAATCAATTGCCGAAATAATGAGGTTAATAATGGTAATCAGTTGCTTTTGCTAGTTTACTTTAAAATGAAATGTATTCCAATTGGCTGCAACAGCTAATTAATTTATCATTGATGCATTTTTAGTAGGCAGATAAGTGAAATAATTTTAACTTGGAATCTTCTTTTGAGTCAAATTATTCACAAACTTTCTCTGGGGGCAAATATATGATCATTAAAGTTTTTGATAATAAAAAGAAAATAAGCTATTTACTCAGATCAATGACTGAAATAAGTTTCTTGTACAAAAAATAATAATAGATAAATTTTAAAATTTTAAAACTACCTAGTTGGTATACATAGCAAACTGATTTTTGTATGTTACTAATAACCAAAACATTTTCAAAATGCTGTTAATTTCGAGATAGCAAACTTGTTATGTATTTTTTCCAAGAAACTAGCACAATCAATTACGTCAAATTATTTTAGAACGATCAGTTACACTAGGTCATCGTACAACTGTTATTCCTGTTTTATTTAACAACGAATTTTCATTTATATTCCTATTAAATTAATCACATTCATAGTTTGGTTCATAATCAATGCTAAAAAAATGTAAAATATTGTTGTAAGAGTTGCTTGTGTGTTTCGTAGCATTTTTATGTACAGCTACTAAATTAACCGTAACATTATTTTAAAGAGTGTTGAAAACTGGTATTAATTTTGGGATTGTAAGCTTATTCCAGAATTTTCCTTAAAGAAGAAGTAACGCACTCAATAACGTAAGTTAATTTTAAAATATGTTGCGTCATTTTTTTTTAATACAATCACCACGTTCATCAGTTTGTTTTTACAAATTGCTGCACTTGTTTATTTTAACATTCATTTTTCTTGTTCCATTTATGAACCTAGTTTCAAAATTCGTAATCGTCATTTGAATTATATTCACTGTTGGAAAAAAATTATTTTAATGCATTTCTTGCATCAACGAATTAACCAAAACATTTTAAGAAAATATAGTGATTCGTTTAAACGTCTTTAAACTCGAGCTAGTGAACTCATTTGAGTATGCTTTTTTTAAAGAAATTAACACAACCTAATTATGCCAAATTGTTTTACAATGAACTGTTAAACTTTTTTGTTTTAACCCTTTAATGGGCCATTTATTTCTAGTAAAGATAAATTAAAGTATTTTTGGAATCGAAATTGTTTTAAGAATAGTAATTGATATAAGAAAAAAAACTCATTTAGTTTATAAAAATGTCATTTTTTTTTCTGGTAAATATATTTAACACGACCTATTAGGAACTTATTGACTTTTAATTTTCTTTATTTATAAAATAAATTTTTTAAATGCTGCAAACTTCAAAAGGAATTATGTATTTTATAACTTTTATACGTTATTTTATAACGTTTTTTTAAGATAACAAATGGTTAACAATTTTATTCAAACGCACTTTAAGAAAGCTGAAGTTATTAACAAATGGAAACTTAAATTAAAAGTGGTAAAAAAGTGGTGGTAAGTATACTTCCCACGGCCTTCGAAAGGGTTAAAACAATCTATTCATTTTACAACGCGTTATACCTATTTATTTCAACAACCGTTTTTCTTATTTTATTTATAACCTTATAACATTAATCAGAATCATAGTTTAATTCACAGTATATGCTACAAAAAGTTAAAACTTGTTATTCTGTGTGTGGTTTCAATTTTTAAAGCAATTAACAAAATGTAATATCTATTAGTCTCGATGCAGTAAGCTCGTGCGAGCATTTTTCCCAACGAAGAGATAACGCAGCCAGCTAATTTTACAACACAATACACCATTTTTATTTATAACGTAATACACCATCTTATTTCACAACGTACTATTACACCAGTTCATTCTAAAACAACTAGTCACAACAGTTTATTTTACAATACATTATGCCTGTTAATTAAAACAACATTCTTTTCTTGCTTTATTTATATTCTTATAACATTATTTAAAATCGTAGTTGGATTCATAGTCAGAACTGAAACTTAAAGATTATACTTTTAAGACTTAAGACTATACTTGAAGATTATACTTTTTTTCCTATTTTACCATTTTTAAGGCAATTAACTAATTAACCGATACAACTTGACAAAACATAGTGAAGGGGAGAGTGGGGTCAATTGTTACATTTTTTACTTAACTATTTTTAACTAATAAAAAATCCGATATATTATTACTATTAATTGACAGACGAGTAAAGTAGACTATCCTCTACTAGAAAAAAAAATACCTTATTTTAAATGTTATTATATTAGTTATTAACAATTTTTGACAGTCGTGCACTTGTTACAATTGTCCCACTTACGGGGTCAATTGTAACAGTTCATAAATCCAACTAAAACATAGTTAATTATGCATATTATCATAGTTGTGATATATTTTTTTATTGATCAAAATAGTAGTGATATTTTAGGAGTAAAAATAATAATAAGCAGAGACCTAAAGGGTTTAACTTTTAACTTTAAGGTGTTAAAAATTTTAATTTACGCTGCGAAAGGTGACAAATAAAATAATGCACATGCAACATAATAAAAATGATATAGGAAACTAATGGTGGTTCTTAAAGAGTTAAGTAATGGTTTGTAAACATAAGATCATTTATTTTCAGCTGTTACATTCGTCCCTTTACTTATTGTTACAATCGTCCCCAAAACGCAATTTCAGCTTCATTTGTTGAAAACAATGCTAGTTAATTAACAAAACTAATCTTCTTTTTTTTGGAATTGTTAATTAAGGTGTCCACTTACATATTCGGTTAATAATTTTTTATTTTTGTTTAAACAAAATTACTTTGTTACAATTTAATATTCTAATACCAAAAAAAGTACTTACGTAGCGTGAAAATATCTTTTGTGATGTAACTCTTTCAAAAGTACATAAAAATGGTTGCCAGCAGGGGTGTACATGTAGATTTAACAAGTACACCTTGTGCGCCACCTAGGAACCAAATCTAGAACCCGACACTCGAAATTTTTGCTCTGTTACTATCGTACCCTGTTACAATTGGCCCCACTCTCCCCTGCTATCTATTAATCCTGTTACAGTAAGCTCTCACGAGTATTTTTCCCAACGAAGAGTCAATGCAGCGAGTTAAGTTTACAAAGTACGCCAGTTCATTTAAGTTCATTATTCAAGTAATACGCCAGTTCATTATTCTTTGAGCTAGTATAATTTACAATGTATTATTATACAAGAATTTCAAAAATACAAACAGTTATATTACTTTATTTTATAATACGTTATATGAGTTTATTTTAACAACAATATTTCTCGTTTCATTTGCATTCTTATTACATCATTCAGAACCATTGGATTCATGTTACAAAAAAAACTTTAATGTAGTTTTTTTATGAATCGTAGCATTTTCCCAGACTACTAAATGTAATTAACCGAAACGTTGCGACGAAATGTAGTGTACTATTTATTAATCTCAAGATCGTAAACTCATTCTAGCATTTTCCCAAGGAACGGATAAATAATTTTCAGAACCATCCATTCATCTTTCGATTTTAGTGACAGGCATGGTTATGTCCAGAAACCAAAGCGTGCCAAATCTAGTTCTCTTTAAAAGGAGTCTATGAATGTGAAGCTGTCAGAATGCGTCACGAATACTGAGTATAATTACATTCCCCAGTCACGCGATCCGCAAATGAATTAAATTTAGACTCCCACAATCATACGCCACACATGCCACTTTTCCAGCAGTTTTCTCAGTTCGTGTTTTAGAAAATGGTTATTCTGACTTCATCTTCTTATTGTTGCTCTTTGAGATGCACAACGCATGATTGATTTCGGCTACTTGTTGAACTACATCTAGAAATGTTTATTGCTTGTTGATGAAATTAATTGTTTTTGTTGTTTTCTTTTTTTGTCTTGAACAAACAATATGTGAGCAACAATACATGATATACTTACTGGATGCTTAACTGTAAAAGAATATAAATTTCACATAATAAAAATTTTATGCGATTGATAAAACACAATTATTATCTTCAGTTATATGTTATTGTGTAAAATAATGCTTTCTAAATGATTAAAAATATAAGAAAAATAAATAATAATTAATATTTTTAGTTATTTCGTCATCATCAGTTTATACTCATAATGGCACCACGCTAACAATTTTATGTAGCAATTTATTCTTATTTTCTCTCCTCTTTTTTATAAATTACAAATAAGCAAAATGACATTATCTAAAAATTTCAACAAAAAAATTGAATATTAGTCTGAACTGATGATGACATTGCGTTAACAACGTTATTTATTACTTATTTCGCATTTTTTTTTTTTTTTCTATAACTTACTAATATACTAAAATTCATTATCTATAAATTACAAAATGAAATTTGAACATTAATTTTTACTGATGATGACACCTTTGTTTTATTTTTATTTAATTCTCATTATTTTTATTCTCATTATTTTTATTCACATTATTTTTATACTCATTATTTTTATTCTCATAACTTTTATTCTCTTTTTTCATTACACGCATGCTGCAATGCACTATAAAAAAACCGGTTCAAATTATTGTAAAAAGTATTGGTACCTTAAGTGCTAACTAATGCGTAAAATCCATTTTTACCTTAACATTTTATCCCGTGATTTTTGCAGCAATTTTTATTTAATTGCAGTGATTTTACAGTAAATAATACTGTAAAATTTTGGTTCCGTCAGATTTTTTGTTCCATAAACTTTTACGGTAAACTGACATCCTTATTACCGGTATTTTTTAGTATAATTTGATCCGGAATTTTTTAAAACATGTATGTGTACGTCATGATAAGTTTACATATAAGATTGCATTACGCTAAACTTTAAATGAACTTTATTTGATAATTTATTCTTCATTATCTTTATTACTTTTTACTAATTACAAATACAGTATACTCTCTATTATCCGTGCGTGGATTATCCGGTTTGCGGATTATCTGTGCTCATTCCGGAGTCAACAAAAAATTTAAAGAGAAACATTTTCAAGATTAAAAAAATTTGATTCGTGAAGTTATAACGCTACCCAATTTTTGGAAGCAATATTCGTTATTGGATTGCAGTATATGGAATATCAGCAGCATGGTCAAAGGTTAAAATCGTCTACGTTATCACTATCATGGAGAAAGATCATACCTCTTGCTGAACAATCTTCTTCAGATATTCAAGAAGAATATGATAATAGTAGTCTTGAACAAGCAAAAGAAATCAAAGGTTTCGAAATTTTTGATAAAGAAAATTTAGAAGATTGGTTTGAAATTGATGCAAGTGAGCCTGGCTTCCAGTATTTGACAGATGAAGACATCGTTATGTTGTTAAATAAAATAATGATGATAGTAACTGATGCAGAAGATGTAGTAAATGAAGGAAATACAATTTCTCATTCTGCTTCATTCTCATTTCTCATACTTTATTAGATTATATGGGAGTATTTGATTACTGTTACATTAATGCGGTTCGTAAAATATGTGACAATATATGGTGCATTACACATTTTTTTCACAGGAAAATTCCTAGTTTGATGTTATACAGGATGCAAATGTCAGTAATTTTTATATTTTTTTTATTGATATTGATTTTTTCTTTAATAAAAGGAGTTTTCGGATTATCCGTGTTTTTCGATTGTCCGTGCGACCTGTCCCGGTGATTATCCCTAATAATCGGGAGTGCACTGTACTATGTTATTATGTACAATCTATAAATAACAAAATAAAATGGAAGTTACTGTTTAAACTTAGAGACACTACGCAGAAATCCATTTAATCAGTTCAATTTAATTTACCTAGAAAATAATTTAATCTATTTAGTTTAGTACTTTATTCTCATTCACATTAAAATGTGTAACATTATATATTTAATGATAGTTAATTAATGTTAAACTAGTTTATTATTTAACTAGTTAATGTTAACCAAAGTTAATATTTGACATTAACTTTGGTTTGAACTTATGGTGGAATTACTAGTGACCATTACACATTTGATACAAAGTAAAATCCTATATGCTTCCCATATTTAAACTCCTACATGTTTCCGTATG
This sequence comes from Parasteatoda lunata, assembly GCA_949128135.1. Lineage (NCBI taxonomy): Eukaryota > Metazoa > Arthropoda > Arachnida > Araneae > Theridiidae > Parasteatoda > Parasteatoda lunata. Next base: position 96,175,015 of record OX421971.1, read on the forward strand.
TATATATAACATTTTTCAACTTCGTCTTACCTCAAAAACTATTCAACTGATTTCCTTTCTTCCTCCGTCAACAACTCAGAATCCTGTCTTATGACAAGAACAGTGATTGAAAAAAAAATTGTATCGTATCAGTTTAACTATATGATTAAACGTTTATCATTTAGTAGCAAGAAATAAATACTCACCAAATATGTAATAACCTGGAATGAAATATATTTTAACTAAGCAAAGCACAATTAAAATTTATTTATTTAACTTAAAATTATTAATTATTTTAATAGCTATTTTTAATGTTTCTTTAAAATACTGTAAAAAATTCCGGCATTTAGGATGCCGATACATTTTACCGCAGAATCCAATTTTACCGTAAACTTTTTCGAAACAAAAAAATCTTATACACCATAGTTTAATAGTAATAATTTCTGTAGAAACTCTGAAACTAAAGGAATATTACTGTAAATATTGCGATTTAAAATTTTATGGTGAAAATGGATTTAATAGTAAAATCGATTTGGTTCACAATTTTTTACAGTGTATCTTTACATTCACCTAGTTTGTAAATAATATGTAGCTCATCTCTTTCATATATTACAAATTGCATAAAAATTTCTGGCTTTTTTTAAGTTTGATTTTTTTTTTTAAATTATATAATTTATCAGATTAACTTAAAACCAATAGCTACATAATTTTTTAGACCAAGTGTCTCTAGAAATTATCATTATTTTTAATAAAATATAATCATTAAATCAGAAAAGTAAATTTCATTTAACTATCTATTTCAGATGTTTGAAATATCATTTTTATAAGCAAATAGCTCAAAAATAAAGGAGTTCTAGTAATTTAAAAGTGTACAAAATTACTTTATAAGAACTTTTGCATCATATTGAAAACAATAACATACCGTTAAATTCTAAAGGAATGACAGCTTGAAATCATTTAATTGAAAAAAGTTACATTTCTTTAAAAACAAAGTGTGTTTTCAACAGTTTATTTTAAGTTCAGTTTTCGATTTCGATAAAGAAATTCAATAGTTTAACAGCGTGTGAAAGTACACTGAAAAAAAATATGGTAAAAACTACCAGAATAAGATAAAATTTATCGTGTTTCTGGCTCTATTGGAACATCAAAAGTCACTGTTATGTTTATGAAAGCGCTTTGATAAAAATTTATCATGATACTTTAGAGCATGGCATAAAAGCAATTTATCCGGTTAAATTTACTCTTCAGTTTCGTATTTTTACTAATTGTGAGATAATAAGATATATAATTTTGAAAGAAAAATTTCCAGTAAACCTTTACCTAATGAACAGAAAAATTACCAAATGAATGGTTCAAGTACCGTATACTTTAATTTTATTAACCAAAATTACGTTTGTTTTTTTTTTTAATTTTTCTTTACAAGAAATGTCATAACAGTCATTTTTTGTCTTTCCGGTTATTTTACCTGAGTTGTTTTCTCCGTGTAGTTAAATTTCATTTCTCGTGTCCTTATATTTTCCAGATTCAACTGAACTGTTATAAATTGCAACTATTCTTAAAATAGTTGTCAGTTAACTTTTCTATTAATAATTTAAAAAAAATAATAATCATAAAGATTTGCTTTTGGTGTCTAATCTAGATTCTAAAATGTAGACAGGAAATTTTGAAACTTATTACTCAAGAGATACAATTTTTATCCAAGTTACTAAATATAATTTTTACATTTCAGCATTTTAAGACGCAAATATTAAAATTTCATGTAATATTTAAGGTGGAAAACAACCCTTACAACACAAATAGCACTTTGTCAGAAAACGAATATATCTTGGCAGCTTATGTTTTGAAAAAATTTTTGTTTTTAATAATTTATAATCTTACAATTATACCGAAAAAATAATTCCTTAAAGAACATCTTAACGTGTGTGAACACACATCACCCAACCATGACCAAGAAACTATCTATCTTTTAACGGCCATAAGCCACGAAATGTTGACCCCAGTCAGACGACGTGGACAGTGTGTGAGCTGGTACTCCGCCTTTTGAACTTCCATACCACAAATAACAAGAGAGTTTTCATCCACGGCAGATTTAACGTGCAAATACTGTTTTGTCGACGGTCAAGATTGACCTCACTACCCCCAGTTCTTCAACCAGCAGTGTGATCCGTGTTAACCGAATGTGTTACACATGTGTGTACATTTAAAGTAGTTCATATTAAGGGTGTTAATAATAGAACATCTTGTATATTTGGAAAAAAAATTAAAAACAACTGGCAAAACTCTTCAATGATAAATTGATTAGTAGATTAATTAATAGAGATGATACGGAGATTTAAAAGTTTTTATTTCATCTTGATATTTCAAGTGAAACTAATCTAAAAAGAAAATAATCAAACTGATGTTAACCAGCAAATTATATATAAATACCGTGAACTATAAATATTTTTTTTTCTTTTGAATTTCAAGAAACTATATTTGCATAACAATAGGGTTCGCGTGATAGGCTTTGCATAACAATAAGCTTAATTTAATTTTTTTATATCTAAATACGTTCTTCAAACTTGTAAAATGTCAAAAAATTAAACAATAAAATGAGAAAAGATAATCTTTGTAACAAGATTAGTCTGGAATAAAAACAAAGGAGTGAAGATAGAAAGAAAAAGCTTTTAACAAGTTGAAATAAAACTCCCAATGCAACATGGTAACTCAAATCGAAAGCAAAAAGTAAATAAATTTTATTCAAGAAGACAATTTTGGCAGAAAATCTTGCATTTGATTGGATCTAATCTTATTTTGATTACCGTTGAGGATGCATTGAGTTCAAAGCATTATAAAAAAAGCTTATTGTCTTAAGAGAAAGAGAGGAAGTTTTCTTTTGGTTTTCCTTTTTTCATAGGCTATTTATTCATTAAAATAATATTTTTACCTGCAGACAACTTTGATCTTTAATACAATTTGTTAATTGAAAAATTATTAATATTGTATGAATATTTTGTGCAGATTTATTCTTTCAAATTTATTATTAATGACAGAGATAATCTTTACATCATTTGCAAAATATATTTTCTCTCTCTTCTTCCTAATTAATCAAGTTATTTACTGAAATTAATATTTTAATAAACTTTCATTCATATTTTTTGTGTTTATCTTTTATAAATTATTTAAAAATCTTACGCCTTTATTAATACTTAAAAGCAAAATGCAAACAAACATTAATATTATAATATAATTGCAATCCATGAATTTTTGCAGGGATTACAATGATGGGTTTCCATAGCAAAAATGTTGGGAATGGGCACAGATTTATGTAGAAATGAAAATATGAAAAAGCCACTCATTTTCGATGGCTCCTGCTATTTAAACAGAGATTCTGAAAAGGAAGTGGTTGCAAGAATACCCCTAACTTAATCAAACGTCATTCAAATGGGAAAATTTAGAGATTTTGATATGTTCCAATATATATATATATATATATATATATATATATATATATATATATATTATATATATATATATATATATATATATATATATATATATATATATATATATATATATATATACACCGAAGAGCCATTACATTATAACCATCCTGCTAATAACATGTAGGACCACCTTTAGCCCTCAAAACTGCTAGCACCCGCCGTGACATTGATTCCACAAGGTGCTGATAGATAGTCTGAGGTATCTGGTACCAAGCGCTCACCAACTGGTCCTGCTATTCACTCACATCGCAAGGGGGTAACGTGGCAGCACGAATTTGGTTTTCCAAGTAGAACCACAAATGCTCTATTGAATTAAGGTCAGGTGAATTTGGGGGCCAAGACATGACTTGAAAGTCACTGGAATGTTCCTCGAACCAATACATGACGATTTGACTCTTATGACAAGGTGCACTATCCTGTTGGTAAACACCATCCCCCGCAGGAAAAACTGTTGCCATGAATGGGTGAACCTGGTCTGCAACTATGTTCAAGTATCTTACAGACGTCAGGGATTGTTCTATGAGGATTATGGGTCCTAATGTGCCCCATGAAAGCATTGCCCATACCATACTACCATACATTGCCACACCATTCATTGTTATAGATGGAGGGTGGTCATAATGTAATGGCTCTTCGGTGTGTATAGTTTTAGATAAATTAGTAGTTTACTATTCCTTATTATCTTGTATTTTAAGAAGTTTTCTAATATTTTTACTCTGTAGAAACAGAATATCACAACTTAGAAAAAAAAAATTTTTTTATAGTAAGTCATTGGAAAGATTTATTCGTATTATTCTTGTTATTTTTATTAATTATATTTCATTTCATTACTTTCTTAATATGTCATTTTTATCTTTCTAATTGAAGTTATTTTATTTTTTCTTTATTTTAAATGACGTTTTGTATTTTTTATTTTGTTTTATATTTTAATTATTTTTAATTTTATTAACATTATTTTATATTTTAATAAAATTTCTAACTTCACGACCCTGCAATCCCTCTTTGAGTTTTTTTTTTTTAAATTCACTGTTATGAGTTACGAATTGAATTAATATCTTTATTAAAATCTGAGTTAAATTTTTCATACATTTTAGGCAGCTTCAAATTTACTTCTTCAATTTATAATTCAAAAATTAGTGTATTTTTTAAACTGCGGTGTGATCCTTTCTGGGGTGTTGTATGACTTATCTTATTAAAAATAAAAATTGTCTATCAATTGTACGCATAATTTAACGCAAAATGCAATTCTCTTAAATTTACAATTTTGTCTTGAAATTTTTTCCTTAAATATATTACTTTGAAATAAGTCTTTTTTTAATCAAATCAAATTGAAGCAATAACACAGAAGCAATAGCATTACACAAAAATAAATTTATTTCAACATTATAACTTTTCTAGTAATCTATTATAGCCATAGCTATTATAAACATTTATCGCTAAAGAAAAATACTATTTTTTAATATATCTTGAGAAATTTTTTGAACGCGAGTTTGAGATGAAAGAACTTTTCTGATATATGTGTTTGTATAACCAGGAAAAGTAATAATATTCGGATTGTTTCGTGTTTTATATAATACATTTTCCCTGTGTACTCTTTCTTTGTATTTTTCCTTTATACATTTATTCTTTTTTATATTTCTAAGAAATTTTATGAAAGCTTAATTTAATTGAAAGGCAATTTAGAATTGGATAATTGAATGTATTTGTTTTGAAAATGAAATAATCTTATAAATATTTCTCTTCCTTTGAAATGAAAATAACTTAATTCTTATAAACAGTAATCAGTAACAAAACGGTATAATAATCAGACTAATAATCAGAAGAGAAAACATATGAAAACTGATAATTTATCACTGTTTAAATTTAAATTTGACTCGTAATAAGAATTTTTACATAAACACTTTCACTCTGAAAAGAAATATTTTTGAAAGCCAAAAGCAACAAAAAGTCGCATTAAAACTGAATACTTGATTTTTCTATTAATATAAAATAGATTCGTAATAAAATTTAACTAATAAATATTTTTCTTTGCAGCCTCCCCACAGAAATTCTAATATTCCTGAATTTAATACAAGATGGTCATCTTGGCGACGATCAGGTAAGTTTTTTTTTTAATAAAATATTTGAAAAAATATCAGAGGAAGAAGTTAAGAATCTTTCATAATGCTGTGGAATGTCCACCATTTATAAAATCACCAAATTAAATCAGCCACTTTATTTAATTTCAAATTTACCAAAACGGAATCATAATATCAAAAAATATAAACATTCATTTTATAAAATCATGAAAGCCATTTCGTAAAATCAATTTTTTATAGGGCATGTCTTTAAAAAAATTAAAAGCTCAGCTTTCCTTTATATTTTCTCAACTTTTGAAAACATTTAAATATTAGATTTCATTATGCCCCCTACGAACAAAAATAACAATAACATAAGTTACAATTAAAGATTACACTTTTTAGGAAACTTGAAAGCTGAGAATGAAATTATAAATCAGAGTGTAAAGACATCCAAATGAAAACTATTTATGAAAGGTTATAGAATGCTTATCATCATTCAATGCCAATGATTATCACACATTCAATTAGGTAAATCTATCTTCAATAGATGTGAGAAATCTGCTTTAAAATGGACTTTGCAGCAACGAAAAGAAACTACTGAAAAATGCAAATATTTTTTATAAACTTCGTTGACTTGGGCCATGTTGAATCTTAAACTTATTTTTCATCAATTAAACAAATGTACTAATATTTTAAAAACCTTTTAGAAAATTTTTAAAAAAAATTTTAATCCATCTTTAATTAAAATGTCAAATATAGCTTGAGTAAAAATAAAACGTAGTAATAGATTTAGCGTTAAGGGTTTTTGTAATATTTAATTTCGAATGTTTTCTTAAGTATACCGGTATTATATTTTAGTTTATAAAATCAGCTGCTTTATAAAATCAGCCGTTTATAAAATCAAAAGTTTTCAGAACGGACGTGGTTTTAATAAGTGGCGGGCACTCTTCCATAAATTTGCATTTGGATTCCATTTGTTTCTTCCCAACTCTAATCTCTACAAGAGCTTTTTGCCTGATAACACTACAAAGTTATTGTTTCCTGTCCACTGCTAGCAAAATAAATTGTCTTTTTACCACAAAAGAGAGCTTAAAATCATGAAAATTTCAACCATTCAACGATTAGCTAGAGTGTTTCAGAAGTTCTGTGTCAGAATTATGTGTCAAGAGTTCTGTGTCAGAATTATGTGTCAAGAGTTCTGTGTCAGAATTATGTGTCAAGAGTTCTGTGTCAGAACTAAGTTTATCGTCAATTTTTCCACTCTCTAACTAGCTGGTGCACTCAAAACTAAATAGTTCATCAGTGCAGTGGGAAAACAAAAATTTTAATAATATCTCTACTACACAGACCATCATATCGCTAAATAGAAAGATTTGTCAAACAAAATTTCAGCAACTTAGGGTGTTCAAATTTTGACAGGAGCTCTGTTGCTGACACCAATACAGATTACAGTTGTTTCTCTAATTACTACAATCAAAATATACAATCAAACGTACAATCAGAAGAACTTCCCATATATAATCAGACTAACATAAAACTAAAAATAAGAAAGTAAGAAATGAAATGAAAATTTTAAAAATCAAGTTTCTCAAGAAGACTAAAAAAAAATATATATAACTTTATTTTACTCTTAAATAAAACTATAAAGGTATGGAACACTATTCATCTTACAATTTATATAGGGAATACAATTAATTAATACTAAACTATCATTAGACCTGTGCTCACATATGACTCAGAAACCAAAGTTATGGCATCATCACATGACTAACCATCTTCGAGGGTAAAGTTAAAGTTCTTTTCGGTATTCCTCCAGTATTTTGAAGGGAGATCTGATAACTTTCGTTCAAGTGCCATTGTTTCTAGATGAACAGTCCGCAAAAAAAGATATCACCCTAAATAACTTTCGTTCTAATGATCGGATTTTCACGAACTAAGTGTCAATCTTAATGGTTCCTGGGGGTGACCTCAAATATGCTAATTAATTAGTGCTAACTATTAATTAAGTTACGAAAACAGACACAAAAACGTACTTTCTCTGAATAAACATATATATATATATTTCACATATTGGTATCCAGACAATTGAATTAGGGGGGGGGGGTAGACAAAATTTTGAAAAAATTGGGTGGTAAAAAGGGTCGCAATAAAGGTTTATATATTTGGCGATAGTCCAGAAAACCGCCAAACAAAGTCGCCCGCGCAAATGAATATTTTAAGATAACCCACTGACTAATTCAAAAGAAGAATGCTTAATTTTACTAGGTTGCTAAGCACTGTGACTGTAAAAAAAATTTAAATAATGTTCTGTGATTTCTCGGAGAGGTTTAATTAATAGTTAATAGAAAATATCTCGAAGATTCTAGGCAATAGACAATTTTTAAGCTGATTTCTGTCTAAAAAGCAAAATTTTTTTATTTTAATCTCCTTTGAAAAGAAAATTTGAATCCATTTATAAATTATTCATGATTTTCTAAGTTTTTAGAATTTAAACACATGAACTTTTTGTCTGATATTATTTAGATTATGTTGTTAACTATATTTATTCGAGGATTTCATACTAAAATCAAATTAACATAAATTATTATGGCTATATACAAACTTTTAGGGATAATCATTTTTACAGCTTTAATCGAGTCTTCTAGGAAAAAAAGTTTGAAGGGAAAAAAAGTGCTTGAAAAATAAAATGTATATTGTATAGTAATTCACAAGTTTTTCTATAATTTACAATATTTATTTTTTCTATAACTCAAGGAATTGCTGAATATTTAGTGATATTTTAAAAACATTGAAATATGTTATGTTTAAGAATAAGATATTGAAATAATACGAGTATGTTGCATATTGTATAATTCATTGTTTAAAAAATCGCTTCATTCTGCTAGATATTTAGATTACAAGGTTTTGTTTGGATAAAGATGATCAGCAAATAGCATCCTCATGTTTTGATACATTCTGAAACTTACGTTCGACGACTAAAAAAGAAACATCGTATTTTATAGTTTTAAAAAAATAAAAATAAAAAGATTAGCTAACGATTATTAGCGAAAGAAATATGAATGAAATTGTTTGCTACGCGCGCTAAGTCAAGTTTCTAGTAAGTTTATCACATTTTAATATTAATCGCCCCATTTAATTATTTCTTTATTGTAGCCAAATTATTTTCTTTTAAATAATTGATTTTAAATTTTTCTCATTTTCTAATAAATAAAAATAGTTGAAACTTTAGATTTTTCAATTGAAAAATATGTAGATTAATATGATATAAAAACATTCCATACCTTATAATTCAACATTTTTTCATCCTTACTTTAATTAAATAATAAAAAATAATAAATAATTATTAAAAAAAAAATTTTCATGAAATTATCTTTGGGTAAATGAGTTTTATGAGTGGGTGCAATTTTTTTTAATTGCTTCATTAGTTTTTAGAATATGACTGAAAACAAAAAGCGAAATTCACATTAAGGGGTCCAAACTTTGAATCGCTCTCCTGCCCAGACTATGGGGACCACATTTCCCAGATTGCAACTACCCCTATATTTTGAAGATAAGGAATCCAAATATGTTTAAAAAAATATATATGTTTATTCAGAGAAAGTGCGTTTTTGTGTCTGATTTCGTAACTTAATTCATAGTTAGCACTAATTAATTAGCATATTTGAGATCACCCCCAGGAGACATTAAGATTGACGCTTAGATCGTGAAAATCCGATCATTAGAACGAAAGTTATGCAGGGTGATATCTTTTTTTTTTTTTTGCGGACTGTACAGCACGTCAAAAAAGAAAACGGACCACACTGACTAACTTTTGTTCTAATGATCGGATCTTCAAGTTCTAGGATTCATTCCTAATGGTTCGAGGGCAGGTCCTCAAATATGCTAATTCATTAGAGCAAATAATAATTTAAGTTACGAAATCAGAAACAAAAATGTACTTTCTCTGGATAAACATATCTTTTCTTCAATGGATTTGGATTTCTGATTCCGAAAATATAGGGGGTAGCCGCTATCTGGGAATATGTTCCCCATAGTTTGGTCAGCAGAGCTATCCAAAATTTAAACTTTACTTTCTTACCACATTTTACTTCTTATCACTTTCACATTTTACTTTTTGCGTATTTCACTATTCTTTAGCATATTTCGCCTATCATCCGCATACCTTACAATATGCATTTTACATATTAACATTGAATTTTACATATTAATAACATTGCATTTTACATATTAATATTACGGCACTTTCTGCAGGTACTCGATGGAGTAACAGCAGCTTGAAGCTGCAATAGGAAGAATAGTACAACACTGCTAACATGTGCCGATCGTTACATTTATGGCACTTCATGAAATTCAGTACTATTGTTCAGTACTACAGTACAGTTGTGATCTATGAACATAGATCACAACTATTGAATCTTAGCACTGATCAGAGTTATCAGTGTGATTTATGCTGTTGTATACCAGATGGACATATATCATTAAAACCAATAAATTAGGTACAGTTAACCATTCTGATGGCTCATAACAGCATCTAGATTTAAACTTGACGTTCGTGTCGCCTTCAAAGAGTTTGTGAATATTGTCTGAAAATGTCGTTGAAGTCTCTACAACAGTTCTGTATAAAATCATAGTGGTTAAGACGATTCACGACATCTACGAAATATGACAGCATATTCCAGGTATATAAATGACAGAGTAAAATCTAAGCGCTGGAAAGCTGAAGATCTTTTGAGGGTTCTTGGCAGTCCACGTCGGCACGCTGTGACCCAATTCCGTCTACTAACCGGACATGATTGTCTTGCAGATCACCTTCACCGTATTCGGATCTTCTCAAGCCCTTACTGCCCCTCTGTAACTCCAATATCCCTATGGATAGACACCAAATCCACCACTGTGCAGTCCTCAGGGGCGACTCCGAGACTGGGCTTTATTGGAAGGCCAGAGAACTTATGAGGCAATGACTTCGGTCAATTCTTTGCTGTATCATCTTTACTTCTGTTCCTGTTCATTTATTTTTATTTTTGCCTTGCCATTAAAAATAATAAAAAAGAAAAGAAAAAAAAATTCCTGGTATATTGATCCTGACTTAAGAAGCATCGAGGTTTCAATAATTAAAAGAAAACTGGAAAAATCTAATGATAAAGAGAGGGAAATGGAAGAAGATCTAGGAGAAGGCTTTGGCCCACAAAATGCTGTCGAGTCGATAAAAAAGAAGGAGGAGGACACAACTAGCATTAAGGGCAACACTTAAGCACCCAATAAATTATTTCTCTAACAAAAATTTTCATGTCTCCCGATGTTTTTCGAACGTCAAGCCCTCTACGTTTACCGTTTTAGATCCGACAAAAATAAAAATATTTATTTAAGCTGACTTAAAGCTAACCAGAAAAACATAGTTTGGAAGCTTTCATTTTATTTTATAATTTTATATTATTATTATTATTTGTTATTTTATGAAGCAATAATATTAGCTTCTAACTACAGTGGAACTATTTTAAAAAACTCTTATCAATTTTGAAAACTCCATTTTTTTAAGGCTTTTATAAGTATTATATAAGAAATACCAATTTGAAAGAAAAAAAAGAGAGTTCGTGTTTGAGCAGAAATATAAATAATTTTAACGTTGAAGGTATAAGTGAAAAATGGCGGAACATAAGTAAGGGGGGAAATGTGAAATATGTTATTCCTTAACACGATTATATTTGGTTTTCAAAACAATCGTACTTTTTTTTTTATTTCGTACTATATTTTTTTATTCAATTTCTAGATCAGAAATGCAATTACGCTGGAATATGAGATTCAATTAGGATAATGAATTTAACATCGATGATGTTTTGCTCCATGATTATCTTAAACAATAATAAAATAAAATGTATGAAATTTTTTATGGCTCTCTTTAAATTTAAATAATTTTCCAAACTTGTGCCCTGCGAAAAATATAAGTGAAAAACAAGTAAGCTATTGAAAAGCATATTTTTTTCCTGCAAAAGCCCTTAATCATTAAGACTGAAAAGGGAGTCATTTTTTATATGTTTGCTATGAAAACTGTACAAATTCTCTTTTAGACTGTATATAATTCAAAATTAAACTAGAAATCTTATCTTTTCATTTAAATATTCAAATCCCAAGTGTCATAATAATATTAATAAAAAATTTAAACTTCAAGAAGAAAAAAAGTTATAGTTTTATGTAATCAACACATATAATTTTTAAGAGTGTTTTTTATAGAAATATAAGTGTTAACTTTTGAAGTCTAAAAACACTTTTAAAAGAAATTATTATTTTTTCTTTTAAAATCCTGAGGAGGCTAATAAGATAAAATAGATAGAATAGAAATCATAGATAAAAGCGAAACGAAAGAAAAACAAGCGAAAAGAGAGAGGAGAGAAATAATATAAAAAAGAAAATATTGTTATTTTTGGAGATGTGAAAAATTCTCTTTCTGACCATATAGTACTTAAAATTAAATTGAAAACCTATAATCTCTTAATTTACACATTTTTAACGCAAGCATCATTATTGTGAATCCGTGGTAAAAATCAATATCTCAGAAAATGAAATTTTATTCTATTAACATATAATTATTATCAATTTACAGTCCTACAGTTTTTAACTATCCAAATGATTGACGTTTTCTTTTTCTTTTTTTTTATTTATTAATCGTTTTGATAATTTAATGTTTAATTTAGAAAACAATTGCCAATCATTCTACAGTGTCGCCATCTATATTTAACATTTCTCACTGCCGAATCATCATTCTTCCAGCATCACCTTATTAAATATTCTTATTAAATATTCCACCATCAGATTATGGACACAGTAATATTTAGTAGAATAAATGTAAAGAAAGGATAAGGAAAAAAAACTTAACGAATATTCTTTTAATTAATTTTAGTTTACTTACAGAAATGTAGCCTATAAATTATCAATTATTTTAGCTTGACTTCACCTTCCCCTGTATATTATATGTTATCCCAAATAAATTTTCAAACGCCAGATATGTATGAATGTATCTTAGACACAGTTTTGAATTGCATGAGGCGAAAACCACGAAAGTCTTTTAAAGTAAATTAAGGGAAATAAAATTTAAGAAATTGACTATCATATCTTTAATAATTTCGATTATACTAATAAAGACTATTTCTTAATACCATTGTTTATATGCTTGTTTTATTTATAAATCACAAAATAAATAATAGAAAATTAAATTTATTACAGTATAACAATTATTTTAAATGATCCGGCTGATTATTATAAAACCCAACTCCGGAAAATTTTCATTGTAGAACTTGCATCCGAGTTTTCTTAAAAAATGAACTACAAACATTTTGATGTAGTTTACTCTTAAATGAATTAAGAGTTGAATATAGTTTATACATAAATAGTTTATATTTTTTGTTTAAATGCTTCTAGTGCGCATGCGTCAGCTCAAGTGAAATGCGCATGCAATCGTGACAAAATATCAAACTTACGAAAGTGAAAATAGGAGATTTTACAAAAATAACAAGTTAAAAACACAACTTGTAATAAGTTAGTTTACAAGTTAAAAACGCTAACGTAGTGGATGATTTGCTCTACGTAAAACAGCTGCTCTATGAGCAGAAAAATGTGGTAGATTACAGATTTTGATGAATTCAGCGATAAAGAGTGAAGCTCGTTTTTATTATTATTATTAATAATATTTAAAAACAATATTATTGAACTTATATTGATTATTTAACTTCGCTTAACGAAGTTGTATAGTTAAAATATAAATATAATTTATAATTTTTAAATGGCGAAAGTACGTATAATTTTTTATGGAACTAGTGCAATTAGACAACCATAATGAAACAAAAACCGGTAAAATTATTTTTTATATTGAATGAACCAATTGCTTCAATATCACGAAATTCATTTCTAAACTTCATCAATACATTTCAATTCTTCAAATTCGAATTCCATGTCCATGTTTTTAATTCGAAGGTAGACTTAAACAGAAAACAACATTTAAAGCAGCTATAAACAGAAAGATTCTAGCTTTGTCTTTGTTGCGTAAATCACGCCAACAGTACAACAAAGTTACGTATCATTTAAAATAAACGCGAACTTGCTTTAATCTTTAGTACGGGAGTGCACTGGGGGTAAGTTTGAAATCTCTCTATCATTTCCATGAATACGCTAAATATTCAAGCTTAAAAACGAGCACCCTTCATCTAATATATCCTTAGTGACGTTAAAATTTTATCTCCTGGATGTCAACATATTGCACATGTATATGTTACCGGCAAAGTATGAAATCCGGCACTGTATAGAATGCCTAGGCATTGTATAGAATGCCTAAAATTAGCTGGCAAAGTACGAAATAATTTATATTTCACACATTGCCTAGGCATTCTATAGAATGCCAAATGAGAAACCGTCAAAGTATAAAATACATCTCCGATTCGTCCAATGTCATTCATAAATGACAAATTCAAAACGTCATCCGATTTGATATTAATTTATTCGTGGATATAATTACATTTATTCGTGGATATAATTACATTTATTCGATATTTTAATACTTACTGACGATAGATTATATTTATTCGATATTTTAATACTTACTGACGATAGATTAGAAGAAACATAAGTGTTTGGAGTATCGGGCAAATATATACCGGGCAATGGCACTTGACCTTAAAAAAATATCAGTGTAGGGTATACCGGGCAAATGTATACCGGACAGTGGCACTGAACCTTAAAAAAATATCGGTGTAGGGTATACCGGACAATGGCTCTTGACCTTAAAAGACCTAGACCTAGTATATATTTCGAACATTTACCAAAGGTCTAGTCATACTAGGTCCTATACCATTGCCCGGTATACATTTGCCCGGTATATCCTACACTGATGTTTTTTTAAGGACATGTGCCATTGCCCGGTTTACATTTGCCCGGTATACCCAACACTGATGTTTTTTTAAGGTTCAGGGCCACTGCCCGGTATACATTTGCCCGGTATACCCTACACTGATGTTTTTTAAAGGTCAAGTGGCACTGCTCGGTATACATTTGCCCGGTATACCCTACACTGATATTTTTTTAAGGCTCAGTGCCATTGCCCGTTATATATTTACCCGATACTCCAAACACTAATGTTTCTTCTAATCTATCGTCAGTAAGTATTAGAATATCGAATAAATGCAATTATATCCACGAATAAATTAATATCAAATCGGGTGTAATAAATATTTTGGACATTCATCAAAGCGACTATGTGATTGTCAACATTCACCGTTGAAAGTCAACAACCACCGATTTCGGTCATCCGTAGTAACATGCACATCATTTACATAATAACTTCATCAGGACGATTATTTCATACTTTGCCTAAATAGCATCCGGCATTCTATAGAATGCCTAGGCATTCTATACAATGCCTAGGCAAAGTATGTAATACTTCTCACATTTCATACTTTGCCTAAAAACGTCAGGTATTCAATACAATGCCTAGGCATTCTATACAATGCCGGCGTTTCATACTTTGCCGGTAACATATACGTAAAATTGGCAAAAGTTGTGGATATAATTATAAAACTTATAGTTACATAAATAAAATGGGTTGACGCAAGAATTTTATTTATAACAGCAACGACTAAAATAAAATTTTAAAGTTATGAAAGTTAAATAAACAAATTTCACCCGTCTGTCGTTATTATTAAATTATACATAATTTTGATTAATTTTGAAAAATATAGTTTAATAAAACCACGCTTCTTTAAATTTTTTAAAATTTCCAATAAATACTACCCGGTAATAAAATTGATTTAATTAAAATTAATCTCAAAAGGTACTGCTTACGTATAAACAAAAAAATGTCATGCATAAGTAAAAAAATTTTTGATTATATGTCGAAAATTTCAATATTCACCAAAAAGATATATAAATATTAAAAAAAAATCATTCTTTTATGTTTTTTTTAGTCAAAAATAACAGAAGATCTCCGTGGCCTTGGTAATATTACTGTAAACTGATTCTAAAAAACAAATGTTGAGTATCTATGAAAGTTTTCTAAAAAAATATTGTGAAATATTTAAAAGTATTTTAAAATTATTGATTATCATTTACTCTGTATTTTCATTAAAAAATACCTATTGCCACGACATTTTCTACGTTGACTATTATGAAGATTTTAAATTATCATTTTCACATATTTGTCATTTATTTGTACTGCCCAATACTAAACTGAAACACGAAAAGCATTAAAATTGTAAAGAATAACGTATAAGATAAAGACAACTGAATAAAACCAAAATCAATTTAAATTTTGATGAAAATTGTTATTACCTGGGTGCTATAATGGATATTAGAATCAAGGTTCCAACTAATCTCAAATTTTTTAATAGTTTTCGTAGATTTACTTACAAGATATTGCAATTTTTCATTATCTTATACGACAATTACTCTAAATTTTTACACTTAACTTATTTTCCCTTATTCCATTGCTAATTTTTAAAACTAAATTTTTTTCGTACATTTTTTTTTACCATATCGTCCTAATACTTTTTTTCCTGTAACATAGAAAAGTCTAAAAAAACATATTTAAGAAAGCTCACGTGTACCTTAAGAAAGCTCTAAGTTGTTAGAGGAAATATGGGAGTAGTCCCTTTAGCGAATTCGGTGTCCAGATGCCTCAACTCAGAGGAATCTGTAGCGAGCCTCATGTACTTTGATAATGTTGTCTATCAATAAATAATGTTTTTTTTTTACCATTCTTTTTGTAAATATTGTAAAAATCAGAAATATTTTCTTTTTTTAGACTATATCTATCCTGGCATGATTCCAGATCCAGATTACAGTGAATCGGATGAAGGGAATGAAGAAGACAGCGCTGGTGATGAATCATCAGGTAGTGTTAGCAACTCTTCGGCTGAACCTCTGAGAGATTTAGAAGAAGAGGATGAAGAAGAATGGGAAAACACCTATAGATCATCACTTACATACACATTAGGTGAATCTCAAACATTTACCTTTATTTCAAAATATACAGGGTGATTATGAATTCGTAATCAATAATTGTGTTGGAGGTAGGTTAGAAGTTAAGAGACCAGTAATTGATTAGGAAAGTGTCATCTTACGCTGCTAATATTTGTCTTCCCATAAATAAACAGGCTGTTCGTAAGCAGTTTAGCTAAATTGTCTTAGTTTTACATTTTCTATTAACCATTATCTGAAACTGCATTCAAATAGGTCCAGAGATACTTTGGGAGATCTTCTCCTGGTAGGGCTAACCTTGGCGTAAAGGCCATTTTATTGTACCCAGCTAAAGCTAATAAGTGAAATTGAAACAAAGTCTGTCTCTTACCTCACTGTGATCCACGCCACTTGTCGAACAGAAGCTGTAAAATCTCCCTTATTCATGTTTCAGATTGTTTCCTGAACGTATATGGACTCATGGAGCTGATCTAGCCAATTAGCTAGATTAGTTAATTAAGCAACAATAGAGATATCTATTTTATAGTAATTTAGTGATTAAGCTCACTAATTTGGTCGCCAAATGATTAAATGATGTCCGCATTAATATAAAATGTAATTGAAAGTTAAGGTAATTTAGAAAAATATTACTGTCATTTCAAATGCGCAAGAACAACCAGTTCATAATAGGGAGGTGACCCTAGTGGCGTTAGACGCGATTTTCGGATATGAATTGCCATACAACTCTCAATCCTTATACTATGTATTACCACCTACTAAAAATCATAACGAATGTAGAATCAGTCTGTTTAGAAAACATTTAAATTATTTGGAAGTTTAAACATATTTTTAAGTCTTCTCGCGGACTTGAGACGTTATTATCTGAATGATCAGTTACACTTGAGAAAACTATGTAAATAAACAGAGAAAAACTATGTTTTCGGCAATATAGTACGATTAGTCCACTCAGCAAGCAATGCTCTCCGAAGCTCCGTACTTGGTGGTTGGCGGTTAGCAACTCTTCTGCCATGGGTGTACCACGCATGCTCTTTCAGATTCAAGTCAGGTGGTGACTATTACATAGATATCTTCATTCGCTTACGATGCTCGCACGGTAAAGACGGGTGCTGCCATCCATATACCTAAATTCATCGTCCATGTCACCCTTAAACAAACATACATGTTGTTCCAGAATAATGTTCCTATAAATTTGGCTTGTCATGGTTCCGATTTTAACATATCGATCTATTCTGAAGCCCAGTATGAGTAATACGGCACCAAAGTAACGGCGGTAACGTGTACCAGGCATTCTCTTTATGGAAGTCCGACCTGAATCATACTGCAAGCTAAACCTGAACTCGACAGAAAACATCTCACAATCCTACTGTGACGATGACCTCCATTGTATGTACTCTTCTCCAAGCTAATCACTGGGGACAGGGAGTTGCAATGAGTGTAACCCATCTGATAGGCCTGCGAACATGATTTCTCAAACGTTTAAATGGTTTGCCTTGAAACCGTGGTACCCGTGGTTGCAGACTGTTGACGAGACAGGTCGGATGCTGTGCCTCGTTAATTTCTTTTGGCTTTTACTTCCAAATATCAGTCTTTTATAAGGCTTTGTAACTCAGAGGCGACAGGTAATGTAACTTCTCCTGATATTCCCATCATCTTAAAATCGTCGCCGAAGCTTAGAACTGACACACACTCTGGGCAGTTCCAAGTTCCTCGGATACTTCCATCTGAGTACGCCCACATTCCATGCGGTCGATAATTCTACCACGTAAAAAAATAATCCACATGCGTTCTCTTGTGCCATGACTATTTGATTAAAGCACTAGGTGACTTACAGAATGTTTAAGAACAATTTTACTTCGTTGTCACTATTCCTTACATACCACTCTCTTAGTCTCTCGTTATTATGACGAACTATCGGCGTCATTTGGTGGCTTCCTATAATTTGTACGTTATTCTTGAAGATGCATGTAATAATTCGACAGGTGAAAATTTTCTTTAGAGTTCAATTTCCATGTCATTCTGAATTATCCTAAATTTATAGACGTTACTGTAATTGCCAACAATGTTTAGTATATTTTGCCTAAAGTCGGAAAGCCGTAACATACTGCTAGCAAGGTGTTGATTATTGATATCAGTGACAGTACACTTGGAGCAGTTTTAGCTACTTCATTGAATTTTAACCCACACAAAGCGCTTTGACCAGTCAGCAAGCATTATTGTCACTGGCGTCATATAATCCTTGATAACACACAGAATTCATTTTGACCACGAGTAATTTCGATTTTAATCCCAGCACCTCTAATCACTTTTTGTAACATTATTTTGAAATGATATTATTTACTTCAGCTTTAGACAGTAATTATTTCTTACAACCTGATGACTGTTTTATGCATCATACACATCGGCAACAGCTCACTGCTGCCCTATACTCTTTTTACACAAGTCCGATTTTTTGTATCTTTCTACACTACTTTGCCATTATTTACAACTTTCGCATACAGTTACGTTAAGTTTTATATTAAGCTATAATTGTGATATTTTTTCTACTTAGGAAAGGCAGGCAAAGAAAAATCTTCTTCAACAAGCAAAATAAATAGTTCACTCTCTCAATCAAAAAAAAGTTCATTTTCTGCAAGTGAAACAGTTCCTAGAGCCAGAAAAAGTCAGTCTTTAGAAGAACAAGATCTCATTAAACCAAAGAAACCTTCCAATCCTTATCTTGAATCTACGGAGAGAAAAATGTTGCACAAAGAACTGGCTTTCAAACAAAAGTAGTAAGTGACATTATATTAATGCAATTTAAATATTTGTCCATATTTTGAAGAGAGAAATAAATTATGTATGATTCTTATGATCAACTTCCGATTTATTTCAATTCACTTTCTGTTAGCAGAAACGTTCAAGGCATACTTTTTTTAATGGGATACAGAATGAATAACGTGACCTGGAAGAGTGTCAATTCCCATTTCTCTTTACCGACATCTTGGAGAAAAGCAACCAGATTTTATCCTTTTTAAAAAATGAAATAAATAAACGGCAATAGATACTATAATATAAAAGGAACAGAGTGTACCAAAATATTAAATATAAAAACATGAAGCACCCTGAAAAACTTTCGATCTGATTATCGGATTTTCGCGTACTAGGACTCTGCCTTAAAGGTTCGAGATCCTCACCCAAGTGTTCTATTTAATTAGTGTATTAGGAATCCTGATCCTCAAAATATGAGAGAGGTTAACCACAATCTGGTAAATTTAGTCCCTATGGATGGTGTTTTCTACACTATCGAACGCTGCAAGCTCTATACCACCTATGCTTCCGGGTTACTGTTTCCGGTGTATTTTAAAGCAATTTGGCTAACAACGCGATCACTGTGTTTTGAAATCCTTGCAAACGTGGTATTTGATTACTTATTACTTGTGTTTACAATGCTAACAATACTTGTGTTTACAATCAATGCTAAAGGTGCTAACACTGACGTAAGATGGTGCTTGCAACAAGAACAAACATTAATAAACAAATGGAATGAGGCCAAATCAGGACTGCCGAAAAAGCGAGTTATTCAAAATCTGGCAACCATGCCACCTTTTTTAAGAATATATCTATAAATAACCAAAATAAATTTCACTTCAAACTCTCCTGAATTACTTAATAACATCAACATATTTTAAAATAGGGCAGATTTGAGCTCAAAAATTATCTAATATACTTCTATTAGTGAAAACAAAAGTATCCGTCTGAAAATATCACCTCGCAGAATAAACTGTAGTAAGCAGTTGCAAACTTTCTAACCGGAACTAGAGCAGGTATAGAGCTCGAGATTGTTATTGTTTACATTTATATTGAAAACACCATCCATAGTTAAGGCAGAATAATGGTCGAAAGTTAGAACCTTTATACTTTTTGCGTAATTTGTCATATCTGGAAAATATTTTAAGCAAATCAATACAATTATAAAACTTGTTTATTCAAAGACAACTCTATGCAGAAAATAATTTTTTATCATTATTTTTTATTTAGTTACAGAATACAAAAATTTGAAGGTATACAAATTTTTACATCATTTCAAAGAATATATTTTTATACGGCAAAATAAAAAATTTAATCGCAATCGGTGAAATAGTTTATGAGTTATACAATTTTTAAAACAACAGAGTATTTGAAAATTGATTGCACAAGAAATAATCGACTAATATCTTTTAAGTTTTCTATTTTTCTATATAGAATTGCGTTTTTTTTTTTTTTTTTTTTTTTCAGAAATTAGGTTAAAATTTGTATACGAACTATCAATTAAAAAAATTTTCGACTGTTATTAAATAAAAAATAAATACTAAATAATTATTAAAAATTATTTTTGTATATTGAACTGTCTTTGGATAAGCGAATATTATAATTGTGTGCGAAAATCTTTTGATTCGCTTGAAAAGTTCTCGAGCGAAACTGTCGGGACCATATATTTTCCAGATAGCAACTATTTCCCATACTTCGAGAGTCAAGAGTCCAAATTAATCGAATAAAGGGAATGTTTATTCATTAAAACTACGTTTTTTTCCTTTTTTTTTTTTTTTTTCTTTTCTTCTTTTTTTTTTTTTTTTTTTTTTTCTTTTCTTCTTTTTTTTTTTTTTTTTTTTGATCAGATTTTATAGTTAAGACTATCGTCTGCACTAATTATTTAACATACTTAAGGCTGTTGTTCAAATTATTAAGATGGAGTCTAAGTTTATGAAAATAATGCCATTGTTTTCAAAATTGCGGAACCTTAACCTCTATGATGCCCTGACTCAAAGCGGGCTGTTGCAGGAACAATTTTTTATTTAAAATTAGTTTCACAATCTATACAAAGCTAGCAACACTAAATAAGAGAAGTAATCAATGAGCAAGGGAAGCTAGTTCAGATTCCGAAGCAGTTACAAAGGAACAACAAAAACAGTTCCGATTCAAAGCACAGCGAGCGGAATGTGGGACCTTCTGAGTGCACAGACCTTAACTTTTGTCGTTTGTTCTACCAAATCCTTATTAACTGCATAGCCCTTTAGGCAATAAATAAATAATACTTATTCTTGCATACGTACTAAACATATACAAAATATTATGCATGATATGGATTTAAAAATATTTAATTGGCATTTTTAAATAGATTTTAACTATCAAAGCTGATAAAATTAACTAAATAAAGGTCTCTCAACTAACTGCCGATGTTCTTTTTTTAAAAAAAAATATTATATAAATTTCACATTATAAAAGATTAGAAAAACTAATCACATCAATGACGAAGAAATTTCAAACAAGGTTTAAATTAATTAAAAATTAGCATAAACTTTTTTTTTTCAATGTAACCAAGTTGACACTTTATATCTTTCTTTTTTTTTAGTGGACAGAGTAGCATTAATCAAAGATCAGAATTGCAGAGAGCTTTGGAAAAATTTACAGAAGAGAAAGTTAAAAAAGATCTTGCAGCTTCAAGGCAATCTTCGCTCGAAAAAATTCTTGAGCAGCAAGCTCGAAAGATTGAAATGGTAATAAAAAACGTATTGCATTTTTTCTCTAACGTTAACTTAACTCCAGAATTTAAACCGTGTAAGTTTCTCTTACTTTTACACAAAATCTATTCTTGAATGAAAAAAACACGTTAGCATTTTTTTTTTTTTCGTTTTTTAGAATAATTAATTTCTTTATTCAAAGAGAATAAAGTATAGGTGAAAATTAGAAAAGACACAAGTTAAGCCCCTTTTTTTAGGACGCACGAAAAGTGTTTTTTTTCTTTAGATGTAAATTTCTACAAAAAAAAATTTTTTTTTTCCTTCACATCTTCTGGAGAATATTTGTAGGCGTAGAGATACGCTTGTGCTAGACAAATTGATGTTGAAAATCTGATATAATTATTCCTCATTCGAACTCACGAGATTATTTAGTAATAAATAGTTTTCCATTAGGTCTCAATAAGATTGAAACTGGTAGTTATTTCATGCTTGAAATTTATCTTGAAGAAGCTTTCATGTTCACTTTAATATCAATGTTTGTAGTTTGATTTGATGTTATCCATTTGCGATTCATTTTAAAACTTAAGTTGTAAGTTTTAAACCTGGACCCATTATTAAAACCTCGAATATCGAGTATATTAAATAATTTAAATATGTTAGTTAATGATTGGCAAAATTTATATCGAATTAAAGAAACAAAATTTATTTAGATATTTAAATTATAAGCTTACGCTGGAAGTGATGTCGAAGGTAAAAAAAAAAAATTTTTAAAAATAAGAAGAAGAATGAATAAGAAAAGAGATTAGAAGTTGCCAGATATTAATCTTAACATTTGTAATTAAATTATAAAAATTTAAAGAAACTTAATTCAATAGAATAAAAGATCGTTTTCAATTTAAATTGTTATAATGATCCAAGGTTATCGTTTTCTATGATTGACGAGTTATTTCTCAATTACTTTTTATTGCGTCACACCTTCTAAAATCCTAAGTTGTTTTTTCAAGTACAGCTGATTATTTTTCTAGTTTAGGTAATCATTCATTTCGTTACGATTAACAAAATATTAAAAAAAGAAATATTTGTTGTAATAGTGAGCGAAAAAAACTGATTTCAAAAGACAATAAATAATTTTTAATGACGAAATCTTTAATTTGCATTAAATTTTTGTAAGTATTTCCCGAAATATGTTTTTTTTTTTTTCCTTTTATTGTTAAGTTTGTTTTAGTTTGATTTAATAAGTCATAAAGACGTCCGCATTAATTAACATATTTATGTGATATTTTCGAACAAATTTGCATCTCATTGCATAGGTCAAAAATATAGTAGGTCATAATATATCGTATTTTTATTATCGCAATTCATCAACACTGACTATCGATATTTTGCCCTTCATCAGACTTTTTTCGATTTTGATTAATTCGCAATATTTTGACATTGCTCAAGATATTCTATACCCAAATGAAAATTTATCGACACTAAAATAATATCGTTTTCTGAAATAATCGTCATAGTTAATACTCACGATATTATTGTTATGCATATCTATTGTTTTCGATACCTCGATACTTAAACAACGACATTTAACGATATATCGCCTACCTGTAGTCGAAACCTATCCTGGGTATAGCATTTATGTATTTTCTTAATTTATTTTGCATTATAAATAAGCAAATAACTATTTTCTTGCAGTATGAGGGTGAAGGATCCAAGTTTGTCCAGCAATTTTTTGTATAATAACGTCCGCATGATTTAGCATATTTACGAGATATTTTTAAACAAAATTGCATCCTATTACATGGGTCAAAAATATAGTAGGTCATAATATATCATACTTTTATTATCGCAATTTTTATCATCATCAATATTTTTATTATCATCAATAACTATCGATATTTTTGCAGTTAATCATATTTTTTATTTTTATTTTTATTAATTTACAATATTAATAATTTTGCTAAATATATTCATAACTCAACTAAACGACATCAACGCCAAAGTTAGTATCGTTTTTAAAGAACATCGTTATAGTTAGTATATTCTCTATCTTCATATTAGCAAAACATTTATCGTTTGCGGTAATGATTGCGATATTATCGTTGTCTTTAACGCTCACGAGACTATCGCTAGTTATCGTTGTCGAAAAAGACCACGATACTGTCGTTATCGATAACTATCATTTTTTCGATTGTATCGTAATTGATAGTAGACCACGAGAGTACTTTTTAAAATACAATCAACTCGATACTTAAGTAACGATGTTTCGTGATTTATCACCCACCTGTAGTCGAAAGTTATTTTGGGTATAACATTTTATGCTAATTTATTTTATGCATTATAAATAAGAGAATAACTTCATTTTACAGTATG
This sequence comes from Parasteatoda lunata, assembly GCA_949128135.1. Lineage (NCBI taxonomy): Eukaryota > Metazoa > Arthropoda > Arachnida > Araneae > Theridiidae > Parasteatoda > Parasteatoda lunata. Next base: position 96,199,342 of record OX421971.1, read on the forward strand.
AGGGTGAAGGATCACAAGTTCGTCCAGCATGGATCGAACGCCTTCAACAGCAGCACATCAACAGAAAGGTGGATCCTAAAGTCGATGAATTCTTCCGAGTACACGCAAAGGTAGTCGGCAGTCTCTTCCGATCTCACTCGGCCGATGAGGAAAGTAACCATTCATCAGACAGTTCTTCTTCAAGAAGATCTTCACCGTCAGATAGTGAAGGATGAGCCATATGCTCAAGTCCCATTTTTACACACATTGCATACTTTTATCTCGATTGCTATAGTAGTTGAGCACTATATGAGCATAAATTCAATAAAAACATATTTTATTAAGTCTTTATCTTGCCTGATTTAGAATACTTTGTAATGCATATCGCCAACTGGTGATACTTTGCCCACGCCATTAGAAATTTCTCGAAGAAAAAAATGGTTAAATAACAATTTGCTTTATTATTATTTCACCAAGTTCAAACAAAATAATCAGATAACCATAAATAAGATGGTATACAAACTGTTAAAAACCGTTTATTAATTGCTTTCACCTAATAAGATTAAACAACCAAAATTTTATCTCCTTAACTAGGCCCACTTAATGAGTCCACTTAATTCCTTGTAGCCGGGTACATACATGACCGAGAGGGCTAATTCGTCAACTGCATGACCGACAAAATGGAGGTTCGAGTCCCAGCATTGACACCACAATAGTTCCTCAATTCACTCCACTCCCAACCCTGCACTCCCAATCCCACTCCCCAATTTGTGAACCTTGACTATTAGAATACGACACTCTCATTTACGCATCGATGACAGCACTATAAAGCTGTTAAACTCTAAAAATCTAGTAATTCGCATCTCTTACGGTAGGATGAAAAAACCAGATGAAATAGTTTAACCACATTTCGCTGTTCATTTTGTAAAATACAAGTTAACCACCCACAACCTAACTACAATGTCCATTACCTAACGAAAGGCCTAGCTCCAATAAGAAGTTATGTTTATTTTTTACGGTCTTAAAACCAAGTTAGTTGTAAATGATTAAAAAAACATTCTAGTTTTGTATTCATAGTTTTTATAACCATACTAGCTGTACCCTTCGTGCGTGGCAACGCTTTCAGTTTGAATTTTAATTTTGTATTTAAGTGTGTAAATGAGATTTGCGATTATGATTTGAAATGAGAATTTTATTTAATGGTGAAAAAACCAGTGATAGTCTCAGCAGTTAATTCTCTAGGATATCACTAGTGCATTTTCCAACAGACATGTATGGTGATGCACACGGACCATGAAACATATTTTGGATGATGATCTGAAAAATGTCTGGATCAGTGGCGACATCAGGTATTTCTGCTGATATGAGCTGACCAATTTGTCATGGTGTGATTTTTTCAATAAGCCAAATCAAGTGGCAATTCTCGTTTTTTGCCATTCAATAGAATACATCAAACACCGTGTCTCTCCGAAAACATGACGCTTCGCAATAAAACCAATTATAGAGCTTAGTATTTGTTTTAACTCACGTGCGGTAATGCATCATGAAGATCCGACGATTTTTGCCTAGGTAACAAAAACTCTTTAATTTTGGCTCAAGCACGATTGCATGTGAATGTAATAAATAACTCTGGCTGCCCATATGCGCACCGATAATATGTAGCACCGAATGAAGTTATTTGGAAACACGAATGCACCGACATATTCGCCAAGAAAAGTATCTATTGGTTTGCTTGACCCGATAACAATGTTGATAATGGCTCGGCTGGCGACGTTAAATCTGGTAGTTTCACTTTGCCACCAGAACAGCAAGTTCCAGCTGTTTCATTCTTAAATTTGAGAACACTACAAAACACATGCATAATTAATCCATTTCTCCGATGATGACGCTTGGGTGAAGACTATAGTTGGTTATCGGATCATAATGAAATGCACTGAGATTCAAATCAGAGTATTGGCAACGTCTGAATAGCGAAGTGCGTTCTTGTTTGATTTTCATTCTTGCATCCCGTTGCTCTGATGTTTCCGACGAACGGGCTTGAGTAGTGCGTTCTCGATTGGATTTCTTTCTTGCTTCCCGTTGCTCTGATGTTTGAGACGACCGACGGGCTTGAGTAGTGCGTAGTTGATTTTTTAACAGTGTTCTTTCCCGTTGCTCTGATGTTTCCAACGAACGGGCTTCAGCTGTGCGTAGTTCATTCGTTAACAGTCTTCTTTCCCGTTGCTCTGATGTTTCCAACGAACAGGCTTGAGTAGTACGTAGTTGATTCGTTAACAGTCTTCTTTCCCGTTCCTCTGATGTTTCCAACGAAGGGGCTTGAGTAGTGCGTACTTGATATGTTAACAGTCTTCTTTCCTGTTGCTCAGACGTTTCTAAGGAACGGGCTAAATCATTGTGTTCTCGATTAGTTTCAAGTCTTCTTTCCCAGGCCGGGATAGCCTGGTCGGAAGGGCGCTGGGCCTATATCCAATAGGTCGTGGGTTCGATCCTCGCCGGCCGAAGACTCCCCGTGTAGTAAATGGTGACTGATGCACGTTAAATCTGTCGAGTCTCAAAGTCCTCCATGTTCCCATAACAAATCAACACCTCTGGGGGTACTGATCCAGGAGTTTCCTTGTCTTCTGGATTGGTTCAAAATTACAAGGCTACGGAGTTGAACATTAGTATTCGCAAACCCATGAAATTGGGTCGGCTGTTCAACGACGGTTATAAAATAAAATAAAGTCTTCTTTCCCGCTGCTCTGATGTTTCTGAAATACGGGTAGTTCTCCTTTTGCGCGCTTGAGATGTTGATCGACTAAGAGCGATTCGTTTAGGCGGCATATTTTTGAAATTATTTTCTCTCAAACAAAAATAAATGTAATTGTTGACAGTGGTCGCAAATTTGCTAAATCGAAAATACACATATTTATTTTAAATAATAAAAAGCAAAAAAAAAATTCATTAATTAAATAAGAAATATAATAATGATGAAATTTAAAACAAAAATCTATTTTTTAGAATGAAAGGAATAAAATAAATGTGAATTCGAAAACTTTGTAATAATAAACAATCTAATAGTTTTCAAATGTCAACTGTCAGCAATGAAACCTTCAAAAACTATATTTAATTGTGCTAACCTAAAATTGCATACTAAATATAAATAATTATTTAAAACGTGCAATTTGAATAAATTTGCTTTTGCCTTTATTTTTATTAAAAACTTTTCACAGTACTAAATCCGTGATACGACCAATAATTACGAAATCTATTCTCGTTATTTTTACGTACTTGTACTCACCTGGCATAAAGAAACTTGCACGAATTATAATAAAATATTAAAGTATTTGTAATTTACTTTTCTAAATGAATAGAGCTATAAGATAAAAAAATATCACTGTTGTTATCTTCAAGATATTTGAAAACTGAATCGTTTATAATAAAATTTAAAACAATGGCTAATTTTTAACCAATCAGAAAATTCCATTTCGATTTTCGCTGATACCGCTGGAACGGTTTGTCGCAGAATGTTCTAATATCGACAGTGACCTTCCTCGTGTTTTGAACTATCTGTATGCCAAGTTTCTTAGCATTTGGTCGGATGGTTTAGGAGTCTATAAAGGACAAACAGACAAACACACATTCATTTTACATATATAGACTAGCTGTACCCTGCGTGCGTTGCAACGTTTTCAGTTTGAATTTAAATTTTGTATTTAAGTGTGTAAATGAGATTTGCGATTATGATTTGAAATGAGAAGTTTATTTAATGGTGAAAAAACCAGTAATAGTCTGAACAGTCAATTCTCTAGGATATCGTTAGTGAATTTTCAAACAGACATGTATGATGATGCACACCGACCATGAAACATATTTTGGATGATGATCTGAAAAAAGTCTGGATCAATGGCGACATCAAGTATTTCTGCTGATATGAGCTCACCAATTTGTCATGGTGTGATTTGTTTAATAAGCCAAATCATGTGGCAATTCTCTTTTTTTGCCATTCAATAGAATACATCAAACACCGTGTCTCACCAAAAACATGACTTTTCGCAATAAAACCAAGTATGGAGCTTAATATTTGTTTTAACTCACGTGCGGTAATACATCATGAAGATCCGATAATGTTTGCCTAGGTTACAAAAGCTCTTTAATTTTAGCTTAAACAGGATTGCATGTGAATTTAATAAATAACTCTGGCTGCCCATATGCGCACCGATACTTGTAGCACCGAATGAAGTCATTTGGAAACACGGATGTACTGACATATAGTCGCCAAGAAAAGTTTCTATTGATTTGTTTGACCCGATAACGACGTTGATAATGGCTCGGCTGGCGACGTTAAATCTGGTAGTTTCACTTTCCCTCCAGAACAGCAAATTCCAGCTGTTTCATTCTTAAATTTGAGAGCACTACATAACATACATTATTGATCCATTTTACTGATGAAGACGCTTGGGTGAAAGACTATAGTCGGTAGCGTAGTGCGTTCTTGGTTGATTTTCATTCTTGCATCCCGTTGCTCTGATGTTTCTGACGAACGGGCTTGAGTAGTGCGTTCTCGATCGGATTTCATTCTTGCTTCCCATTGCTCTGATGTTTCCGACGAACGGGCTTAAGTAGTGCGTAGCTGATTTGTTAACATTCTTCATTCTCGTTGTTCTGATGTTTCCAACAAACGGGCTTGAGTACTGCGTAGTTGATTTGTTAACATTCTTCTTTCCCGTTGTTCTGATGTTTCCAACGAACGGGCATGAGTAGTGCGTAGTTGATTCGTTAACAGTCTTCTTTCCCGTTGCTCTGATGTTTCCAAAGAACGAGCTTGGATAGTGCGTAGTTGATTTGTTAACTATCTTCTTTACTGTTGCTCAGACGTTTCTAAGGAACGGGCTAAACCATTGTGTTCTCGATTAGTTTCAAGTCTTTTTTCTCGTTGCTCCGATGTTTCTGAAACACGGGTAGTTCTTTTTTTGCGTGCTTGAGATGTTGATCGATGAAGATCGATTCGTTCAGGCAGCATATTTTTGCAAAGATTCTCTTTCAAACAAAAAGAAATGTAAAAGTAAACGCTCTGTTAAGCGTGGAGGTAGCGGGTTCGAATCCCGCCGTAACCCTGGATGTATTCTTTGTGATGTCTTTCTCTGAATTGTTCTATCTGTATTTTCTACTTGACAATGACTTATAAGCCTACATTGAGCACACAAGTCAGCAAATGTATGTAATTTCAATAAACAATAAATAAACAATGAAATGTAAAAGTTGACAGTGATCGCAAATTTGCTAAATCGAAAATTCACATATTTATTTGAAATAATAAAAAAAGCAATAAAAATGAAACAAATTAAATAAGAAATATAATAATGATGAAATTTAAAACAAAAATCTATTTTTTAGAATGAAAGGAATAAAATAAATGTGAATTCGAAAACTTTGTAATAATAAACAATCTTATAGTTTTCAAATGACAACTGTCAGCAATGAAACCTTCAAAAACTATATTTAATTGTGCTAACCTAAAATTGCATACTTAATATAAATAATTATTAAAAGCGTTTCTTTTACATTTCTTAAGAATTACATTTCTAAAAGAATAGAGCTATTAGATAGAAAATATCACTGTTGTTATTTTCAAGAACTGAAACGTTTATAGCAAAATTTAAAATAATGGTTAACTTTTAACCAATCAGAAAATTCCATTTCGATTTTTGCTGATACCGCTGGAACGGTTTGTCGCAGAATATTATAATGTCGACAGAAACCTTTCCCGTGCTTTGAACTATCTGTATGCCAAGTTTCATAGCTTTCTGTCGGATGGTTTAGGAGTCTATAAAGGACAAACAGACAGACACGCACACACACATTCATTTTTATATATATTTAGACTAGCTATAAAAGGTTTCAAATCCGTAAAGGTTAAAAAAGGTCTTTGCGGTAAACTGGTTGGTTAATTGGATATACAGACTGCTGCCGATTATTTTACCGTCATTTTAGAATGATAATTCTAACAGTAGAGTTCAAACTTTTAGTGAAAAAACCGCGTGCTTCTAAATCAATTGAAGAAAGATACACACTCGGAGGCTTACAGATTTCATTTATAATTTATATATGCAATATAATATATTTTCATATAATGTAATATAATTTCATTCCTTTCTCTAGCAATAAAAATTATAATACCTGGGCGGACAAAGTCATCCACACACACAGGGGTATTTTTGTCCACTAGATGGTTTGGGGATAGTTATTAATTGAAAGCTATCTCTAAAGTCAACTTCTGTAAAATGTTACTTTTGTCGGGGGAAATCAGCAAAAATAAATTTAAGGACATTTGGGTACTTTCAACTCGAGAAGAAGTGAAGTGGTTATATCTAACCATGCGATTTAAATGACTATGCCTAGCCATGTGATTAAATTAATGGGATACGTGTGATCACATCACGCGTGTGCGGCGAATCTGATTGGTTTCTGAATCGACAGATGCCAGGATTTAGTGACGTCCCTTGCTGGTGTATATTTGAAAAAAAAGAAGCTAGGCACTCGTTAAATTGTTATATTTTTTTTATAAAATTTTGGAAGGTAGTTATTATTAGAAATAATGTAAAAAAAAAGGACACATAAATGTCGGTACGTAATATGTACGTCGGTCGGTGCTTAATACATTATCTTGGTTTCTAAGCCAATTTGCAATAGCATGCATTAAACTTATCGTTACACTCGAAAATAAACACACGCATCTAACGAAACTTGAGATTGACAATCTTTATTACTTAATTTTTAAATCAAGGGAATATTAATCAAATAGGACAATTTTAATCAAATAGGAACAAATTATGATTTTTTTTTAATTTTTGTAAATTTTTTTTTATTTTTCAAAAAGCTTTTCATATAACAAATTAACCAAATCAGTACACTTCACTTGAAAACAATAAAAAATTCCAAAAAACAAATTTAAATCTACTTCTATTACTTTTTAAAAATTTAATTTAAGCCATATATTTTAGATCATTAATGTCCAGCTATAAAAGCGGCAGGGTGGCCAGTTTCACAGGAAAGAGTTTAAAAATTGTTAGCGAAAGATTTGGAAAACAAATTATTTTTGCTAATTTGCAATCTATAAAATTAAATCAAAAAATGGAAGGAAATAAAATTGATCTAACTAAATTCCGAAAATTAAAGTGAAATTACAGCCTCTACGATTTCAAACCGCCTAATGAACCTTTTATCAGTACTTTTTATATTTTTTTCCTGTTGTAGCCATTCGGTTGTTTGAAAATTACCTAAAAGAAAAAAGTTATAGTCCAAATTTATTTATAACAAGAGTTTTTTTTTTTTTTTTATTTATTTATTTTTTTTTGGTAGGTAATACCGCTTAAAAAACTCTGATTTGAAATTCAAATAATTATTTTCTTGTAAATACATAGTGGTAGACATAACTCTATTGTTTATGCGAAATAAATGCTAATAGTAAAGCAATGTAGCAACTGCTTTATTTTTGTTTGAAAAAAAATAATCGTCTTTTTTTACTGATATGTGCACTATACTGATATATACATCAACAGATTGCATGCCTTCTGTACATAACATGCATCATCAGGACCAAAACATGATGGACCTTGTTAGCCCCCCTCTCCCTCGTGATTGGATGAATTCTCACAAAATTTTCGTTTTTGTTTAATAGGGAGTTTTCTGGAGCAACTAATATAAGAACTCTACTTTATTTGTTAACAACTCAAGTTACTGTGGGGTTTTTTTTACGCTCTCTTAGTAAAAAAATTTCTATTTCATTTTATTTCATATTATCTATTTTTTAAATATTCTATGCAAAATTTCCGATTAGTAAGGAACAAATCAAAAGAAAAACATATAAATACTCAATAAATGCTTTTTTTGTGTTTTATAGAGATTAATTTTTCAACTTGTATGCCAACGCTAATTTCTGTGAACAACTCTTTATTTCATTAATAATCCCAAGAAACTGAAGCGGTAAGACATTACCTGATTTAAAATTTATTTCACTTCAAAAATGTAAAAATAGGAAATAATAGTTGATAAACTAGACTAGAAACAAAACTAGAAACTTTTTCTCTTTCGGCAACTGTGATTTTTCTAATTTTGTTTCTCACCTTTACTTTTCAATTTTTAGTAGGCAATTTTTCATGTTATATTTCATATCACTTTTGCTTCTTCTTATTCACGTCTAAGAGTCTTGAGAATAGGCGCCTGTTTTTGAGCCCTTGAAACATGCCATGTACCATGACAAAGCAAAGTAAAAAAAAGTCACATTTTCTTAGAGCAGTTTTAAAGTTTCTTTTTTTATTTTTTCCCCTTCTTTTTTTTTAATTATATTGTTGTATTAGGGTGTGCTGGGTATTAAAAATGAGAATGATGTTAAGTGATGATATGGAAATAATAATGACCGAACAAAGTCCATAATGGTTAGTACCTAAAATTATGCTGCAATCCGCAACCCAGAAGAATAGAAGAACACTTTTTTTTACAGAAAGCAAATAAAAAAACGACATACCTCTTAATCTGCATGAAAATTATATTTTTACCTATATAAAAAAGAATTTAATCCACCAGTGGGAAAAACTGAAAAAGTCTAGTAGCACACACATTTCTTTATTGACGATTCATCACACAGGGGAACGCACAATTTGTCACAACACAGCATCGTCGAACATTCATCATACTGGAGAACGGTGATCCGCAGTGGACGGCATATTTGATGTAAAACAAAAATTGAAAGCCAAGAAAAAGGCTGGGGCGATCAATGGCGAGCGGGGTCACTGACGGTGGGGAAGTTCAAAAGAAGATGAAAACTTAGTCCTCGTACATGCCACACTAACGAGATCTGCGCGGTTGCTCTGTTGTTGAAAATCCAGGCAATCCATGATTCCATCAAAAAATATGACTAAGCTTGAGTTGTAGGTGGAATTTATGTAGTACCAATCTTGCAGTTATTCGAGGAAGGGTTGCAATATCGAACCCATGAAATCTTTAGTCCGTCCCTCAAGGAGAGGAAAGGGGGGAGATGTAAACACCCCGTTAATCGGAGTAAGTGCTTTTGCTATGAAGATAAATTCGAATGCCCCGATCCCAAGAACTGGGCGGCTATTTATATCCTAGCCTAAAACATAGCAAGAATCATGCTTAAGCAGGGACTTGAAGTGAACTAAAAGAAATTTTAAAAGAAGTTACAATTTTAAACTAACCGCGACCACAACTGCACTGTTTTGCATGTGGAACATCAAAAGCAGCCGAAGGTCAAGGTTGTGAAGGACGAAGGACAGCAAGGCGTCAGAGATGAGGGGTTAGGGGTCGGCTTAATTTTTAGGTCACAATTTTGTAAAGAACCAGAATGAAGTGACACAATGTCACATATATATATTAACGTCTAAAGAGTCTTGAGAATGAGCCCCTGCTTTTCAGCGCTTGAAGCATTTCGACTGTTATTTATAAATTTATGAAGCGAATGAAATTTCTAATCGTTACTCGTTTTATTCTAATTTCTTACCCTCCCTTGATAACAAACAGAGAAGGCAAATCTACATTCCAAAATAATGGATAAAGACTATTAAATAATTGGTAGAATTTTTACATGGTCATGTATATTTTATTATTCCCGAAAGCATGGTAAATTTGAGCTGATTTTAAAGCCACCTTATTCTTTTTTCTGGTGTACAAAAAGTCTTGCCCTGTTCCAAAACAAAGCTAAGACAAAACGAATCACATTTTATTAGAGCAGTTTCAGTTTCTTGCCTTCGTTTTTTTTTTTTTTTTTTCTTCTCTTCTTTTCTTTTTCTTTTTTTCTTTTTTTATTATATATTGTTTGACTTAATCGTTTTCAATGCAAGGCGATTGGAAAGTGTGAAAAGGAAAATATTCGGCTTTGAAATGAATCACTCATCTGTAATGATTAAAATAATAAGATAAGTCGCGAATTCTTCATCTTTTTTTAAGAAAAAAATAAGTTTATTTTATTGTTTCTGTTGCTCTGTTGATCATATTAAAGATAGTGAACACTTTTTGATAGCGTTTATAAATATCCGCTTGACCGTCTATCATTTCTCCAACTTAACACTACTTAAACACTAGAGTATGTAATCAAATTTCTCGCTTACAAAAGAAAAAGTATGATCTCCAAGCACTATAAATATTCTACAATTCTCCTTTTTACTTTATTTACACTATGCTGCTCTATTGGATCTTTGGAACACAAATTCAACTATTTTGACGGTAAGTAGAAATAAAATCTTTTTTAACATTTGGATTATCCAAACGTGAATGTTGGTAACTTCACTGTAAAAAATGTTGGTGTATAGTTGCCACCATTTTTGGTGTCGATGTGAACTAAAAATTTTCACAGTCACATTTGTTTATTTACTTTTATAGTCACATTTTTTTTTATTTACTTTTTCTCTGTTATAGTTTTATTTATTTATTTATTCATGTTTTGTTTGTTTATTTACTTGTAACACATATTTTCATGCACATTAGAATCAATTTATGGCTTCCTTTCAAAAATATTCCATTCAAAAAACAAGCATATTGTTAGCAATATGTTAGTAATATGTTCGCAATAATTCTTTAAACAATTGTTATTTTGTCAGGTATATATATTTTTTGCATTATAATTGCAATTCTGTACTTAAAATGTATTTAGTTTACTTCAACACCAAAAATGGTGGCAACTATTTTTACAGTTTACTTTCTGGCGAGAATTGAAAAGAAGGAAGCGTTTTGCGAATTAATATGTTTTCTTAGGATGCAGTGAATGTTAAAAGTGGGTATCCAATTTTAAAAAAATAAAGTATCTAGAAAAACATGCGCTTGAATTGAAAAATCTATGGAGGTTGTTTTGATAATTTTGTTTTATAGTTTAGGAGTAATTTTTAAAATACTTAACTAAAAAAATAAACAACAAACCCTATCTTTTTAAAATTTTAATATTGTTTGTAAATTTTAAACAAAAATTACCTTAGAAGCTAAGCTAATGTTATTTATACATAGCTTTATATTAATTTTAAAATCATAAAATTTATAATAGTAATAGCCTTCAAATTTACCAAATGCTTAAATTAATTAATATATCACCGCCAACGGTGTCTTTAAAAAAGTTTTGTATTAAGCCAGTGGTTCCCAATTTTTTTCGGTTGCGAACCTAAATAATCGACTTTCTTTCACCGGAACCTCGACTTTATAAATAAAGTTTATTAAGGTTATAGTGATTGTTATAACCAATAAACGTCTATATTTAATTAGAGAAATTAAAAAAATTATTGTTTTAGCATTAATAATCTTAAATTTGGTTTTATATCCGACAGTTAAATTAGTAATCCTTGTGCTATATCTAGTCTAGTTATGAATTTGTTTTTGGTGTATATACACAAGCTGAATAATAAAACTGCTATAAACGTTAAAAATAGTTATTAGGGAAACATATCTCCTTATTAAAGAATTTAATTATTTTGTTTTGATTTGAAAAGCACGATAGGAAATACTAATGCAATATTTTATAAATGTTTGCTCTTATCATAATTCCTTCCATATCTTATTATCAGAAATTTTATATTTTCCATTAACATCCCAATAGCCCGCCATTAAAAAAAATAAAAATAAAAAAATAAAAAATTTCTATTAAAAAATGCCATTTCTTATTGCATTGACATTTCACTTAAAAAAGGGGAAAAGATTGTCCCCCAGATTAATGAATGCAAATTTGCATTATTAGGTATTAATTTTTCACATAATTACTAAAGTTTATCTTGACAAACAAAAATTGAATTTTCATTGAGAAAATTGTATAAGAATACAAAAATAAAAACAAAATTGTAGGTGAAACAGGGCAAAATAATTGGGTTACAATGTTATCCCTATAGCATTTGTTACACCAAATTCGTTGAAAATATTTTTGGATCTTGCAATTGTATATTTTATGAATTTAGCGTACCAATCTGTTTATTATAAATAAGCAACAAATAAATACGTTAGCAATTTTGGAGGTTGATCCCAAGTTTATCCCAATTTAAACCACCATCACATTAATTAATAGGAGGTGCAACACCCTATTAATTAAAATGAATTGTCAAATCGAGTTATTATAACGTATGCCTAGTATCAGCAAGATAATAAAATGTACGCGATGAAAGAATTGAGATGATATATTTGACAAAATAATAATTATTATAAGAATTTGTAGGTATTTGTATTCTAAAATATCTTTTAATACCAAAGGCGAGTACGTGAAAATAATTTTATTCATATTCATAAAAAAATTGCGTTAAGTTTTTAATTTTTAATTGTTCTTTTGAATTTCCAATTCCGCAAACAGAGATTATCTTTTATGAAAAGTAAATAAAAAATTTAACTCGTTACATTATAAATCGTAAAACAAATTTCCAAACTTAACAAAAACAAATTTGACTCACAACAAACTTTCCAATTCAAACAATCCTTGTAAAATTTTGATTTGACTTTTATGAACTTCAAACTTATACGAAATCATTTTCAATCAGCTTTTGCTATATTTGTTTATATTTTGATTTAATATTTATAGTGATATTTTTTTTTATGCTTTTTCATTTATCGGTTATATCTCGATATGGCAAGTAGGGAATTGGAGTTCAAAAATAAAAAATATAGAATAAAGAAAAATATAGAATTCGTTGCCAGATTATTTTGCGTCAAACATTTTTTCTCGGAATTAAAAATTCGAGGTCAGTTTTTTTTTAAAAAAATGTTTCCTTTCATTTGCAGATAAGGGAATTTATTTCTGCTGAGCATATTTTCCAGTGGATTTTAAAAATTATTATTTAATATTTGATTCTTGATTTAATAAATATTATTCAAAATTGTTTGTTTCTTCAATATTCAACTTAAAAACTTAAACAATGAATTGGAATTGCTTCCACGTCGCACAGTGGGCCAGCATCCAAGGTTTCGTGGTCAATTTTAGTATTTCGATAAAATTTGTTTCGAAATTTAGGGTTTTTTATTTAGGGTTTTTATGTGCAGGTAAATTGAATTCATAGTTGACATTTTTAAATACACTGAAAATACCAAAAGAAAAAAAAAAATGGCTGTTGAAATATGGCGAGGAAAAAAAAAAAAATATATATATATATATATATATATATATATATAGTACGTTTAAATAATTAAATATAGCAATGAAAATATAATAATTTTCGTAATTTTATATTAAAAAAGAAAAGCAAATTATATTTCTGAACTAATATTACAAAATAACGCAAATTAATTGCAAAATAAAGAGAAAGCATGAAAAAAAAACATAATTATTTTTCTTCGGTATATTTTGTCCACCTTTGCAATATGGGCAAAATGGGGCAAGTTTTTTCGAAAGAAGAAATATCAAAGAAGACAACAAAAAAAAGTTTAGCTAATTACCTCGTGGAACTTTTTGGAGATAAATTTCGAAAGTCATTCAAACATTGTAAAATGTCAAATGATAAGATATAAACTATAAGTTTGTCAAGAGTATTAACGAATCCAACAAATTGAAAAATTGTACTATAATTTCAGACTAATTACTCTGATAAAAATGTAACAGAAAGGTGAAATTCCTATATATATTTCTGAAATATAAATTTAAAAGTTACATTTAAAAAAACAATTTAACATATTTTTCACTACATTGTACTCTTGTCGGTCCAAAAAGTAAATTGTAATGTTTAGAATGATTATGAATACTTAATTTGGGCGATATTAAAACTGCCTAAACATATTTTAGTTGAAAATGTAATTTTGACTTTTGGCCAAAGATAATGGTCTTCTGGCCCAGTGTGTGTCGGTGAGAAAAAAGAAAAACCCGAAGAAAACCGTTTCGAACAAATTGAGTTATTTTAACCCATGTGAAAGAAATTGACAAAATTGTTTTTCGAAAAGAAACATCCCGTCGGTAAGTTTTTAAATCGGGACACAGCTCAAAATGAGTGTTTACGAAAATAGATGCAGCTCAAAATGCGTGTTTTAGAAAATGGACGAAGCTCGAAATGCACGTTTGCAAAAATAGACACAACAAAAAAAGCACATTATCAGTTTTAAACTCAAATTTAGCAATGAAGCGTGCTTATAGGACTGGACGATGTAAGAAATTTTATATCGTGATACATCGTATATTAGACATCGCGATATATCGATGTATCGTGATTTAGCATATGCTCAAAAATTATCTATCAGAAATCTTTAAATCAATCAAATCTAAATAAAAGGAATAAATCAATTACAAAAGAAAATATTAATTCTAAAAAAAAAGTGCTTCTACACATCAATAATATTGCTTAATTTTTTCAATTAAAATAATTAAGATGTCTTAAAGTAAAGACAAACCCAAGCTTTATTTTAAGTTTTTTAAAAATTAAAACTGACTTAAGATTTATTGGTTTCAAAATCATAAGTAAACTGTAACAAAATATTTTACATACATGCATTAAACATTAAAAGGAAAAAAAAACGAAAGTAAAAAACAAACCAAAGAATGTTCACTTTAGTAAAACATTTTTTAAATTACTAGAGGGCTCCGCCCCCTGCTCGCTGACGCTCGCCAACCCCCGGAGAATTGCTTCGCAATTCTTGCTTGGTTTGTTTCGCAAAACCAAGAATGCTTTGATTTCATATATTTCAATATTAAACTGAATATTAACTGTTATCATCGAAAAGAATTAATTTTCTTAAATGCAGAATAAGCAGTGTGTCAATATCAATGTCACTTTTTTTCGTTGACTACAGTTCCTTCTATGTCCTATTTGTTCTCTAAATGAGCCGAAATTGTCAGAAATTAACATCAATGTGCAGATATAATCTTAATATGAAACTTGTTTAAAAAAAATGATAATCACAATAATACAGACTTTGTCCCAAAGAAATGAATATATTTTTAACACATTTAATTCAATATATATATATATATATATATATATATATATATATATATGCAAACACTATAATATTTTTCAATAAGCAATATTGTTAAGAACAGGGTAATTTTTAAAAAAATATTTTAATAATATTCAGCAAAATAACTATAAATGAAAACATTAATTTTGCGGAATTAAAATAAACAATGCACCAATAGCATTTTCTTTACGCTAAATACATTTATAAATTTGACATTATATATATATGTTATAATATTTCTCTATATACAATATTGTTAATGACAGGATCATCTTTAATAAATATTTTAATGTTCTCCTTCGTTGTGCATCTTGACAATGCCACATATAATTGACCATGAGAAAAAATAGGCCGTTCAATATATAGCCCAACTTTATCGAAGGTTTGGCCCTGGGCCTTATTAATTGTTAAGGCATAAGCTAATCTAACAGGAAATTGTCGTCGATAAAGCACAAATGGTAAGGAAGAATTACTTGATAATGTATTTAATTCTATTCTTGGAAGATTGACAATACTACCATTTTTATTACCAGTAGCAATTTGGCAAGTCAATACTCTTTTCCCTATTTTAAGAACAGTCAATCGAGTTCCATTGCAAAGGCCATCAACAATAGATATGTTCCTGATCAGCATTACAATGCATCCAACTTTTAATTTGAGCTGATGAGGTGGCAGTCTCGGGAGATTTATGGAGTTTAAATATTCAATAGAATACCTTAAAGTAGCTTCTTCTTCTCTCCCGTCTGATTTATCTACTCCATATAGTGTGGCCTTATCAATACTATAACTTATAACCTCTTCACCTGGCACACGTGATAAAATATTTTCATTAACTTTGTTAACTTCATCATTTTGCGGTGATAATATGATGTGATTAATGAAGTTAGTATTAAGACAATCGATTTTTTCAAAAAACCAAGAAATGATATCTTTACAATAAATATCAGGAGTGCTTGCATCAAGATGTAAATGTTCTCCATTGCCAATTGTCAACAACCAATTGGCAAATTCTTGGTTACCAGCTTTAACTCTCATATTAATTGTCAAATGGAGGATTTCAAAAAATGGCCAAAGAAAAGAGTATTTTATAGTTTCATTAATAACCTGCATATGTGTAGCTTTTTTAACGACAGGTAACACTTGTCGAAAATCTCCACCTAAAATGATTATCTTACCACCAAATGGTATCTCATTAGCTAGAAGATCACGAAAAGTTCTATCGATCATTTCTATTGCTTTTCTGGGAATCATACTTGCTTCGTCCCATATAATAACGTCAACATTTTTTAAGCGAATCTTATCACATTTTTTTAAAATACAAATCCCATCGTCACTTAGATCAATAGGCAGATTAAAAAAATCTGTGTGAAGTAGTTCCAGATGGAAGTAACATTGACGCAATGCCAGTCCAAGCTACACAAGCAACTTTCATGCTCTTTGACACAAAATAATGATATAATCCTTTATATAGGAAGGTTTTGCCAGTTCCTCCTGGACCATCGATAAAAAACAAAGTTTGCTGATTTGAGATTCATCGGAGACAGACTTTATTATTCTTTGAAAAATGAACAGTTGATCTTCGTTAAACTTAGCATTTATCAGAGTAAACTTTTCAACTGATTCGTTTATATCCATAGCATAAACCAGTTCTTCATATAATGGGGGCTCGGGTAATCCAAAGTCCTTACAACTTCTATTTTCAGAATTCAACAACTGTTCAATGTGTATTAAAGCATCGTTGGCATCGGCATCTTTATCAATCATTTGTTCATGAAAAATATTGTATAATTTTACTGCATCTGATGGCTCATCACATATTAAATAGTACACGAAAAAGTGCCTTAATTGCTTAGGCATCATATTAGCTGCTGCCTCTTCCATAACTGCTGTAGATTCTTCACAGCATTCAGTTAAACCCATAGCAATTGCTGATTCTCTGAATGTTTTATACATCGTACCTTCAAATGTTCGCAGATCTTCATAGCTGAAAGCTCCAGGAACTCTACATAAAATGAGTTTCAAGAAAAACCTCTCAGAGTCTCTAGGAGAAACATTCATTAAACGTCCAACGACATGGACATTATTTTTTCTTGGCATCCATTTTTTTCAATTTGTAATTCCAAGAGTACTTTTCTGGTATATTACCGTACAAAGTAATACGTGCAGTTGGATCTTCTTTATTCAAAATAAACCACGCTAATAACATGGTAAGGGATGCTTTTTTATTTGAAACTGCAGCAGACTCACAACCTTCCTCAAATCTGATGTGTTGCTGGCCAGGAAGATGCACTTGAAGCCTAACAACAGTGTGACTTCTATTATGCAGTGGAATTTCGTTTAATCGCCATGCAGCTTCCATTGGCCCAATATAGCGGCTATCTATATAGCTTGCAATTTCATTGTCCTCTTGAACAATAGCAATTCTGGCTCTATCATGGCCTTTATGAATATATTTATGTATATATTTAATAGCCATCACTGAGGAGCAATATTCAACATTTATATGGCAATTAAATTTGAGTAAAAGATACGGATTATGAGGTACAACCATGCGATTATCTACATACACAGTGGTGCCTTTTATTTTAGCAGGATATTGGTATAATTTATTGATGTTATTTCTTCTCCGATATCTTGGAAAACCATCACCTGTCATATCTGTTTCATTGATAAATTCTTTAGGAAATCCTTTTGAGCATTCTTTTTTTTCCTCATTCCAGCAAATAAGGCCTGCAATATGAGGTCCATGCATCATGTGTTTTAGTTGATGAGAGCGAAGATAGTTATCATCAGAAAGCTCAGCAGTTATAAATCTGTCAACATCTTCAGGCTTTAACAACTTACAGTCTGTTCGGAGTGAAGCAAGAATATGAACATGTGGGAGCCCTCTTTTTTGAAATTCTATCGTATAAACGTATGCCACAATAGGGCCTAAAACATGTTTTTTTGTTAAGTCATGAATTAATTCATCCACTTTAGCTTGGAAAATCTTTGTGACGATTATTGAAATGTCATTTACAGTAGTACCTTTAATGAAATGATCTTTTAAAGTTTCAGTAATTTCTGGCCACTGCGGATTACATGTCATCGTAATAAAAAAATCAGGCCTTCCAACCTTCTGACAAATAGCAATTGCATCTTGATACAGTTGTTGCATACTTCGAGGTGACCCAATATACGTAGCTGGTAGTATAACAGCTGTGCCCAACCTTACTCTGTCAGTTTCATTTAAAGAATTCCTTTCAACATGGTCAATTAACCCTTGATAGCATTCAGTGCGCAGGGTTCCTTGATTGTTTCTAATGAAATCTAATCGCTGACTTTCAACCAACAAATAGCAATTTATCACATACTGCTGAGATAATTTTCCAGCATGCAATAACGGGTTAAAAGGACCATTAGGTCGTAAGGCTAACCTATGCCCATAATATTGAATTGGACTTATTTGTTTTCCTTTTTGCGAAGGCATTTGATAAGTCCATCCTAAATCGCCTTTAGGAAAAAGTAAAGGAAAGACCATAGGATCAGCATGTTGAGATCTTTGGTTTATTATACTCGTTTCTCTTATTTCTTGTTTAGGATATACAGTTAAATCGCATACAGGAACAACACCATCTTTGGAAACAATAAGGGCAGCTAATTCAGAAGAAGTAGGTTTATTGTATCTTCTTTTATCATCGAATATAAATCTTTGAAATTGTAAAACAAATTCACTATCATGAATAGTTAAATCTCTGAGCATCCGATATTTCTGTGCATATGGATTGACTTCCCTTAATAATTTTTCAATATGCCTTGTCAACTGAAGATTGTCTAAATTCATGCGTAGTTTAATAGCCTCCTCAACACTGTCATAAATATATATTTGTCCATTCCTTGGAGCATTGGTTGCTGAATTTAGGGATGTTGTCGCATGGTGATATACTTGTCCTTGAATTTTTATCAACGGTGGACCTCTGCTTTCATCTTGAAGAAATTTAGCACTAAAAGTGGCAAACGCAAATGATGAATTGTATACACGGATATTTTGCCTAAATAATTTTGCTTCTTGCTCATCAGAAAGAAGTAAGTTTTTCAAAAATAAAGGATATTCATGCAGCGGAGGTATATGTATGTTATCATTATGGCAGCAAGAATTAACAGAGCGCCCTTTTGCAGAAGCAAATCTCAAAGCTCCACAATAACTGCATTTTGAAAACATTTTGCCAAGACTATGTTTTGCCACTTTGATAGGTAACAATTTCGATAAATCACCAGCAAACTCATGTTGTTTTGATTTTAAAATAGGTGGATTAGGATTTTGGTCCATATCATTGTCAACATTGCGAAAGCGAATTGGTACAGTGTGCATTCCAACCACATTTTCTGTATTTACAGGTCTGGTTTGATGTGGGCAAATGAAAGTCGATGTTGTTACGACTGTGTAGCAATTACACACATTCTCTTTTAGCTCAACCTTTGTTAGTTTAACTTTTTTTTTGTTAGTTGAATCATCATTAGGTTGTATAAGCAAAAGAGCATTATTTTCTTCTATACTATGAAGTTTACGTTTTTCCCGCTTTCGATTAGCTTTCGCATTGAGTTGCGACTTTTTAGTAATGTTAGGTCTTTTCTTTTTAGGCATTACTTGTAAATAAACAAATCGAATTAAGATTTAAAACCAGATTAAACTTACGAATTAACGTTTTAGAAAACAAATAATCAGATTAATCAATATATCAATACGAAATAAGTTGAGATGTTGTAAAACTGAAGAATGAAATTCTAACTATTTTGTGATTGGTTGCATCTCTGAAAAAGAAAATTCAGACTTGTAAATCGCTTTTTTAAGCTTGCCGTTTTCAGACATGTGATTGGCTGTTGTGAACGGCGGTTATTCTTCATTATTAACTGCAAAATCGTGCTTTAAAACTAAAATAAATAAAAATTTAAAATTATGTAAAAGATTTGAATGCCCTAAATGTCTTCCCTGAAAGATTCTGAATGAATTGATTCCTTAATCTTAGATTTTCATCACGTAGTTAAAAAGTTTTTCAGGGGACAAAATTAACTGCAAAAACTTTTTTTTAGAATAGAGAGATTGGTTGTAAAAAACCTTGCTTTTGAAACATCGTGAGGCCTTCTATTTATTTATTTACCTAAAATAATAAAGTTGTATTAACTAATGGTCAATTCTATACTTAATAAATGCAAAAATAAATTTAATCTTTTTATTAATTTATAATTATTTTCTTTTTGAAAATAAAACCAACTAAAGATTTATTTGCTTAAAAATGATACTGACTATCTACCAAATTATTAAACAAGCAAGTATCCAAAGAATTATAAGAAAAATGTTTAAAAAAATATACTTTAAGTACTATTATTAAATTATTAAAAATCGTCAAAACATTGCTTAGCTTTTTATTCAATTAAAAAAATTATTTGTTTTAAGTAATAGCCAAATATTCTTAAAAAAAATATAACGCAAACTTTGTTTTAATTTTCTCAATAAAAAGCAAATTAAATAAATTCAGGCTTTGTTTTAAATTTTTCATAATTAAAAACACCTGAAGATTTATTGGTTTAAAAATAATTAAATTCTATAAAACTATTATACTTACGTGCATTAAATAAATTTAAAAAAAAAAACTAGCATTAAATAACAAAGTTAAATACAAAATACATCTATTAAAATATATCGCTTAAAATGAAAAACAATAATTACAAAAAATCAATGAAGAATCTTTTTTTAATTCATATTTTCTTTTCATTAAAAGATTGGGTTGAGAAAGAAAATTTAAGATAACAGCGATAGCGCAGCGATCGCAAACTAACAGGTCTACTAAAAGTAATTGACAAGAATCGTTAAATCCTGACAGACAAGAAAAAAAAAAAAGTGATGAAATAATCCACAACGAAACGATTGCTAAATAACTAAAGTGTCACTGAAAATAATTTACAAGAAACGACAAAATAAAATGCACGAAATAAAAAATAAAAGGCACAACGATCGAAAAATACCGTAAGTCCCGCTGAAAATAATCTTCAAGATATGTAAAATCCCAAAGACAAAAGTGGAGCATAAAGAATATAGGGGTGTGGGATTACTGTTTAGGACAAGTTTTGGCTCGGGTCGGCTAGAGAAAGGAAATCTTTTTTTGCGGTCTATTTTGTTCGCCCTAGATTGAATAAGGGAAGCTACCCTCCCTGAAATGCGCTATTCTTGCTCCCATAGCAGCAGAATGCCTCAGTCTTTGAAGCGGGGGGAGTTCTTACTGTAGACAAACTATACTTATATGTGAGGCAAACATAAACAGTCAAACTAAAACAGTGAAGTAGCTGCGCTCCATTTACCTTGTTTATTCATAAATCCTGCTTTATGCTCTTGAATAAGTATTACTGTGGAATACTTCATAAATCATGTTTCATGCTCTTGCATTATTAATGCTGAGTACTTCATAAGTCATATTTTAAACTTTTAAATTAATACCTCACTTTCTGAAAAATCACTCTTACATAGCATTACATAAAGGAAGGAAGTATAGAAAACATTTTATAGCTTTATTCAACACTTTATTTATTTGAAGCAGGTTTTATATTAGACTATAAGATTATCTGTAGAGTTTAAGAATATATTTTTCTTAATGATAGCATAAGTAATTAATATTTTAATAAATTAGAATTAAAAGCGTTTCGTCCAAACCTGGTTAAAATGCATAAATTCTGATAAAAGCTTTATAAAAAATCATTTTATTTTGAAAATTTCTTTAAAAACAATTTTAACCACCACAAAAAACAAATCAGAAATTTATATAAATAACCCGGCAGTTAATTAGTATCAAAAGTGATACTAATTAACTACTAGTTTGCTAAAAATTAAAGTAATTTGTAGTGCACTAAACATTTTTTTAATTATCTTGTTTTTGTGGTGTGAATTAGAAAACGTCATTAAATCAGCTAAATCAGGATACTTAATAAAAATCAGGATGAATTCAAGAATTGCATTTCAAATTATCAAATATGTAATCTTGAAAATAATATTACTGATGACAAAAAAAAAATAAGGCTAAGTATTCCATTTCGCCTGGAAATTTAAACAACTTCGATTACTCGTATCAATTTAATAAAACATTTGTAAATGCGAACAGCACTTTAAGACAAAATTCTAGGAATTTTTATATTTTTATTTTGTCAAGTTTTATCTCTTTTGTTTTCGTAAAACTAAATTATTGTGATGTACTCAACATAATAAATTCATTTTCTAGTAGTAGTTCTATGATTACGACCGTTTTAAAATAAAATTAATAAAACAACTCGCTATTAATAATGTCAATTTCATTACTAATTTCATGAATACATCTGTATTTCCACATTCTTTAAAAAAGAGCAACAAATAACTCTTATTTTCAAATCTGGTGACAAAAACTGTTTATCAAATCATAGGACTATTTCAATAATACCAGTCTTCTCAAATATTATACAAAAGGCTCTATTTAATAAAATACACAATTATTTCAAGCAAAAACTTTTTTTCACTGATAATTAGTATGAATTTATTAAAGGTACAGAAAAAAGCAATCTTAGAATTTTCAAAATTTATCATTGGTAATATTGACAGAAGTAAGAAAACTGTAGCTATTTTCCTTATAAAGCATTCAAGAATGTTGATAATAATCTTCTAACAAAAAAAATTAGACTAACCTGAATCAGAGATTTTATCTTTAAATAGTTTATTTAATATTTATCGGACAGTGAACTATGAGTTAAAATTAGAACTAAATTTACAAATTACACTTTCTTAAATCCATGTGTTCCGCAAAGATCTATTTTAGGACCTTTATTATTACCATTATATTTATTAATGATTTTTGTGAACTCAAATTATATGGTAAAATAATAACTTATGCTGACGATTCTTTGTTATTATAGTCATGCTCCGATTTCAACGAACTCAATTTTTAAATTCAATCAGATCTTTCTGAAATTACAAGATGGTTTATAGTGGTTGACCTGTCTTTAAATTTAAACAAAACGAAATTTATCTATTTCAGTTTAGCAAATTCTGACATTCACTTCATCATTAAATTCCCTTCAATTTCTTAACAGCACACAAAAATAATAGTTGCCAATGTCAGATGTTGAAACTGGTCAGAAATATAATTTAGGTGTGTTGACACTAATTTGAAATGGAAAACCCCAGATAAATGAATTAGTTAAAAAATAAAAAAAAACTACGTTTTGTTTTATTTAAATTTTATCTTCTCGAAAATAAACAAGGATTTCTTGAGAATTTTGTACTATACTTGGTTTTATTTATTCATTTATAAATTATGACAACATAATACGGGGCGAAGATAACAAAACAAATTTGATTCCTACTATGTCCCTTCAAAACTAATGTTTGAAATTTTTAAATTTTCAGAATCAAAACACTTTTATTTTTAGAAACATTAATTTACTTTGTCTGCGCCATAATGTATGTTTCTGTCTGTTGAGTTTTTTATGTCAAAATAAAACCACCTTCAATTTTAGAGATTCCTTGTTTAAAAAGTGAAATGTTTCGTAATTTTTTTTTCTATTTAGTTTATTACTACAACTACTTATTTAACATGTTATCTATTTCATTGCAGTCTCTGAAAACATATTCTACTTTTAAACATACGTGGTATGAATTTATAATTATAATTGATATTGATCCTTTTTTTAATCTTAATGAAAAGCAGATTTTTTTTTCTTCTTTTTATCTGACAAGCAGATAACAGAGATTACTGATGAGTATATGTTAATTTTATTATTTTTGAACTTATCTATTTTCTGTTTTGTTCAATAAAGTTTATTTGTTAAAAATAAATAAATACAAAAAATAAATTCCAGGATTCATAAATAAAAATTTCTTACGAAAAAGTTTATTGTTATGTTCTCTACAGCAGAGGCTCTAAAACAGGGGTTTCCAACTGGCGGCCCGCAGAACCTTTTTTTGTGGCCCACGAACTAAAATATATTAGTTGTCTTTTTTGCGGTTAATTTTCGTAAAAAAAAAAATATATGGTAAAAACTCCACTTTTCTCGTTAATGAAAACCTATTTTCTTCGTTTCTGTGAAATTCAACATACCAACGGTGCAAAAAAATTTATTTCTCAGGTTTTGCATTCAAGAAAATATTTATTCGAATACAAAAATAATCGTGAATTTAGCTCTTTTTTATTTTGTTTTTTTTTGTATTTTGTGAATATAATTTAGCATGTGCGTATCAGAAATTTTCTCAAAGAAATTCTCCGATTTAACTTTTTGAAACCACTCATTTTGGACGAAAATATTTACGCACACATTTGTAAATTTTTAATTTAAAATGTAAATATCTATTCTCTGGTGGTTGCAGCAGACAGACCTCAATTTTCTCATTGAATATTTTGTGTGCTACTATGTAAGTTTTAATACCAACTTTTTTAAAGTTTTTTATCTTAACAATTAGATATCTGTTGCACATTAATTGCTTAATACATAGGTGCACATTAAAGTTATTGTAGTCCGAATTTTTATTATTTATTTAATATTTTTAAAAATATTATTAATAACAATTAAATATTTTTTTAGAAATCTACTTCTTATTTTAATTTGGAATTCAATACTTTTGTTTTGTACAACTTGTTATAAATCTGACAGTAATATTTAATGTTCCTTCAAACATAAAAGAGTCCTACATAAAATTTTGATTAAGTTGCGGCCCGCCATTTGATTTGTGTTTTTAATTGTGGCCCCCGGCCTTATGTAAGTTGGAAACCCCTGCTCTAAAACAATGCACATAGCAGAGTTATTCCTAAAGAACTGAGCTATATACATCATAAATTATATTCCATCATTATTATTACATAATGAATTACATTTTATCATTATCATTACATCATGAATAGCAATTTTTAAAAAAAATCATTCTAAATTTACTGATTTTTATGTTACTACTTTATATGCCCTGGGTTTTGTGTAGTATTTTTTTAACAAAATTTTCCTTTTTAGATTATTTAAATAGCTTAGACGAACAACAACAAACTGTAATTACCGGGGATACTCAGGATTTTGAAGGCAGTGGTTCTGAACCCGATACAAAACAAGAAATAAAACCGGATTTGCTTCAATTCGGTAACTTATTTATTTTTTTAGTTAAATATATTACTCATTTTTGTATAATAGTTAGACCGTTATGTAAAATTTAACTAAAGATATTAAAAAATTCGTATGTGTGAATCATAATATTCTTTAAGTAGATTATAAGTACTTTAAGTACTTATTTCTCTTTGAATGAAATAGCTGAGCAAACTTTATTTACCATTTTTGAAAAAAATAGCAATAGTTGGAAGAAAAAAAAAACTGGGCATGATTATTGGTTAAAGTGTAATTTACTTCCTGACTAGGGAGTTATATAGAAATTTGATTTCTAGAGGTCAAATAATATTTTTTTCCCTTTGAATAATTGTAAAAAAAATTTCTAGAATTAAAACAAATAAGTAAAAATAGTTAAAATAACTCATACACATTTCTCACATTATTTCCTAATTTTTTAAACGTGTGGCGTAAACCAAATCTGTAGTTTCTACACCATTTCTCTATTTTTTATAGATTTGGAAAAAATCAAGTTTATACTCATTTATAACAATATTTCTTTATTTTTAATAAATTTGAAGTAAACTAAATTTACGCACTGTTCTTACAAGATTTCTCTATTTTTAACAGGTTTGAAGAAAACCAAAGATACTGTCTGCTGTACGTTAGGTTATTTTGCCGGAAGCAAAGATTATCATTGTATCGCTAAGTTTTATGCTGCTCGAATATTATTTAGGAACAAGAACCGCAGGCACGGCACGAAACTAGGGTTTAATGGATTATATAGTGGCACCAAATTGATGAGAACTTTTGAACAATGTGTATCAATTAAAAGCCAGCCGAAAATCTTCGATAGATGTTGCCAGAAAGCTGCAATGAATAGACGAATTAAGCCACATTTTGTCACAGTAAGGAAAAAACGATATGAAATGAAAATGAGAAGAATACGGATACCTAAGTTAATGCAAGAAGACGAACACTTGATTGCAGTTTAAAAACACAGTACTATTTAAGATTTGTAAATATTAAAATGATATATCATAAAAATTCTCTGTAAAAGGTCATTACGTTATTTTATTTATTAATTTTTTTGAACTGTGTTTTTTCGAAATATCTATGGAGAAACGCTGATGAAGAGAAACAGCTTACTGTAGGACCTCGATTATGTGAAGTAACGGACTTACTTCGAATAATAAAAAAATTCATACTTTTCGAGAAATATCTTTTTCACTTCTTAACTTAGACTCTTATCATTAATATACTCTAACAGTCGAGTTTTATTTTTTAAGAAGGGAAAAAAAGATAATAGTGTTATATACTATTTTTTGTTTATTTATTTATTTTTTGTTTTTTTGAACTGTGTTTTTTCGAAATATATATGGAGAAACACTGATGGAGAGAAACAGCATACTGTAGGACCTCGATTATGTGAAGTAACGGACTTACTTCGAATAATCGAAAAATTCAGACTCTTCGAGAAATATCTTTTTCACTTCTTAACTTAGACTCTTATCATTAATATACTCTAACAGTCGAGTTTTATTTTTTAAGAAGGGAAAAAAAGATAATAGTGTTATATACTATTTTTTGTTTATTTATTTATTTTTTGTTTTTTTGAACTGTGTTTTTTCGAAATATATATGGAGAAACACTGATGGAGAGAAACAGCATACTGTAGGACCTCGATTATGTGAAGTAACGGACTTACTTCGAATAATCGAAAAATTCAGACTCTTCGAGAAATATCTTTTTCACTTCTTAACTTAGACTCTTATCATTAATATACTCTAACAGTCGAGTTTTATTTTTTAAGAAGGGAAAAAAAGATAATAGTGTTATATACTATTTTTTGTTTATTTATTTATTTTTTGTTTTTTTGAACTGTGTTTTTTCGAAATATATATGGAGAAACACTGATGGAGAGAAACAGCATACTGTAGGACCTCGATTATGTGAAGTAACGGACTTACTTCGAATAATCGAAAAATTCAGACTCTTCGAGAAATATCTTTTTCACTTCTTAACTTAGACTCTTATCAATAATATACTCTAACAGTCGAGTTCTATTTTTTAAAAAGGGGAAAAAAGATAATACTGTTATATACTATTTTTTGTTTATTTATTTATTTATTTATTTTTTTTTTTGAACTGTGTTTTTTCGAAATATATTTTTTAGAAACACTAATGGAGAGAAACAGCATACTATAGGACCTCGAGTATGTGAAGTAACGGACTTACTTCAGATAATCGAAAAATTCAGACAATTCGGGAAATATCTTCGTCACTTCTTAACTTAGACTCTTATCATTAATATACTCTGACAATAGAGTTCTTTTTTTTTTAATGAAAAAAGATAATAGTGTTATATACTATTTAAATTTAAGATGCAGTTTTGTCAATTATTATAAAGATATTTTATAATAAAATTTACCTTTACTACTGACATAGAAAACGATACTCATTTGACCGCTCCTTTTATGATTAAATGAACAAAGTAGTTTCGAGTTCTGAATTGTTAGCTAATTTCATTCACTTTCGTAGTATTTTATTGATTTATATTTCTTTGCATGTTTTTCTCGCAATTCCATTGACACAACAACATTCTTGCACAATATATTATTCTGGCTACCAGAGACATAATAAATGATAGCCACTTTTAAATAAGTGTTTGCCGAGCACCTGGTGTCAGTTTTTTTATTTTATTTATTTAAATCATTTTTTACTCAAAGAATTTTTTTAAAAAAAATATATAAAATTCATGCTTTACAACATACTAGTAATTAATTTATTTTCTTCTTTTCATAGCGAATTGAGTCTGTCAAACAGTAATGACTGAAAGATGATATTCGTGTGTCATATTATAGCATTGAAAATATCGGGATTTCTAAAAAAACATGTGCATATTCGTAGAAAAAAGTTCCGGAAAAACGATCGAAATAAGAACTGCCTTTTCGATGTAATCAGCTCAAGTCACGCTTATTTTATTCTTTTATATTAGACCAGAAACACAGTCAATACTTTAGGCGACTAGGGATTGACATTTTGTTAGCCATTTTAAATCGAATGGTCGCTCGTTGGCAATCGCTAATCTAGAGCGCTAGGCGAGGAAGAAACTTGTCCCTGGGCGCAATCTTAGAGGGACGGCAAATTCCTACTGTAGGGCTGCCACTGGGTTAAGACTCTAAAAGAAGTAGCTTCAGCTCCTTCAAATATGAAAAATAATTTCCAGATACATAAAATTTTATATATATATATATATATATATTAGACATCTATTTTCTCTTTAAAAATATTTAAGAATAATTCGATTCGCTAAAAAAATCCAGAGATGTGGAAAAATAACAACAACAAAAAAAAAGGTTCTTAAAGAGATCCGAACTGATGACTGTTCTTCTGCCTAAGTCATTGGAGCCATATTTTCCAGATAGCGGTTACTACCCATATTTAATATACGTCGAAAAAATAGGAATGCTTATTCAGAGAGCGTATGTTTTTGTGTCCGATTTAATAACTTAATTATTATTAGCAACTTAATTAATTGTTAGCAATATTTAATTAGCATAGTTGATGTGGAATTTTAAATCACTATGATCAATACTTATTTTGCGAAAAAAATAATCACTAGAACATAAGTCATTCAAGATACGAGGGTTGCGATTTATATTTCTGGCCTTGGCAACAAGTAAGTGTTGCTAGGCGACCGCAGACGATTTTAATCGAAAGTTTGATATTTTTAAACATAAATTCAGCAGACGATTTACCATTATAGCTTCATTTGTGTTGTTGACAGTAAATTGAAAAGTTCTTCTCTTTCAAAAAATGGAATTGAATCGTGAACATTTTCGTGCCATTATTTTTCATAACTTTCGACGTGGATTGTCAAGACAAGAGTGCTTCGATGAACTTAATTCTTTATTCAGCGATAAAGCGCCATCCTACAGCACTGTAAAAAATTGGTATAGCGAATTTAATCGTGGTCGATGTTCGATCCAGGACGAATCCCGTGCAGGTCGTCCAAAATCCGTTGTTGTGCCAGAAAAGATCGATGCTGTGCGTGAACTGATAAAGCAAGATCGTCATGTGACATACCGTGAGATAGAGGCGTCTTTGGACATTAGTATGACTAGCATCAATAAAATATTGCATGAACATTTGAGCGTAAAAAAAATTTGTTCGCGTTGGATCCCGCATAATCTGACAAACGCTCATAAAAAGGCTCGTGTCGATTGGTTCAAGGAAATGTTGGAAAAATACGTTTAAGGTACATCAAAGGCTGTGTATAACATCTACACAGGTGACGAATCATGGATCTATGCATTTGAGCCGGAAACAAAACAGCAATCAACTGTATGGGTCTTCCAAGACGAGGCAAAACCAACAAAAGTTGTTCGAGGAAGAAGCACATCGAAACAAATGATTGCCTGTTTCTTCGGCATTAACGGTCATGTGGCAACAGTGGCGTTAGAGCAACGCAGGACGGTCAATTCTGAAATCGACTCAAACAAAGGCATTTGGAAAGATCGAACTGATGGGTCATCCGCCGTACAGCCCTGATTTGGCACCCAATGACTTCTTCTTATTCCCACACATCAAAAATAAATTACGTGGACAACGATTTTCGACCCCCGAAGAAGCGGTTGATGCATTCAAAACGCATGTTTTGGAGTTACCTCAATCGGACTGGAAAAAGTGCTTTGAAAATTGGTTCAAACGCATGCAAAAGTGTATTGATCATCATGGAGAATATTTTGAAAAACAATAAAACCAATTTCGATCCTACATATTAGTTTTTTCATTAGGCCAGAAATATAAATAGCAACCCTCGTACATTATTATTATTGTTTATTTGCACTCTTTATCTGAACTACTTAACTAATATCAATTTTTATTATTTAATTATTGAATATGCGAGAAATTTGGCTTATTTTAATTTTTGTATAATTGTTACATTATAATAAAATAAGTTTAGCATGAATGTTAATCATCATACTGTACATGGAAAAAAGATCAAGTAACAATGCAAAAAAAAAAACAGTCACGAATTTGTTTTTTAGTAAACTCATAAGAAATTTGCAATTGTTCGTAACTGATTGCAAAATAGTCGTTTTTGCCAATATTTTATAGATTTTTCTTCAAAATAAGTGATTAAGTGGCCATTTTAGTCGCCAACGGCAACCCTGTATAATTCCGAATTTATTCCAGAATAAAATGTATATGTAAATAGGTATCATTTCCCATCTTACATTATAAATTTAATAACTTTTACTTTAATATTTGTCATAAGTGGTGAATAAAAATACAGTCTTGATATTTTTTTGTGGAATTTCTAGCAATTGGAAAGAAAAATGTCCACTAATATACTCCATTTGCTGAAAAGCAAGAGTCAAATCTGAGAATCATATTGAGAGGGGGAGAAAAGATAGAATTCGTCCAGGAGTACTGTAAACCCTAGCTATGCTTCTGCACGTATGAATGCAACAACGAAAATTAAGACATTCAGAATTCTTTAGCAAACAAACTTCAGTTATAAAATATAAAAAAATCGGAATTGTCTTTACGTTAATAAATGATAATAGAATTTATTTGGCTAACCTTTTCCGAAACAGCAAATTTCGATTGAAAATTTTAATCAGGCGGGACTTAAGGAACTAAGACAGCCTGACAGTTCATTCAAAGTAAAATGGCATACTTTAGTTAAGCTCTGTTGTTTAGAGAACAGTGGTTGCTAAACGTTAAATAAACTAGTTTTACATTTCTAATGGTTTGTAACATTAGTTGAATTAGTGTTGCCAGACAGCCTACACTGCACCGGAAAGTGTTAAGAATGAAGGGGGGGGGGAGGAAACTGGCAAAAAAGTGGAGAAGAGAGGAAGAACCTGAGAATTATAATTCGAGTTCCAACTTTCTCTAAGTTCCTATTCCGAATACTCTTTAATTCCAGAAATGATTTTTTTTAATGACTTCAACATCCTTAAACCTTTAGTAATTTTTTGGTTTCGGAAGTTGTGGAGAGCAATAATTTACATACTTTTCAGACATATCTCTCGAACACTTAATTTTCCAAACAGGAAAATTTATTAAAGGAACAAGGTTTAAGAACATCAACGACATTAAGAACGTCTGAATTGAAAAGCATTCTGAAAGAGAACTACAAAACTTGTTTCAGAAACTTTTATAAAGGAGTATAGAATTGCACTAAATCAAGTGGATATTACTTCTTCGAAACACTTTTTTTAATAGGCATACACTTTAATTTACATAACATTTTCTAGAGTAATTGAGATCAGTCCTGGAAATTTATAACCGCACCTTACGATGAAAACAACATTGAATAAATAGACAGCATTTAAATAAAACATTTATTATATATAATATATGAATCATAAAATTCAGATGTCTAACAGAACTTGCCACAGATACAAATGCTCCAAATTCTAGTCCAAATAATAAAATGCAATAGAAGAGTGAAATTAAAACAGTTCAAGTGTTTAAAAACATTTGCTTTACAGAGAGCAATCATAAAAAGAAGTGCTTTATTTTAAAATGTGAAACAATTTCCAATTTTAATAAACAGTGCAATCCACAGTAGCAAATATTGACAAAAATATTAGCTACTTGTTTCATTTTCCAACAATATCTGTATAAAATATAGCATTATAGACATTTAAATAAAAAGTTTAAAACTAAGAAAAAAGTTAAATAAATAATAATTTTCTTTTTGCATGCTTTGACAATACATGTGAAGATTTTACTAAACCAATTAAGTGAAATTTCTATAACATATATATATTTGCAAAATTTTCATTTCTGAAATCAAAACTTAAGTATATTTCACATAAAATAAGTTTTATTTTCTTCCTTGTATTTTTATTTTGATAATGAATAAATTAACTCAGTCCTTAGAATTTTAAGAAAAATCTTTTGATTTGTTAAAACAAAAAATATATTGTTTTCTTCATTCATAACCCTGTTTTCTAATAAGAAATTATTTTAATTTTAAACATTTCCATAGCAAATAAAATTAAAAATAAATAAATAAACAATTTTCCATATTTTTGAGTATTTTAATAAGCAATTTTCCCAGTAATTACTTTAGCCCTAAAATATAATAACAAATTTTCTCTATGTTCAAATTATTTTTCATTGAATTCAATTTAATGTTCACTAAGGTTTTAACGCAACTTGAATTCACTACAGTTTTTATTTGTTTAACATACAGTTGAATCACAAATGATTTTTTTAAAAAAATAATTTCTTCACAGGTAATTAATTTAACCTGAACTAATTTTTATAAAACATTTACTTTACTGTCAACCCACTTTACAATTTTTAAAATTGTATTAAATAAATAATAACAAAGATATTTTTAAAATTTTTCCATCACTTAACTACACAACATACTGATCAAGTATTTTATATTTATCTCGAAATTATTTCCATGTCGTGGTTCAAAACCCTTTGAAATGAAATGTAAAAAAATTTAATTTGCTACTACTTAAAATAATTGAGACAAATATCTCCCTTAAAGCCTAAGATATTAATAATGACAAGAACTTAGGCTTAAAATCAAGATTGATATAAATCTTTCAAGCCTTTTAGGTAAACTACAATAAACAATTAGAATAATGTAAAAAAAGTAATCAAAATTGCAATGAGTTAAACTTTAATTAAAAAAAAAAAGGGTATTTTTTAGATATAAATATAAAATATTCACAAATGAATACTAGAAGAAAAAAAAAAAAAAAAGCCATTTACAAGATTAATATTATACTAAATTGTTCAAGATGTGTAGAGAATTTAGCAATATAATAAAAAAAACCTTAATAAATTCATATTACAAATGTAATTAATTAAATGGTCCTCTATAAAATTTCAGAATTTTCTTTATTACAATTAACAAATTATGAAATGTTTAATAAAAATTTTTAGTAATTTTAAAATGAAAACACAATAAGCATTGAAGCTGAACATTTTTGTCAGAAGTTAATTTTAAATAAAATTAATGGTCTCTTATATTTATCAAATTCAACAGCTGTATTCATCATATTTATCTGAGATAAGTGAACTTTTTATCAAATCAAAAAAGCAGTTGAAGGGCTTTTGAAAATCGAAAACCAAAAATAAGGACATACAAAAACATTTCAAAAGCACTACGCACCCTGACAATCATCTGCGTCGCTAGGAACATGCTTAAAATAGAACATGACAGTAACTGGAAGAAAATACGAATCAAGATCAAATTTTTAAGAAAGATTCTGCATGCAAACTGAAAAATTACTATTTTTTCGGTGAACATACAAAATATCAAAAGAAAATCAGGATTAAAATTTTTTTAGTCAAAATATTTCTTTCAAAGATAAAGATTGCTAACTGCAATTTTTTTAAAAAATTTAACAATTAATTTCTTAATAAATAAATCAAATGACCTGCATTTGACCCTTTTATAATTAAATACAAGTCATCTTATAAATATAACGAAAACATACAAGGCATACATTTGTGCTTAATTAAATTAAAAGTAACAAGAATGCAATCAAGGGCTAATGAGTGTATCATTTAATCATTAAAACTGCCAAAACACCACTTGGTTTGACTTTTTATCAAACCGACGTTACTCAATATGAGAAAATAAATTGAAGAAAGAATCCCCTATACATTTTTCCTATGGCAGTTTAAAGGTTAATAATAAACATTCAAAAGTTGCAGTACTGAGAAAATTCAAGGAAAGAAACAAAAGCCTTATTTACATTTAAAAAAAAAAAATTAAAACTGTTTATGGTCATTTCAGAGTATTTGATTCTTTATGGCTAACAACAAAACTGGATACACAAATTAAAAAATAACTATTGAGAGAATCAAAAGAAAAAATTTTGAAAAATATTGTTAAAAAGAATGTATTGGAAATTTCTTATTCAT
The DNA here is from genome assembly GCA_949128135.1 of Parasteatoda lunata. Taxonomy (NCBI): domain Eukaryota; kingdom Metazoa; phylum Arthropoda; class Arachnida; order Araneae; family Theridiidae; genus Parasteatoda; species Parasteatoda lunata. The sequence goes on from OX421971.1 coordinate 96,233,218, forward strand.
ATTTTTACAATGAAAAAAATACAAACATTTCAAAAATTTAGATGGAAAAAAAAAAAAAAACTTTAGAACAAATACTGCAAAATGACCCTTTATACATAAAATTCAACCAGAGGTGCCAACTTTCAGAACTAGTGTTATTCATAATAAATACAATGGCCATATGACAGTAACAAAACTTAAATTATTGCAATTTCAAAGTGTTTTTACTGCTAATATTAATATTATACATGAATTTACAATTAAATAAAATGTTTAGTGTTACTCTTTTTTAGAATATTTGCTGCTAACAATAAAATTTCATAACTCTTTATAGTCAAGGAGAAAAAAAACTTATTTATAATATAAAATTGAAAATTGTCAAAAACTGTAATTTTTATTACTCAACTCTGTAATCTTGACCACAAAGTCATAATAGTTATGAATAAATCATGTAAGTTGGCATCTCTGTTAAACTCATAACCAATGCAAAAGCATTAATTTAGGTTTCAAAAGAGTCATAAATATCTGAAGGGGAAAAAAACACACACACACAAGACAATTTACTACACCCAATCATATAACTCTGAAATATGTAACACTCTAATTCCAAAAAGATATGAGCCACTTATTTCTTCTTTAAACTCCAGGTCACTAATAGTGAAATAAACTATACACTTTTCATGTCAAACATATATCTTCATCATGAAAATTATGAAAGAAAACATTAAATAATAAATATTTTTTATAAATATAAACAGTTACATTAAATTATGCGAGCCATTAGATGTAAATATATAAGCTTTCATAATCATGCACACATAAACACAATTTTACATAAAAGAATCTCTATATTACAGTAAATCTATATACATATTTCTTTCCAACTAATTACACATGGATATTTCTTCTTGTATTTGCATAGTTTTGTTTGAAAAAAATTACAAGACAAACTGTATAAATATTGTTTAAAAAAAAACAAGCATAGGTATTGTTTAAAAATTTTGAAAGAATTCAAACAAAAAAATATTTTAACATTATTTACTAACAAGGCAGGCACAGAGGACATTTTCTAGGAACAAAGGTGTAAAGATGAAATGCATCTAAAACAGAAAATAGATTAAAGTGTTTTGAGATAATATTTTGCTATATACAACTATTAAACTTAACAATACAGCTATTTTATATATCTACAGTTGCTTTTTTCTTCCTGAAGTATTTTATAACAATTAAATTAGAAACTTATGAAACGTGTTTTACTTTATTTATAAACTCAAAATTTTTAAATTAGGAAGAAATAAGCAATTAGCCTTAAAAAGAAAGGGATAACTACAAATATGAACTGAATATGTGTTTTGAAATAGTTAATGAATAAAAAATCAAGCAATAAAACAGAACTCTTTTAAAAATCATCCCAATAAGTTAAGTCGAAACAGACAAATGAAAGTTAAGAAATTTTAATGAACTGTTAAGAACTGCAGATACAAAACAAAAACTAATTATACTTATAAGATTACCAAGCTTTATGGGTTTTATTAAATAATGTCAAATATAAGGAAAACTAACAAATTTTCAAGAGAAAAAAAAGATGGAAATTAATTTAACAAATAAAGGTACTAATTAACAGTATGTCTTAAATAGGTTAAATTAAAGAAAAATAATCAAGTAAAAAAATTATTATTATTAGCAATAAGTCTGTTAGAGTTAACTTAAAATTTGTGAAAAGAAAAGTCGAATTCGTAAAGATATTTATTAACAATAAATCTTTAAAAAGCTGACTTTTTATTACAAAAATGAATCATAACGACTATAGAAATATAAATGCATAATATTTAATAGGATTTATTTTAAGTAGTTTATGAAATTAAAACTTAAAATCCTATTAATTATTTAACAAACTAGTTAAACAAGAATAATTAATTATATAAGAAGTATTGCTTGAAAAAAGGTACTTAATATAATTTCTAAGCAAATATAATTTTAAAAATTAAATAAAGATTCAAAGATCATGAGTAACATCATTACTTAACAAATATATTGAGGGGCGATAGTTATTGCAATAAAAATAACACCAATATAATGTTAAATTATTTTATGCAGATCAAAGGGAGAATTTACAGGCTAGAGACAATATTGAGCATTATTACAAAAATTATACTGATGTAAAAGCTGTTAAAAGCAAAATTGAAAGTGTTTTTATGCAACTAAACAGTTGTGGAAAAAAAAATTTCTGTTTTGATTTTAAGTTAGACAATTATCAAGTAATAATAATTTAAAAAAAAAAAAAAAAGAAAAAAAAAAAAAAAAACGTCACTTTAAATGTTCAAAATTTATACTAAATTAAATTAAAAGAAAAAATAATATAAATATCAAATTGTCCTCATTTTTCAAAAATATTTAATGATTAAAAATAAATTTTAAAGAATCACAAGTTGATATTTGAATAAGTAAGTTGAATAAGTAACTGAGAAATGAAACAAATCACAAAAATTCATGTCATTTAGTGTAACACAAAATTAACTGAAAATTAAATTTACTCATAAAATAGTAATTCACCCATTCATTTGATTTAGAAATAAAAAATCTAAAATTTTTTTTGAAGTTTTAAGATAAATATGATTTCTGTAAAGAATGTATTAACATTTCCAATATTATTTGCAACAGATATTAAGAAATTGAACAAACTTCAAAATTGATACACCAAATTTCAATTAACACATATATAAAGTACACAAAGAAATTTTTTTATAAATCTTTGTTAGAATTTTTAAAAAAATCTAAAAGACATTTAAAATAAGTGCATTTTTACAGTTGTCAATATTTGCATGAACATGGATTAAAAGCACATTGACAGAGGGCCATGTGAATTCTAAAAACAGGGATGTACCACAGTTTTTTAGAGGACTAGATCGATTAAAATCATTGAGTCAAGTTAAAATATATATAATCCACCAACAGTCATTAATTTCATATAATCTTTTATCTTAATCATTTAAATGTAATTTAATACTGAAAATTTTATCTCTGTTATTTTCACATTGGGAGAGATTATCAATTACCTTTGTAGAACAACAATAATTTAATTAACTAACCTCTCCATCATAAAATAAGGACTTTGTTATTTTGTACAGGTGAGTGAAAAATATATACATACATCAAGATTCTAAACCAATGGCTCATAAACCCCACGAAAACAACAGAAATATTTCAACCAGAAAAATAATAGATATCCAACAAATTAATATTTATAAAACATTTGAATTTATTAAAATTCATTGAAAACTTCAATCAATCATTCATCTTATAATTTTGTTCACTGAACATTTTTTTTTACATGTAAAAAGTTCAAAAAAATTTTATGTATCCCAATAGTTAAATGTAAAAAGCAAATTTGAGCTTTTAGAACTAATTTGAACAAATTACCCAAGCTTATTTTTCTGCTCATATATTAAAATGTAACATGTGCATTATAGCTAAATGGTTAAAAACTTGCCTAAAAACATTATTATTGCGAGATAATGGATTCAAAATTTCAGTTTTTATTAGATATCAAGGTTTTATTTTTTTTTCATTTACAATCACATTTCAATTTAAAAAAAAAAAAAAAAAATAATAGATTAAAAACTAGTATTTTCAAGTAGTTTTATAATGAATTCATTTTTAAACTAAAATTAGTATAATCTATTTCTCACTTATCATAAAGTTGAACAAGAAATTCTGTGCTTGTTAGATTTTTGTTCTTAATGTTTTTAAACTACTAAACTTGTCACCAATGACAATTTGTTTTAAAACTTTAACCATCAATACAATGCTTTCCCAATATTTATTATTCTTAATAACTTAAGCTAAAAAAATATATGCTTGGTACTCAGATTTATCAAAACAAATGGGAATTTCTTAAGCTTAGGGGCCCATGCTCTTACAAAGGTTTAGAATCCCTGATCTATATGAAGAAATTTGCAAGCATTACTAGCTTCTACTAAATGTACATTTTACACTTCTAGGGGTGACACTCCTTTCTCTCATTGAATATCGATGCCTACAGTCATTATCATCCCTGGATGTCGGACTCTCAGGGGACATGCCACCGTTAATTTTGGAAGGAAACTCAGACACTGAGTTCTCAGAGTTGGCATTGATGTCGTTGCGTACAATATGGAATGCTGCTGGGACATCCGAAGATGAAGATGAGTCATTTGGTTCCTTCCTTATCCGGATAACTATCCGAGTTGGGGCAGGAGGCTCAAATGACGCGAGCCTTGGCAGTCGTGTATCTTCGGAATCCCAGTCAGGCGAGCTTTTGTCTTCTCTTTGGTCAATGCCCTCTGAAACAGTACTCTGGTTGGTTTCCTTAAGAGGTAATGGATCTGAGTGATCTAGTTTGACAGATGCCCTTCCCCTTCTCTTACGACCTTTCTTATGGCGAGAGGGTGAAATTATGTGCTCCTTACCATTCCTCAAGGACATTGTAAAACTACTTTGATTGGAATCAGAGAGTTCCAACATGCTGTCACACAAACTAGTCTTTTCATCGTCAAGATTTGCAGTGTCTTTATTTATAGAAATATCATTAGGAATAGCTTCCAATCGAGGCAGTTTTCTTGGCCTTCCAGGTCTTTTTCGTTGAATTTGTGGGGAAATTTCTCCATTGATTTCATTTTGTTCAGTATTTTGAGAAACAAAAGTAAATTCTTCTATACTATTACTAGGGGATGATTCAGTTCCATCTGAAGTTGAAGCATATGTATCAACTGAATCGATGGATTTTTCAGATGCAGCATCATTTTCTAAATTAATTTCTGTAGAATGAAATCTATTTCTAGTTGGATAACGTGTGCTGCGTTTATCAAGTTTAGAATTCCTCTTGGATTGAGAAATAGTAATGATTTCATTATCAATATGTTCCTCTATGAGTATATCATTTTTTGAGCCATTTACCTCAAATATGTTATTTTTTATTTCAGCATGGCGAGTATCATTCTGACTTCGAGTCCTTTTCACTTTAACCGGTTTCTGAGCATTAATATTCTCTTTATCACTCAAACACAATGAAATTTTGTCTGAGGCAATTTCATTTACATGCACAGGCTTTTTAGATTTAACACTTGTATTTTCATAACTACCTTTAAGCATTTCAATATTGTTTGATTCTATTTTAACAGGACTATGAGTCTCTGTTATATCGATGCTTTTTTCTAAAACTGCCTTAGGCAAAACAGGAATATCTGAGTTAGTTTCGGTAGTTTTCTGATTATTCTCACTTTCCGCTGTTGGTTCGATTTTAATAACAAAAGGAGAATGAGTGAGTATTGGTTGCTTTCTTGCTTCAATGGTGCTTACATTTTCTTCAGATTTACATTTAACTAAAACAGGCATATCTCTACTGTCATTATCAAAATTATCAGAAACACTTTGAGTTGTTGTAAGCCTTCGTGAACGTGTATGGATGTTGTTAGGGTAGGGTTTAGAATAAGGGTTAGGGAGTTTAGGGGCAAGTTCTTTCTCCGGAGTTTTCTCTTTTTCCTCCTCAAGAGAGACACAATAAAACTTATCATACAGGTTATCCCCGCCTCTGCATTTTACAATTTCTTTTATTTCTTTTTCTGTAAGATTTGGAGATTCTTCATTCAACACTTCTAACTGCTTCTCAAAGACATCGTTCCGGGTCCTTAGGTAAGAACGGAAAAGCTTTTCTCTTCGACTGATCATGTAGCAAAGGTTTCTCACCTGTAAAGAAAGAACAATATGAATCAAATACATTTTAATATAGAAAATAAATATTCATAAACACATATTAATCTTTCATCTGTTTTATTCTTAAACTTTAGAATCAAGAAATTGGTCAATCATATTAGGGTGCAAATAAAAACTAGTTACAACATAAGCTAAAATGAAAAGCCACCACAAGCCAAATACACCAAGTTATTTTTCGTTTTGTTTTGCAAATACGCACATTTTGATGCAAGATGATATATAGGAATTTTTATTTTGCGATGGCTAAGGAGATAAAATTACCAATTTCAAAAAATTCATTGATTGAGAAATACTTTTTAAACAGTAATAAATTTTGTAATATGTATCAGTAGCTGTATATTCGTTTTCTGTACAGGGTAAAAAAAATACGCATTAATATCATTACTGAACAATACAAAAAATTATGCATAATACATAAAACTGTAAGACAAATACCAACATAAATAAAACTACAATAATTCGAATGTTTTTTTTAATTTATTATTTGTTGCCTATTTCAATGGCTTTATATTAATAGTTTAAACCAAACATGTATTTAGTAGTTTATCCCATCAAAATAAAGACTAACTGTATTCAGTATCATCAGGCATAAGGCTGGTGCTCGAGGTAACTCATGATGTTTAAAATTTATCACAATCAATCTACTTTCTTCTGTACTTTCTATCATAAAATGTACAGTATTGGTGCAGCTGTTATCGGCATCAAATTTACTCATTTAAGACCTAGAACCTATATAAGAGCAGGGGTCTGTCCAAGCCGAATTTACTACCGTTTAGCAGTGCCTTCACAAATTCAACTATAGGAAAAACGGTAGTTTCACAAATTCAATTTTAGGAAAAACGGTAGTTTCACAAAATACTTTTTCTTAAAATTTTATTTTTGTATCCTTTAAGGTCCATATTTTTATCATATCCATATTTTTATCATATTTTTGTGTGGATTTTACCATATAATTTTTAACTTTTCACAAACTATGTCTGAATTTTCACAAAATAGGTACCTCTCAGAAAAACCTAGACAGACCCCTGAAGAGCATATCTAATACCTATTAAAACTGAATCAATTACCATGATTCCAGTAGTGCCGATTACCAAAATTAAGCATAATTGGTGTTTATAATAGTATAGCAACTTTTTACCGATCCCCATAACAAATAAATACATTTTATCTATTAATTTTTCTTTTTAGTTCAAGGCTTAATTTTATTTAAATTATTAACTATTATCAAATTAATTTAATACCACTGATATCAATAATTCTTTATGCTCTCTTAAACAAATAAGTAGCATTTCTAAAAAAAATTTGCCTCTTAGTACATAGCTTATTGTTTTACTTCAATTAGTAACTACTACTAAAATTAACTATCATTGACATCAATTATAATATTGGCGCTTTTTTATGATTATCCTCAACAAATTGGTTCTATTTCTCTATTAATATAGCTTTTCAGTACAAAAATTCTTTTATTTTTTATTTCAATTACATTTGATAATAAAATATGTAGTTTTTTAGCAACACGTTTTAAAAGTTTAACTATAAACAAAATGAACACGTGGTTTCAGATTTTAGGAATACTAATTTGGTGACATAGCCCTACATATGGTAACACGATCACAACATTCAAATAACCTGGCATAACGTATAAAAAACCAATTACGTATCACAAAATGCGCAATAAACAACTTTTTTGATCAGAGTTAAAAGCTAGAAAATATCACTAATGTTATCTTTAAAATATTTGACAAAACTGAATGGTCTATAATTTATTTTAAAACAATAGTTTAAACTAGGACAATAAGACATTTCTTTTAATGTCCCTGTATCAAAATATAATTTAAAAAAAAAAAAATAATAATAATAAAAATAAAAAAAAAGCGGTCTGCGTAGTTTGCTTAAAATTGTACTTATTCACCTTCATGTTGAATGTCATATTTTTAGAGCTTACAGTATACTGATGATCAAGTATACAAACAGACACACATATTCTTTATTTCATAATAAGCAATTACAAAATTGTTCAGGCATTAAAAAGCCACAATTATAAGCTTAGTAAAAGCCATATTTTTAAAAACAAATGCATGAAAAAAACAAAGATAAAAAATATTCTTATCTTAAATGGTATTTAATCTTGTAAAAAGTAAGAAATTAGCAAATAATATTTTTAGTACTTTCAATTCCATTTTATCAAAATATTCCAGCATAACACAGTTAATGACGCCAAAATAAAAACCAAAAAATTATAACCATGACAAAAATAAACTCAACTTTTTATTGCAACAAAAATATAAACCTTTTTTTCCTGAAATAAAATTTAAGGTTTATATTTCAACATCAAGCATTTGCTTAACCTAAGAAAAGAAAAAAAATATCAACATGGGTTGAATAGTTATGAAACGACAAGAAAAATGCTAGACAAACTTAAACAGAATAGCAAAATAATTGGTTTCACCAAAAGAAGTCAAATAGTGCCCTAAAATTCACACAAGATTTGAATTTTGTGTTCCATTTAGACAATGAAACAGGAAGAAAAGACCGCCAGAGAGCTGAAGGTTCCGTGTAAGGCTAACAATTCCAAATGGAACACCTGCGCCTGTACCCCAAACACCAAGGAATAAAAAAAATAAAATTAAAAAACAAAAAACCTGGGATAGGAACAATAGGCTTATGGGCTGTGAGTGTGATGAATATGGGCTGTTACGCGACCAAATTCAGTTTTTAGGGTTAAAGTAAATAAGTTCACATCCCTTTATACCTTAAAGATGGAAATAGACCACTGCAAAAAATTTAATTATACAGAACATAAATTTGAAATTTGGCCAAAAGAGTGTGATATTCCAACAAAAATTAAAATATTTTTTTCACACTGACACTCTATTCTGCACATTTTATAAATCAATAAAAAATGACAATTTTTAATTAAAAACCTGTGTTTAAATTAATTTTTGAATGAATTTGGGGTCAACTTGTTCTTACAGCTATATTTTTTCCCCCCTAAAAAAATATAGAATAATAATCCCCCTAAATTCAAAATTTTGATATTAGTATAGTCTTTTTATATATCTTGTCCGTGCATCATGCAATACATATGGCAAATTTTTAAACAAAATAAACTATTTTACTTTCACAAAATATGTAAGAGAGAAATATAATGAAAAGTTTGGGGTTTAAAAATTGAAGTGCACTGTGGGTGAAAAGAGATATACTCACTAATCAAGAATAATTTTGCCATCATTTGTTTGAGGTAAAGAAAGAACATAAGAGGTTTAAGGTAGCTGGATACTTTCACAAAGTTTATTTTCCTTAGGAACAGCTTAAAAGTCTAAATAAAATTAGAGTTTTAATTATTTCTGTAAAATTAAAATGATATGTTCCCATTTTAATAGCATAAAGTTAAGTTTATTTAAGTTTATAAATTTACATATAACCTATTACCTCTAAAGATATTTCATACACAGATAAATTATTATATTTAACATAAAAATGGCAATATTTCAATTAATGTAAAAGATATGAGAGTCATAATGTAAAAAAAAAAGATTTTTTTTGATATTTATTTTACAGAATAAATTATGAGCAGATCTGAAAAGTTGAAATTGTTTAAATGTCAATCAATCAATTAATTTAAAATGTTTATTTGGCGAGTTATATATTTTGATAACATTTTTAAAACAATGTCAACATTTTGGTTTATATTTTCAATAAACAACTTTATTTTTTATAATTGATTTTTAACAAAGGAATCTTGGAAATTAAAATAAAATGAATAAATAACTTTTCTCCCTCTCTCTTAACAACAGTGATAAGTTAAATGAGAAGTAAACCCAATTACTTTATAAGATTCGAAGCAAATAATTTTTTTAGTAACACTAGTTTAACAGTTAAAACCTTTTTTTCAAAGTTGAAGTACATGAAAAATAACAAGTGTAAAAAAATATTCAATAGGCAAATTGAAAATGTGTATATTTAAAAAGCAATATTTTATAAAGAATTTTATATTTTTATGATACTGTTTATTTTATCTTATTCCTGTGCATTGTCTGAGAATTTATATTTAAATTTCTTACAATATGATTTGGTCTGATTCAAACAAACTTTCTTTTAAAACAATTTTAAAAAAATCTATACAGATAAGAAAGTGTAATTAAAATTAATGACTCCAAAATTTTTTATAACTGACGATAATTTAATTTGAAGATAATAAAATTCTAAGATTTAAAAAAAGGCCTTTTTTATATATATATATATAAAAAAAATTAAACTTAGCATATTTTTTCTTGTCTCGAATACACTTTGCAAATTTTAATTTTCTTTTCATCCGAATTGCTTGTATACTAAATAAGACTCTCCAGCTACCCAGGAATAAAAGAAACATAGATAAAGATGAATATCACCTCAGAGGTGGTAGAAAATTGAAGAGTTAAGAGTAAGCATAAAACGGACGATGAAGGGAAATTTTAGCATTAGAAACTATGTGTAAATCAATTAAAAAAAAAGTACCTTCTCATTTAGTGATATAAATCATATGACTGAAGGATATTTAATCTGCAATTTATTTCATCATGTTCGGTAAGCTTGTAACTGAAAAGCTTTTTAAAAACTTCAATTGTAATACAAAAACAAGTTTTGAAGCACTTATGATAAAAAATCCATTTTTAAAGCACTTATAAAAGAATTGTGCTTGCACATTCTACTTAAAACATACATAAAGTATTGGATCAAAACATTAAATATTATCAACATATTTTAATTGTTTGTAGCTAAGATAGCTGCTGCAAAACATCAACAGTGAAATGAGATTTTAATAAAAGAAATGAACAATTAAGAAAAAACTTTACCTTTTTTTTTGTAGTACAAACCAATTTTTTAACCTAATATTTATATGTCAGCCTCAGAGGAACAAACTCGCTGAGGTTGATCATTCAAAAAAATAAATAAATAACAGAGGAAATAACATATTTCAAATATGATTTATATAAATTACAATTGTTTTCACAAAGTAAAGTAATTTTAAAATACTACTCACGGACAAAATTATTCTTGATTGATAATAGAAGAGAGAAAAAAAATCACATTAAACAAAAAGCAATAAATTGGCAAAAACATGCAAGTTAAAAAAATTTCTTCACAGCTAATCACTTTATCATGAAAAAAATAAATATAAACTATTGCATATTAACTAGGTAAATATGCAATTCAATTATGTGAAAGTATAAAATAGACAGTTTAATATCAATAAATAAATAAAAAAAGAATGAAATTGGCTTATGACTACTAACTAACTTATACAAACATGTTAAATAATAATAAAAAAATTTTGAACTCATTTTGTTGTTAAACTATATTAATAATTAACGGAATGAGATTAGAAATAAAAAATATTACCCTTTCTAGATCTTGGCGCAGATGGACAAACATTTTAAGCCGAGAATAAAGAAGATTTTCATGTTGTTTGATTAAAAGGTTAGCTTCATCACATTTAGTGATTAAAAGAGGTTTATTGAACTGTGCCTAGAACAAAAAATAACAAAACACAATGCATTTTATTAATCATTCAATTTACAATTTATATTTCTATGGATTTTTATACAAAAAATTCAAAAATAAAAAATTATAAATTCAAAAAAAATAAATTATAAAATACTTAAAGTTATAATTATAAAAAAATACAAAATAATAAAACACTGATTTACGAACTTATTCTAAACATAAGCAAGAAATGCACTTCCGTAACTTTTGAAATTTAGTGTAAAAATTTTTGTTTCGTTATCTTAAAGCAACAGTTCCCAAACAGTGTACTGTAGAATCCTGGGATTCCATGAAAAGACTACAGAGTTTAAATTTTTTTAAACCAGTAATGATTTTTAAAACCTGACATTGTATTTAATAATTTCGAACAACAAACTATCATTAGTTTGATATTTTGGAATAATAAAGATAATTAAATAAAATAAAAAAAATGGAAATTTTTTCTTCCTATAACAATATATTTAATAGATTATGAGAAAGATATGCATTTATAAAAAAAATTGCAATATTATTTTTCATCGAACTTTTCAATATAAAATGATCAATTCCTAGAATGAAGAATTATGTTTCTCTGATAATCATTCTCAGTATTTATAAAAAGTTCTTTTTTTAAATCTATAATTCAGTGCACTTGATTCGTTTTCAGCTTATGCATACACAAAAAACAAATTCAGAACTAGACTAAACGTAACTCCAAGCCTGTAAATTCAACTGTTCGACATAAAACTTATAATTTTAGGTCTATTTATTATTCACAAAAAGATGACTGAATGAATGTCATTCTTCACATTAAATATGATCAAAATAATTTGTAGTAATTAAATTGGTTAGTATTATATTAATTACATTTATTAACTTAGTGTTCCCTTTAAAGATGCTTGATCGTTTAGGGTTATGAAGCCATAAAAAATTGGGAACCACTGTCCTAAAACTCAACCTGCAACCCAAGGAATGGATACATCTAATAAATGATCAACAACATGCAGCTTCTGAATTTAAGTCAACAAAATATAATTGCATAATTAGCATAAAATTCTTTTAAATTATTTTCTTAACTGGTTTCAATATATTTGAAAAAAGAAAATTATTTTATAACTTTTGAAATTTAAAATGTAGATGAACAAATTTGAGAACTTAAAATCTTCTAACTTTTTGATTTTTAATAAAAATTTCATAACAATTAAACATGGTTTTGACAACTGTAGTTCAGGATTCCTTAAAAATGAAAAAAGAGTAATTTAATTAGAATTAAACAATAATACAAACTAAAAGGCCCACCCATATTTTAAGCATAACTCTGAAATCACTAATTAGAACTCCCTGTACTTATAGATAGAACTTTATTTTATCATGGATTCAATTATTAAGTATATGTACAAAAGCAGAGGAAAAATTTACAATCTAAGATCATTGGAAATTCTGCATAAAAATCCACAATATATAAATTTAAAAGCTATTAAAAATTTCTCACTTTTCTTTTTAAGAGCCAATAGTAGTACAAATAAGTAACTATGTCATATTCCACTTTGGTAACTTCAACTGTTTCTTTAATGCTAACGTAATTATAAAATTCAGCTTCAAGTGAACGAATTCTGCAATAAATAAATTAATATGTATTTCATACAAGCAATGAAGAAAAAGGCTATGCTTACAATTTTACAAAAAACAATTAACAGTGCTATAAAGATTCGATGAAAGCTTTACAAGAAAAAATTGAGCCTGATAGTTTCTGACAATTAACAATGATTAAAAACATTACTAAATAATTAACATCAACATGTTTATATACTTGTGCAACAATCCAACTTGACTTGTCAACTTGCTGCACAAGTGGCCCTTCATTCAAAACGGTCGTGAAACCTCTAAGTAGATGCTTATTTTCAAGTGCACTAACCCAAATAAAAAATTCCCAAATTTTAACATTTATTTAATTTAGAACACAAAATCTAGCTGAGCACAAAATACAATATTTCAAAGTGTTAAAACTTAGTTAGCGATTAAAACTCCCATCGTTAAATGCTCCTGATGAGAGGGGTAGAATATATATATATATATATATATATATATATATCAGGGTTGGGGTTTTGGACGTCCTAAACAGGTTTTGGACAGGACAAGTGGGTTTTACTGTCTTAAACTGTCCTAAACTGGATAAAACTGTCTCAAAGTGTCCAAAACCTTAAACTTTGGTGAAAGATAAAAATTCTGTAAAGGTGTAACCATTGTACACATAATAATTACATGTATCAATAAAAATGTGATATTTTTTATACAATTTACTTTAACTTATTAAAGGAAAATAATACAATATAATAGGGAAAGGTTTATAATTTTTTAAGCTCCACAATTCATTGAACAACAAAAGTGAACACCTAATCCTTTAAATATAAATATGCTTTTAATACTGATAAATAATGTTTTTGCATAATGATAAATAATGCAATATTAAAAAATAATAATAATGATTTAAAAAAAATACTAAATTTGTTTAAAAATTAACCTTTTATTTTACACAATATTTTTTTTAAAAAATTATATAATTTCTGCATGATAAAAAAGACATCTATTTAAAAAAAATTTTTTAAATATAAATATATTAATTTAAATTGGAAATACAAAATAACTGAGAAATGTATTAACAGTTTTGAAGGGCATAACATCAGTTTCAGTTATTGACACTGGCAATGTATCACTACTACGCTAAAAGAATTGAACACGAATGATATAAAAGTATTCTTGAATAGTACTATAGATAAATAAACCTGTTTATGACTAACCAATCACTTAGTTCCTAATAGCTTAACCTGTATGGCAATGTCAAACTTTTAAAAACAAATATTTTCTAGTCGATTTAATTATTAATATGTTATTAGTTCTATGTTTATTTTACCTTTTAAATATTGTTCAGATAAAATTGTGACATAATTTGAGTAAAAGGGTTTTGGACAGGACGGTTTAAACCAGGGTTTAAACCGTGGATTAATCCATTCTATCCTAAACCTTGCCAACCCTGGTTAACGCTAAAATTATTCTAGCATCAATTATACAATATAGGTCACTATTGTGTCAGTGAAAAGTCAGTTAATATTTTCATATTTTGAATTTCAAATAGCATGTTTCCAAGTGTTAAAACTCAGTAGTTAGAGATTAAAACTACCAAAGAGTTATCACCGGAATTATTCCAGATCAATTCTACAACATAGTTCACTATTACAAAAATGAAAAGTCAGCCAAATTGTGCAATAAAATATTTTTATAATTTTAAAAAGATCAATATCTAGTAGAAATTCATTTCTAAGGCAAAGAAGACAAATAACTAATTTTCTCATTTTAAACTTCAAATATCATGTTTCCAAGTGTTAAAACTCAGTAGTTAGAAATTAAACCTACCAAGGAGTTATCACTGGAATTATTCTAGCATCAATTATACAACATAGTTCACTATTGTGTCACTGAAAAGTCAGCAAATTGTGCAAGAAAAAATATTTATAATTTTAAAAATATCAATATCTAGTATAGGGATGCACAACCTGCGGCCTGCGGTCCAAATGCGGCCCGCCAACCCTCCATGTGCAGCCCGCGGCTGCAATTTGAACAAAATGAAAAAATTTTTAAAAACTTTTTTTCTTCGGAAATTTTAAATTTACGCATTTAGGTTTTTGACACATCCAATTTCAATCAATGTAGTTTTCGATCGCTTTTTTTCGATGGTTACCTCTACAGATTTAGGCATAGTTTTGAAAATCCCAGAATTTTTATTACATCATTATTACGATATACGAATTTCTAATTTTAGTTATTACTTTTGACGCTCTTTGACTGCGCTGATTTCATCGTAAATCCAATGACTTTCCAGCAGTTATTGCGCGATTTTTGAAAGTTTTGAAACGCTTTATTTGTGCAAACATCATGAAAAAGCTAAATAACTTTTGATCCTTTTTCGGCAGTTATAGCTACGCCTTTCCGTATGGGTTTTAAAATTTTGATATTTTAGCACCATATTGTTACGAATCGCGGTTAAATAATCGCACATTTAGATAACCATTTTTTGAAGTGGTTTACTTGCACTGATTTTATCGCAAATCAAATTATTTTTCAATCGTTATTTTGGCAATTATTGTTACATATTTCTACAAGGTTTTGAAAGTCCCGATATGAGTAAATATTAAGGGATTTTGATAATTTCTTTGGCAATTTACTACGCTTTTACCTGTGATTTAAAAAAAATTCAGATATTTTTAATACTATAATTTGACAGCACGCGAGTTTTGAATCACGCATTAAAGTAATGACTTCTTACGCGCTGTATTTGTGCTGATTTTTACTTAAATATAAGAGGTTTTTCGAACGTGTTTTTCTTTCTTTCCAGTTATTGCTACATTTTTACTTGTGATTTAGAATATCCTGATATTTTAGAACAATATTACAACTCTTAAAATTAGATAATGTTTAAATTTTTTTTTAACTTAAAAAGTAATTACGTATCTTAGCAAAATCGATTCCTTCCTGAAGAGAATAAAAATAAAAACAAGTTGTGTACATTTATATAACGTGCTCCCTTTTGCTAAAAAATATCTCAAAACATGTGCATATTTGTTTAGTCCCATGCACAGGTGTAAGTTTAACATCACACACCCAACCTATTCTTTTTGTTGTTGAATGATTTAAAAATCACATGTCGAGATTCCTATTTACACATTTTAATTCTTCTTGTAATTTAAAATTCACATATCGTAATTCATATTTACGTGATCTTAAAATTGCACATCGCATTTCGTATTAACAATAACGAGATATAAAAATCACCCATTGCGATTCAAATTCACGAGATTTAAAATTACATAACGCGATTTGTGTTCTGGCGTTTAAAATATCATACGTTGTTACTCTTCTTGAAATTCAAAAATCATACATCGCGATTCATATTCACACGATTTAAAAACCATATATCAGGATTCATATTCACGCATTTTAAAAATCATGCGCTGTGAGTAGTCTTTTCGCAATTTAAAATCGTACATTTCAATTCGTATTCACGCGATTTGAAAATCACACATTGCGTTTTTTATTCACACAATTTAAAAATCACACATAGCAATTCGTATTTAAGCAATTTATAAATAACACATCGCTATTTGTATTCACGTGATTTAAAAATCTGGAAATGAAAAACACCACCTAGGACAAATTCCACAAGTGATTAAGTTATTTGACCTAAGTTTAATACTACCCACAACAACAGCTTCTGTCGAAAGGCTGTTTTCCAGAATAAATTTGGTCTATTCAAAATTACAGATCAGTATTTAAACAAAATCAATAAATTTTCATTTAATGGCTCGGAAAAGCTATCACATGATCAAGAGAATAAAATTATCACAATATTTAAAATTTTTGCAAATTACAGGATAACCATTAAGAACTTTTTTAGCCATTTTCTATACACTTCAGCCATTTCATATCATTCATGATTATATGCTGGGAAATGATTTGTATATTATTAAATTTTAACTGTAAAAAATGCAATCAAAATAAGTTTCGTAAAGTAATGTAAATGTTACTAATTGTTTCTGCATATGTGTATTAATTGTAAATAATAAGTGCCATGTTAAAAAAATATTCGTCATAAATAATTGTAAACAAGTCTCTTAATAGTTTTTTATTATTAAGGAAAATAGTTTCTTCAAAATTAATGCTGTCTTTCCTTTTCTTCCCTCTCACTGCCCCTGCCTCATATAATTAATTTAAAATAAATGTTTTAAAGTTTAAGTATATTCCCTATTAAATGCTAAATCTTATTTTCCACAGAATCAATTTTGTTTCAATTTTAATCATTTTTAACCCTATAAACTTTCTTTAAATCAAAGTATTTAACTTGCATTTATTTTAATAGATAGAATATTTTTTTTTTTAAATTTAATTCCATGAACAAATTTTTTAACGTTAAAATTTATGTTTAAATGGACTTTTGTATTATGTAATATGATTAAAAAACATGAATTTTCCCATAGCTTTTTTAATTAGTTCAATGTATCTAAATTTTTTTCTGTTTATTAATTGATTCTGATTTTCGGATTCTGTTTTTTTCTTAAGTAATCAGTTTAGAAGTTTCTAACTTTAAACATTTAAAAGTATTTATTTTTATGCTAAGATATTACAAGGTTAACTTAAAAAAAGAATTTAGTGGCTAGAACAATGTTTTTATAACAATTAGTAACTAAAATTGCAGTGAATATGTCTGTCTAAATACATCTTCTCTTTGGCATGCGGCCCTTCATTGGTCAATCTGCTGCGCATGTGGCCCTTCACTCAAAAAGGTTGTGCACCCCTAATCTAGTAGAAATTCATTTCAAAGGCAAAGAAGAAAAATAACCAATTTCCTCATATTAAACTTCAAATATCATGTTTCCAAGTGTTAAAACTCAGTAGTTAAGAGATTAAATCTACCAAGGAGTTATCACTGGAATTATTCTAGCATCTATTATACAACATAGTTCACTATTATGTAAGTGAAATGTCAGCAAATTGTGCAAGAAAAGATATTTATAATTTTAAAAATATCAATATCTAATAGAAATTTATTTCGAAGGCAAAGAAGACAAATAACCAATTTTCTCATATTAAACTTCAAATATCATGTTTCCAAGTGTTAAAACTCAGTAGTTAAGAGATTAAATCTACCAAGGAGTTATCACTGGAATTATTCTAGCATCTATTATACAACATAGTTCACTATCATGTAAGTGAAATGTCAGCAAATTGTGCAAGAAAAGATATTTATAATTTTAAAAATATCAATATCTAATAGAAATTCATTTCGAAGGCAAAGAAGACAAATAACCAATTTTCTCATATTAAACTTCAAATATCATGTTTCCAAGTGTTAAAACTCAGTAGTTAAGAGATTAAATCTACCAAGGAGTTATCACTGGAATTATTGTAGCATCAATTATACAACATAGTTCACTATTATGTAAGTGAAAAGTCAGCAAATTCTGCAAGAAAAGATATTTATAATTTTAAAAATATCAATATCTAATAGAAATTCATTTCGAAGGCAAAGAAGACAAATAACCAATTTTCTCATATTAAACTTCAAATATCATGTTTCCAAGTGTTAAAACTCAGTAGTTAAGGGATTAAATCTACCAAGGAGTTATCACTGGAATTATTCTAGCATCAATTATACAACATAGTTCACTATTATGTAAGTGAAAAGTCAGCAAATTGTGCAAGAAAAGATATTTATAATTTTAAAAATATCAATATCTAATAGAAATTCATTTCGAAGGCAAAGAAGACATATAACCAATTTTCTCATATTAAACTTCAAATATCATGTTTCCAAGTGTTAAAACTCAGTAGTTAGAAATTAAACCTACCAAGGAGTTATCACTGGAATTATTCTAGCATCAATTTTACAACCTAGTTCACTATTGTGTCAGTGAAAAGTCAGCAAATTGTGCAAGCTTTGAGTTTAATTTTACAGAGATCCAGGTACATTAGATATATATTTTATAATGAAGGAAAACAAATAACAAAATCTAATACTTTGAAATTTATTTGTTTTAATACACAATTTCTATCTGTGTACCAAATATCATTTTTCCATGTGTTAAAACTCAGTAGTTAAAGATTAAACCTACCAAGGAGTTATCACTGGAATTATTCTAGCATCAATTATACAACATAGTTCACTATTGTGTCACTGAAAAGTCAGCAATTTGTGCAAGCCTTGAGTTTAATTTTACTGAGATCCAGGTACATTAGATATATATTTTAAAATGAAGGAAAACAAATAACAAAATCTAATACTTTGAAATTTATTTGTTTTAATACACAATTTCTATCTGTGTACCAAATATCATGTTTCCCAGTGTTAAAACTCAGTAGTTAGAGATTAAACCTACCAAGGAGTTATCACTGGAATTATTCTAGCATCAATTATACAACATAGTTCACTATTGTGTCACTGAAAAGTCAGCAATTTGTGCAAGCCTTGAGTTTAATTTTACAGAGATCCAGGTACATTAGATATATATTTTATAATGAAGGAAAACAAATAACAAAATCTAATACTTTGAAATTTATTTGTTTTAATACACAGTTTCTATCTGTGTACCAAATATGTTAAAACTCAGTAGTTAGAGATTAAACCTACCAAGGAGTTATCACTGGAATTATTCTAGCATCAATTATACAACATAGTTCACTATTGTGTCACTGAAAAGTCAGCAATTTGTGCAAGCCTTGAGTTTAATTTTACTGAGATCCAGGTACATTAGATATATATTTTATAATGAAGGAAAACAAATAACAAAATCTCATGCTTTGAAATTTATTTCTTTTAATACGCAAATTCTATTTGTGTACCAAATATCATGTTTCCAAGTGTTAAAACTCAGTAGTTAGAGATTAAACCTACCAAGGAGTTATCACTGGAATTATTCTAGCATCAATTATACAACATAGTTCACTATTGTGTCAGTGAAAAGTCAGCAAATTGTGCATATACTTATAATTTTAAAGAGATGAATACCTAGTAGTGACTTATTTCTTAGACAAGGAAAACAAATAACCAATTTTCTTATTTTAAACTTTAAATATCAAGGGTTAAAACTCAGTAGGTAGAGATTAAACCTACCAAGGAGTTATCACTGGAATTATTCTAGCATCAATTATACAACATAGTTCACTATTGTGTCACTGAAAAGTCAGCAAATTGTGCAAGACTTGATTTTAATTTTAAAGAGATCAAGGTACCGTAGACATATATTTTTATGATGAAGGAAAACAAATTATCATATTTTGAAATTTATATCTTTTAGTACGCAAATTCCATCAGTGTACCAAACACCATGTGTGTTAAAACTCAGTAGTTAGAGATGAAAGCTACCAAGGAGTTATCACTAGAATTAATCGAGCATCAATCAAACAATCTAGTTCACTATTGTGTAAGTGAAAAGTCAAAATTATGCAAGAAATTTTTTTAAAGAGACCACTGTATAGTAGATAATTAATTCAGTATTGAGGACAACAAATTTTCATAATTTTAATTTCTTTTAGGATACTAATGCTATCTAGGTACCAAATATGTTTCCAAGTAGTGTTAAAATCCAGTAGTTAGTAATTAAACTTGTAAAGGAATTATCACAGGACATAGTCTAGCATCAATTATACAACCTAGCTTACTATTGCATAAGTGAAAAGTCAGAAAACTGTGCAAGAATTAATTTTTATTGTAAAGAGACCGTAGATAGTAAGCAACATTTAAGGGATGAGACTTATTTCTTTATGGATGAGGATTTGATGAACCAACATTTCTTTATTCTAATGGATTTATGCTGCACAATCTGAAGATATTTATAGAGGTATGAAACTTTCTAAAAGACAAAACTTGCTCATTTTCTAATAACTTATTCACATATTTTGTATGTTACACTAAATGTAAATCAAAACAAATGCTTTACTTAGAAAAGTTTTTTACCACATAACAGGAAAAAATTAACAATAACTTTCTGAAATATAAAACAGGATTCACGAATAGATTGCACACCATCCAACTTAAAAAAATCTCAATGTGTATAATTTTTTTTTTAAAAAACTCAATGTGTAAAATAATGAACAACCAATATTTAGCTTAAGTATTTACTCAATTAGTGAAGGTTAAATTCAACACTAAAGTCTATTTTAAACCAGGAAGTACTTATTATTGAAGAGCAAAAAGTTAAGAAATGTTAAATTTTATTGACAAATAAAAAGCAGAAAAAATTTAAAAATTAATAAAAGCTATTAATATAATAGTCAGAAAACACACTATTAAAATTATTTTCTGTGTATAAAACAAATTCAAGACTTTCCAAGAAAAGTAACAGTTGCTTTTTTCAATGCATTTGTTAAAAATTTCCTTTGAATATTTTGCATTAAAAGTTTGGCAATATGTATTTTTGTTCTCAGCCATAACTTTTATCATAAGTAAAAAAAAATCGAAACAAACGATCAAAATTAAATTTTTAAGGTAATGCTCGCCATACACACGATTTTTTTAAAAGAAATAATCATAATATTAAGTTGATTTGCACATATGACGCGAACTGTTCAAGCCCCGCCTACAAAAGCGGCATGACGCTTTTCTACAAAAAGTTGTTCTCACTTCCATGGTTTCGCGCATTAGTTCGTTTCTGCCGAGGCAGTTGCGCAATCGCGGAACCAGTTTTTAATACAAGAAACACACTTGCGGCTCTTAACTGAAAGTAACATTTTTAAAAAAAAGATATAATCGGAAAAATATTTTAAGATGCGTAAAAAACCGTGTGTAAGCGTAGAGATGACTAGAAATGCGTACATTTTATATGTAATGCATAAAAGTTGGCAGGTAGAAGATTGTTTTCGAATTGTATAATTGTTTGATGATTGACAAATGTACAATACGGAAGAAAGATATTTATGAATACATTCTACACTGAAACTTACTTCTGCAACCTGGCATTATGCTCATCTACTTCATTTTCAGGTGGTTTATCATCACCTTCTTTCCTTCTCCTCTTCTTTTTTGATATTTTAATAGATGATTTTTCAGGAGACGCATCATTCTTGCTATGCTTGAAGCAAAATGACTGTAAAATAAAATTTTATTAAAAATAAAAATATTTATACTAATTGTAAAGTATTATTATAACAAGTATTCACAAACGATTGAAAAGGTATATACCTGCATTTTTACACCTTGCTCACTTGAATCGATAGGTGTAGTTTTCATTTCCATTTCTAAACCATTTTCAATGGCGCAAGTAACATGATATGCTACTTTGCACTGTTTTACCTGAAATTAACATACCAAATAAATATTTACTTTACTGTGCACGGACTGACATACATATGCACCAACTATTTTACACGGTGACAAACTTCCCTCAATTAATTGTAATTTTTTTAGAACATGTTCTTATAAATTGTACTCTGTTTTAACACAAATAATAATGCTATCAATCTGAAACATTTTTAAACACTATGAATAAGGAAATGATATAAATTATGAGTTTCAAACTTTCTTGCTAAATAAGAAAACCTAATTAAAAAGCAAAAAGTTAACTTCTGATATAGAAATAACCATACAAATGTCAATTTTAAAAGATAAAAGATGATCAGTAAAAGTATGGGTATTTCAAAGAGAAATAAAGTGTTTTTGCATTTGTATTAGGTAAAAGTTGCGAGAGAGGGAAAACTTCATAAGTTTAAAAATTTATTTAAAATTTTTGTTTATTTTAAGATATTTTAAACTTATTTATTAAAAGGCAAAAAAGACATATTCAAAACTAATTAAATAGCATAAACAACTTGTACAAATGATTGTACATTTTTCAATAGAAAAACTGAAATATACTTCATTTACATGTTTTTATCCTATTTGCAGAGAATTAATCAGAAAACAGATCCAAAATATGAAAGACTCCAAAAATATGAAAGACTTTAGCAAAACTGAGTTTAATTGACAAAACTAAACCTTTACAAAAATTAAGTAATGATTAATCCCCTAGTGCATCTTATTCAACAAAATCAAATTGCCAGCACCTGCTTTCAATCTTTTTCAATCAACGGATTTAAGTTATAACTGAATAGTTTTTATACACTTTTGGAAGCATACTAAGATGAAAAAATATTATACCTCTTAAAAAAAAAATTATCAATTTCATTATATTGACAGCATTTAAGTAAGCATGAACAAAAAAAAAAAAATAAAAAACACAGTTTATAAATCAAATTCTAAATATCATCAAACACTAAAATATAATCATACAAAAAGTTTAAGATAAAAACATATTCAGTTGATATACATACAAACAGAAATTGAAAAGCACATTCACTTACTGAACACTGTATGCAAGCGCCTACTCTTTCTCGGCACAGTGTGCATATAAGTGCCCACCTGCTAGCCTGAAAGAGTAAAAAATTAAAATGAATTTCCATTTAGAGAGTAGGATTAGAAGTTGAGATAAACACTTAGAGCAAAAATTTTCATACAGTGATAGAAATCGCATTAATCAAAAAGGCCTTAATATTTTCAAGGAATTGAAATTTAAAAATAAATACAATTAAAATTATATTAAATTCAAATTATACAACTGCAACAAAATGAATTATGAATTTAAAGTGAAACATATACAAGTTAAAATAAGATTTTTACATTAAAAATATATAAATACAATAAAATTGGCCAATTCCCTGTCAAAGCCAATGCAACTCTCTAATTAATTTAACTATTATAATGTTTTAACAATCAAATGAGTACTAATTTTTTGAACAATCTAATTCATTATTTCCAAGAGACGTGATTTAAAAATAATTATAGAATAGAAATATTTCCAATAATTGTGTAATAAAAACAAAATATAATAGGACAGATTAAAATGTTAGCAATTAATATTTAACACTTTTTTTTTCTCTATAAACTTAAGAGAGCATTTTTACTATTTTAGTTCACCTGGTCTCCCTAAATTGCACCTATCATATTTTCAATTTCCCAAACAGGGTCGATTGTGAGCTCAACTCAAAAATCCAGAAAATTTTTTGAGTAAAATCATTAATGATACATTTAAAAAAATTACCTAATGTCTATATAAATTTAAGTCATTGATATTTTCAAAACATGAAATTCTAAATAAATTGTATGTTGCATAATTTAAATGAATAATTATGTATAAGTTTACTTTTATCTCTAATCAAATTTATTCTACCCAAAAAAAATATTTACAAATGAAAAATAAGCCAAGTATAAATTTTAGTTTTAATATTTCTAAATAAAATATGTAATGATATAAGAATTTTTATACATAAATGTAATTGATGATTTCTTGAAATTTCTGGACCTTGGATTTCCAGATAGTGATTAGCAAAAAAAAAAAAAAAAAAAAAAAAAAAAAAACAGGAAATACGGATTTTCTCCAGAGCACAATCATCTCTGCCCAAAGCAAAAATTTAAATGAATATTTTTAATTTTTACTTCATTGAAAAAGTTACAGTAAAAAACAAAATTGAGACTGTGCTAGAAAATAATCCATATTGCAAATAAAAGTTTAAGTTTAAGCCAGTTAAAACTTTTCAGTTCTTTAAGTATACAGCAATAGTTTCAATTTGAAACTTGTCAATGATTGAATAAATAAATGAGAAAAAGATAACATACTGGTATTTGAGATATCCTCATGATTGGTTCCATTTTTTCAGGATCACCAATGCTAACTTCAGGTATCCATAATGCACAACTAACATGAGCCCACTTTTCACCACTACTGTAAATAAAAAAAATTGAAAGAATTGACATTTTCAATAGAATTCCAAATTGACATTTCAAAGAAAAATGTATCACACAAAATTTTGAAATTAAATTTTATGATTACAACTAATACCAAAGTACAATTACAAATATTTATTTATATTTATAAACAATCAATTTAATATCTATCTTTGTAAGATCTTGATAACAACTAATCTTGATCATTATTGTTGACTTGATTAAGTAGTTTTGATTATGAGAAATTTTGATTAAAGTTTTCCCTAACTCTAGTTTACTTTCAATGATAGCTAAAATTACTATGAAAAAATTTAGTGAAGAGACAAAAAGTAAGCATCAGTGCTAATTTCATACTAAAAAGTTTTTTTTATTTATTTTAAATTTCTATGGAAATATTTTACAGTACAAATATAAACATATTTAGAATAATTTATCATAAACAATAAAAAAAAAATAATTTAAATAGCGTATTGTACAACAGTTAAATATTTTCTGAAGTTTTCAAATAAAAAATTGTCGGAGCTCCAAAAAGAAATTTTAATTATAACATAACAAAGAATTTTTACCTGGTACACTTCATTGCTCCTCCCGTGTTGGGACAAAGAACACAAGGAGGTTTGACATTTGCAGCACATGGACGACAAACCCAACTACCTTCTGGAATAGCCATTATTCCATAACATGCTTGATGGACACAAATATTACAAATATCACAGAATACCATTTCATTGCCATCCTCATTTTCTCTCTGCAATCAAGGATATAGATTTGAAGTAATAATTTATACATAATACATGAAAAGAGTGAAACACTAAAACAAGTTATTTTCAATAATTAAGACATAATTTTTTTATCATAAAATTATTTTTTCTTTATAATTTTTTTCTTCTTATAAGACATTTTTTCATGGAAAATAAGTTGTTTTTTTTTTTTTTTTGAAAAATTCAAAAACATATAAAGAACACAATGAAACCACATAAAAGGTATATACTTTATTTTACTTCTATTCTAAACTTTGGAGACACTAAATTATCTAAAAAAAAAAAAAAAAAAAAAAAAAAACATCTAGGGCACAGTTTGTAAGTTCAGTAACAAGAATAAAATTTGTAAAAAATTACAGTAGCAATATGTGTTTGCACTATTTTTTTAAAATAAAATTCAAATGAAATATAAATAATAAAATTTATAAAACATAATAAAAAAGAAAATGTATAGCGTTTTTGGCACTTAACAGTTTTAAAAAATACTTTACTGAATATTGCTGTTCATCTATTGATAAGTTTAGTATTTAAATTAGTTTATTTTTATTGATATAAAATTTAAAATAAATACAGATTATGTTATCTTAATACTTTCAAATAAAAAATTATTTTTTTAAAAATTATAAAATTTTTTTGTTTTGTTTTATTTATTAGATTTAAAGAACAAAATCAAATTGAATTAAACTAGCTGTTGGCTTATTATAAATTGGATAATATGTTCAACAAATTTAAAATTCTGAAAAAAAATATGAACTCACTGCTCTACAGACATCACAAACTACATTTTCATCATATTCAATGCCAAGTCCTTTCTCTGTCTTCAAGGCATCTTGAAATCCATTAGAGCACTAAATTGAAAATTTTTAAATGAACTGATTAAAGAGCAAAAGAGAAGTTTATAACATTCAAAACAATGAAACTAGATCACATACGTCTTTTATCCCATAATTTTTAATACTATAATGGGAGAGAAGTTGATATCTAAATTAAAAACATAACACGATTCAAATATAATTAGTTAAAATAACCCCAAGTGTATTAAAAAAAAAAAAAAAAACACCCAGCTCTATTTGCCTTTTGATCCCTATAAATGCGCCCTCTTTACCCTTTTTGTAAAAATAAGTCGCCATCTCTTAGAAACACTGCCTTTTTACTTACATTCATTTTAAAAAAATAGTAAATAAGTCACTGTTTAAATAACAATTACACTTAAGTAAAATTATCTGTGTTTATAGGTTTAATTCTGATTAAACTGATTAAAATTTTATAAGTTTCTCTTTTTTTCAAGGGCATTATATTGATGAATTTTTTAAGAGATTTAAAAAAAAAAATTTAAATAAAGACTATTTTTCAAAAAAAATTGCCTTTTTAATGGCCATTCTTTCATAATTTTCTTTTTAAATTATACTGAAAAACTTTCAAGTTGTTTATCAATTAATAATTTTTTCCTTAATTTACTTTTTTTTGAGGAAAAAAATTATACTCAGAGATTGCTTTTAAGCATGCCTTTGACTAATTTTCATAAACTACAAGTTTTTCTCTCGTTCTGATAATAGGAGAAAATTACTTTTTGAAATATATACACAAAATAGTATAAGAGGGTAATTTAAAAATGATTGATGTTTAAAAATTATTTGACGTGCCATAAGTATCTTAATACTTTTTTTACTTGTTTTGGTGAAAAACTCTTAACTGCCATTTTTAGAAAAAGTTGGGAAAAGTGACACAAATGGAAACTATTTAGTTCAGTAAATTACAGGTTCTGCAAATTGAATTTGTGAATTTTAAGCATTCATAAAGCCATTCCAATATTTTAATTTTTTTGTATAAATAAAAATTTTTTTAACCACCATTTTTAGAAAAAGTTTGGAAGAATGACTTAAATAGAAACTATATATTTCACTAAAATATTGGTTCTGAGAAAAAAATGAATTCTTTCAGTGTTCTTTGAATCATTCCAATTTTGATCAATTTTTCAACAAAATAATGTTACTTTCGGTTGCCATTTTTTAAAAAGAAAAAAAAAAAAAATAAAGATTGAAACTCGGTGTAAGGCACCATGTTAAAAATAACATGAAAAGAAACTATTTATCGAATAAAAATATAAAAGCTCCCTGATGCATATTAGAGAAGTTTTAAGTGTACATTACAAATAATGATTTCGGAAACTTTTTTTAAATATTTCTTTTTTAATCAAAAAACAGTTCTGGATTTACATTTGTTTATGCTATCAATTTCTTGCTATTAAATTTTTAGTTACAATTTCAAATTTATATTAATATAGATAAATTAGGAATACTCAGCTGGTTTAACATTACATGACAGCAAATGCATTTATTAAACGATAAGAAAATTTTTATTCCGAAACTAAAATGATTTCATGAAGACAATAAAGAAATTTTAAAAATAGCACAAAATGTACCCACTATCAATTATGAAGAAGAAGAAAATTTCAGCAATAGAATTTAGAAATTATTCAAAAAAACATTTGACCTTTAACAATAATCTCATAAAAATTTTATTAACTTAAAAACTAAAATCATTTGATAAATATTAAAAACACTGAAAAAAATGTAAAAACATATCATTTTCAGTTAAAAAAACAAAACTAACCTGCAACTCAAAATCTTCTAAAACACGTTCCATAGTTTCTTCTTTTATATGTTGCTTTCCTAAAATTAAAAAGAAACAAATCTCTATTAGAAGTAGCAAAAAAACAATCCTCTTTTTAAAAAATAAAACACAAATCTTTAATGTGAACACTTTTTTTCAATAAAAGAAATAAATTAGATTTTTGAGCTCAAATCAGCCATATTTCATAAGATATTAATGTTATTAATTCTGGTGAGTTTGAAGTGAAAAATTTTTTGAGTTATTTATAGATATATTGTTATAAAAGGCGACATGGTTGCTAGATTTTGAATAACTCGCTTTTTTGGCAGTCCTGATTTGGCCACTTCCCATTTGTTTATTACTGTTTGTTCTTGTTGCAAGCTGTGCACCATCTTACTTTAGTGTTAGCATATTGTTCGAGAAACAATTAAGTTTATACATTATAATTCAGGTTTAAATTTGAAAGTTAGCATATATTATTGACAAGGTAAGAAGTGTTTTATAGCGATTCTTTTCTCAAATGTTAGGTTTACATATTTATTATTGATCAAACCATATGTTACTACTACTTTACTATTTCAGAATTATTGTTAAAATTATATTACCCTATATAATTTTAACATTAATAAAATGATATAAGCATATCGTTTTTTTCATTTTTTCTTCTTCTTATAGGGTAAGCCAACCAGTGAAGGAACATTTCATATATATTGATTAAAAATAAAAATTTGAAAGCTTTTTTTTAGATTGATTGGTAGCAATAGTTTACTGCCAAACAATAAGAATTCATCTAGCAATGTTTTGGATTACCTGGTCAAATAGACTTCTCTGGAAAAATTTTTGAATTTGTTATTATCTCTGCAACACCTTGTTTCTTTGAAAAAATTATAAGGTGAGTGTTTGTATTTATATGTTTGAAGTGGAATTAATTGCATGTAATAGTTTTATTTTTCTCACTGTGAAAAAGAGAATTCAAAATATAGTTATTGAAGTTGCATTGTTTTTTTTATTTATTTTTTTTTTAAGCATTATAGCATAATAAAGTACTGAGATAAGGGGGTGTTTATTCACTGGATCACCAAACGATGAAAAACCAGTGACGGAACAAGTGTTCCTTTACTGGGTTTTTTTCTAAGTTGATGAAAATAAAAGATAAACTTTAACTTTCTTGTACCTTGAGTGATGTTCCGCATCAAAAGTATGTTAAAAATACGAAAAACAACTTCTAACCAGTGAGGGAACAGGCATGTTCTTTTACTGGGCATAGATTTCCCAGTGAATGAACAGTATGTGTTAATATGTTGACACTTTAATTTTCAATTCATGATTACAAAAAAAAATTAAAATTTTCCAAGTATTTATGTGTTATAATTTCAAGAATAGGCTTGTTTTTAAATATGTATATGGCTTATAAATTCATAAAGAGCATTAAAAAATAACCAAAATTAAGTGTTCCTTTACTGGGTGTTCATTCACTGGTAAGAGCTGTTCCTTCACTTGGTCCTTGTTATTTGAACCTCCAAAACTTTAAAACAATATTATGTAAGTTCTCTACAATTTTTTTACATAATTTGCAATTAGTAACAAATATGTTGACACTGTCATTTAACTAAAATTACGAATTTTGAAATTAATAAGATTTTTTAAAAAGCAAGCGAAGCTTAAGTGTTCCCTTACTGGTTAGTTTACCCTATAGCGACACCTTTATTAGTTATTGCATGTGGTATTGTAAATTACTGTTTAGGCATATGTCAGCTTTTAAGATTGTGTATCCGTAACAAGGTACTAATTGTTTCTTAATCATTCTTTTACGGATATAGATTTCATGTTTTCATTATCTCCCAAATCGCATGCTTACAGTATTGATCACGTTGTGAGCAAAATGGCATTAAAATACACTGGAAACAAAAACCCGGAAGTATAGGCGGTATAGAGCTTGCAGTGCTCCCTAGTGTAGAAAACACCACTCATATATTCTGGTATTTTTTAATTATAAAACAAAACAGTCCCATAGGTACAAAAAAATATATAAGATTATCAGAATTAAATTTCTACTAAAATATAAAATGCAGAAAAATTAGTTTGAAAAAAAAAATTTCCCCATTCATATTCACAAATTTATCAATAATTGTATTTGTACATTAAAGAAATTTCAATGATGAATAATTGTTTCTCTTAGACCTAAATAACTGCAATTAAGTTCAAATTTGAAAAATTATAGTTTTTAAGTTACTTATCTAAGATTTTATCTTTAATGGAGAAAGAGACATAAGTGTTTCATGCTGTATTTTAACACCGTAATTTGTTAAAATGCTAAAGATAATATTTTTCATTTACTTTGCCCTAAATTAATACAAAATAAGGAAAAATAAGTTTAATAAAAATTCTGCATCAAAAAGAAAATAGAATTTTTGTGCATGATTTTAAACATTTCATACCCCCATCTTCTCTGTATTCATTAAATAATATCAGCCACTGTGTATCCAAGTCATCCATGTCATACTTGCAGATTTTCTCAGCTTTTGTGCCAGTATCAGTTAAAATATGATGCTCACTGGAGAAGAAATTATCCTCAGTTGTTCTCATTAGTTTCTTTGGTCTGCAAAAGTAAAACAAATGTTGCATGTAAGTAACTAATTGACAACTATTTAAATCACTCAATGATTAAAATAAATAATTTACAACTACTTACAGTTTAAATAGAACGGCTTTGCTTCTTTCCCTCAATATCCTAGGGGAAAAAAAAAAAAAAAAAAAACATTATTGAAACTTGCAATAACAAACTATATACCAACAAACTGATGCGTCGGTTTAAAGGTATTATATAAAAAAGTAGTTGAAAGATACATCTACAATAAAAATAAATTATACAATACAATACAATAACAATAAAAAATATTCCATTTTGAAATTTTTTGCTTTAAAAAAAAAAACAAAACATACCATTTATTAAAAATATTTACAGTACCGCTCAAAAGTATCAATACACCTAGAAGCTTATAAAAAAAAATAGCAAAATTAAAAGTGTCATAACTTCTTTAAAAATGATCAAATATGCTTCTGCTTTAGTTCATTTTGAAGCTTAAAATCTCTACTTTTATGTACTCTAATTGTTTTTAATTAATATATTTTGCAACTATGTACAATTACACTCTAAACAATCATAGAAAATTGTATTAATTGTTTGTGAAGTTTGACGCGATGTACGGGCACAAAGGGGTTAGATATTGTTAATTTTTAATATACCATTGAAAAATTTGGACTTTTAGCTTTCATTTAAAAAAAAAAAAAAAAAATCCAAAAAACATGTTTTTTGACGAAGTTATTGTCAAATAAAAAAAAAGTTTTCTTTTTCAGAATTTAATGATTTTTCAGCAATTATAATGAATTTTAGTGTAATTATAATATGATATGAAAATTTTTTAATTAAAATAAATTAAAATTTAATATTTCTCGATAATATTATTTCATAATTTATTATAACAATTTTAACTTTTTTTTTTTGGAAAATATAATAATGAAATAAGAATCAACGTTTACAATTTAATATTTTGAAATTTATTTTTTCGTATTTCTCTCAGAAAAAATTTGAAAACAAAAATGTAATAACGAATAAATATTTTACATCATATTTTGTTTTCTTGAAAATATCCTCCCCGCGCTTTTATAACTGCAGCACACACTCGAGGCATCCGATCAATCAGCTTTTTTAATGTTATCTTGTCTATTTTTCGCCACTGCTCTTGAAGGACTTTCCACATATGATTTATGCTAGTTAATCGCACGTCTCGAATTTGGCGATCCAATTGATCCCACAGTAGTTCAATAGGATTACAGTCTGGGCTTTGTGGGGGCCACACCATATTCTGAAGCACATTATCTTTTTGTTTTTTTTTCCAAATAAGTTTTGCACAGTTTCGATGTGTGTTTTGGATCATTGTCTTGCTGTAACACAAATTTTTTTCCACAAATTCGAATGCCTGATGGAATAGTATGATGTTGAAGGATGCTGTGATATCTTTCTTTGTTTAATATCCTTTCAATTCTTACAATATCTCCCACAGAACTGCCTCCAAAACATCCCCATACCATGACAGATCCACCACCATGTTTGAGAGTTGGCTGAATACACTGTTCAAGCATTCGTTCACCAGGCAAACGTCGAACGTAAAATCTTCGTTTTGATCCAAAGAGCTCGAATTTCAACTCGTCGGTAAACAAGACTTTTTTCCATTGAGAGTCAGTCCATTTTTGATGTTTTCTTGCCCAAGCAAATCTTTTCTTTCGATTGATCGGCTTTAAAAGAGGTTTTTTTTGCAGCTATACGTCCTATCAAATTAGCATCATTTAGACGTCGTTTTACTGTTGCAACCGATACTTCTGAATCTCTTGTTGCGTTCAATTCCCGTCTAATATCTGGTGCTGTTTTAAATCGGTTCAGTTTACAAATAAATTTATCTTTTTGTTTCGTTGTCACTGGAGGTCTACCAGATCGCAAAATGTTGTTAATTTCTCCTGATTTTTTGTACCTTTGAAGAGTATATTGCACACCATATAAACTAACATTTTCTAAACGACATATTTCTCGTAATGAATGTCCTGCGTTACTTAGACTTATAATAGCAGATCGTTGTCGATACGATATTTCCTTTCCTCCTGGAGCCATTGTAATTAGACAGTTGTATATTCAATGTCAACTCATTTATTGCTCGAAAAATACTGTTTAAAGTTTTAAAACAAGAGAATTTTTATCATAATTACATTTTTGTTTTCAAATTTTTTCTGAGAAAAATAAATTTCAAAATATTAAATTGTAAACGTTGATTCTTCTTTCATTATTATATTTTCCAAAAAAAAAAAAAGTCAAAATTGTTATTGTAGAGGCTGTTGGTTGTGACAGCTGAGATAGCATGAAAATCCAAGGTAGAAGGATCGAGGATTGGATCGAAGATCGAAGGTAGGAGGACAAACCTAAATAGTTCCTGTGCGGAATTCATTATAATTGCTGAAAAATCATTAAATTCTGAAGAAAAAAAAAACCTTTTTTTTTTATTTGACAATAGCTTCGTCAAAAAACATGTTTTTTGGGATTTTTTTCTTTAAATGCAAGCTAAAAGTTTAAATTTTTTAATGGTATAATAAAAATTAACAATATCTAACCCCTTTGTGCCCGTACATCGCGTCAAACTTCACAAAAAATTAATACAATTTTCTATGATTGTTTAGAGTGTAATTGTACATAGTTCCAAAATATATTAATTAAAAACAATTAGAGTACATAAAAGTAGAGATTTTAAGCTTCAAAATGAGCTAAAGCAGAAGCATTTTTGATCATTTTTAAAGAAGTTATGACACTTTGAATTTTGCCATTTTTTTAAATAAGTTTCTAGGTGTACTGATACTTTTGAGCGGTACTGTAAGTATTTTGTTAAGAACACTTAGAAAAGGTATGAAGTTCCAATTTCAAAAAATGTAATTATCACAATTTCATGGGCATAATCCACAAATTACAAACATGAAAAGCGCCACAGCGGATAATCTAATAAAACTATTTTCTGGGCACCAGACAATGCGACTTTCCTATTGATTTTTATCAACCAATAAACTGCATGGGACCATTTACACTATGCACAAAACCTCATTGGTGAAATGTATTTACATGCTTAAAACTAGCCAATCAGGTTCCTGTTCCCATTTTCAAAATTGCAAATGAGATTTTTAATTTTTTTTGCATCCAGTGTACAGCCCCTAAAACATAATCGTGTATTTGCTCCCTCATTTTCTTGCGAATGCTCATATATGACATTAATTCACTCACATATGATATAGATTCTGCCAGTGGGAAAAGCTTTGCAATAAAGCTTCTTTTAATAAAAAAACGTCATCCAAAGCCTGGCTATCATAGAAGTTTAACGTACTATCACTGTGTAAAACTTTACTACCATATTTAACAGAGAATGCGCCAGTTATGCAACTGAATTCAAAGTTAGTTATCTGAAGAAGTTGGAAAATGTGAGTAGATTAACCAAAAGTGCACTTATTGCACAAAACAAAGAAAAATTAGCTGCAAGTAACTGCTCAAGACTATCATTTTGGAAAGGCATACATGCACGGCCAGATTTATAAATTCAGCTCTTTCCCTAGATTTTAGGAGAGGCAAAGGTTATGGTATTCCTGTACTAAACGACCTTCTGTGAAACAAAATTTTTATGCTGAACGATTACTCGTATAATCCACAAATTATCTGCTGAAATCTTTTCATTGGCTAGGTTTATCGTCAGCAGGTTATAAGTTGCCGCGGATCATATGCAAGAAATTTCAGTATCTAGTATTTTAAGACAACAAAACAAGACAATAAAATTAAACAAAGGTTCATGTGATGCATAAATATTTAGAGTCAGGTAATATTTCTTATCTTATCACTTGCTGATTTTTAGCTTAGTGATAAAGTGAAGTTGGTAGAAAAATTAGAAGTGACTTTTTATTTCATTTCTGAAATATTCCTATTATTTTAAGGAGTGAACAAAATACAATCTGTTATGTCAAAATTCTACCCTTAATTTAATCCTAACATTAAAAGAAATTTTGAAATTGATATTTACTTAGTAATATTAATATATTCTTAGGATTCCGTAAAAATTTAAATTGTGTACAAGTCGAAGTCTGACACATAGAAAAATACTGAGCCAAAGAAATGAACTATGGTCTGATTCAAATCACTTTTTATACTACATTTAAAAAAAAAGTAATGATGGAAATTCAAAAATTAATATTGCTCAAATTTATCAAAATAAAGCTATCAATTCAGAAGCGAAAGATTTTAGAAAGAGACTCTACCTAACATCTGGATTAGGCACATTCTTTGAATTCACTGGAACTTGCACACCTCTTTCCCATTCTTGTTTCCAGGAATCACTAACATCCCAAAACTCAGCCTCATCGAGTTGCTCATTGTCAGGTAGCTTCATAGCACTAATAAGATCTTTTCTAAATAACTACAAAGAAACATTATGTTTTAGTTGAGTGAAACATATTTATACCATTTAAACAGTGTAAGTATTTGAATTTAAATAATTTTCCCTCTGTAAAATAGAAAATAAATTTTGTATTACATGGGATTACATAAATTGAAATAATACAATCATTAAGGATAATACTGCTTCAAACTTGAAAGGAAAAAAAAAAAAAAAAAAACATCAGTCAATAATCAGTAACAGAAAATCAAAAACTATAATTAACTCATATCAATAAAGAAAATAAGCATTTTTATCTGATCTTCATACAATTAAAATAAAATGTCAATTTCTTTTAAAGTTTGTAAAAAGCTGTGTATTATTCTTTCATTAAACAAAAATACCAGCAGGATGGAAATAAAAAGCAACATGTTTATAACTTAGAGTCATTAAACAGAATAGAGGATTTAAATACATATTACAGATCTGAAAAATAATGTTTGCTAACGTAATACAAGATTTTAAAATTTAAACACTACCTCATCAGGCTTTTCTTTCCTACAAGAACTGTTATATATCTTGTGTAAAGGGGGTGCATCACCAAAATTAACAGCAACAGCTTGCCCACCTAAAAAATAATATATTGCTCAAAATGAGGTGGAACTTAAATTAAATAAGTATTTTAATTGATGTATACATTTTTTTTTTATTTACTCACTGCAACAAAATAGTGCAAAAACATTTTTATCTTATTTAGAAAGGTTAGTCTAAGAAGAATTATTAATAGTTAGAATAAGTCAAAACTGTTAAAACCTAGAGAAAAAAAAAAATTTTTTAAAAGAAAAATATTTTTGTTTTTAATTTTAATTATGTAACACAGCGTAAAATTAAGTACAAAATTTTCAGATTGAGGTGTAAAATTACTATCATGCAAACTATATTTCCCCAAATCACGAGAACAAGCAAGTTGCATCAAGCCAAAATAAATATAAACGGAACTAAGTAACTGACGAAGCACAAAATAGTATGCTAGTAGGAATGAGACAAATGCACAGCACCTAAGATTGACGTTCTTTAAATACTGGTGAAATTAATTGGCATAGATGTCTGACTTCACTGATCTGCGATCTTCAAGGAACTTCGAACGGCTCAAAAACCATGAAAATAGAATTAGTTGGATGGAGACAATCGGCACCTGAAGCAACTATTGTGACACAAATTTATTGATGGTTTGTTACACTTTGAACATAAAAATCTTCAGGTTCGGAATGTTACAATGCATTTTATTTATGGAATATTTTTCAATATTATTTTATTACTAAAAACCTTAGGTAAGAGAACTCAAAGTAAAACCAGTGTTAACGTTTTTAGAAGGTTTGGGAAAGCGTTTAAGAAGGGTGTCCCTAAGCGGTTTTAGAATGGCAACCTGACTGGCCTACCCGTTTTGTAAAAATAAGCCCCCATTCCTTAAAAGCACTACCTTTTTATTTTATTTTCTCAGGAAAAGGCTTTTACTTTATCACCTGTTTTAATGAAAAATCTAAAGAAAAAACCCTCCTCCTTCACACCATATAAAACTTGTCCAAGATAAGCAGCCCCTTTTACTTCTTGAAAAAAGTAGAATTTATGTGTGGTTTCAAATACCAGGAAAAATGGGAGAGGGAGAATACTAATTACTGTCCTCATCGAATTTCATCGTTTTATAATCAATAAAACGGTTTACAATAGGAGAATATTCTGTGCTCTTCTGATATAAATTTAACCTTGTTTCAAACGTGTTGATCTTTTAGACACGTATTTTCTACTCTTACTAGTTACTTTTTTAAAACCAAAATAATAATTTTAAAAAAAAGTTGAAGAAAAAAGCAAAATCATAATATTGAAGAACTAGAAAAAAATTAGCTTAAGCTGTAGCTGAATTGAATACTCTATATTAGGGATGTAACGAATATTCGGCTACTATTCAGTATTCGGACCTTTTACTGAATATTCAGTTGGTCATATAATCAAAGTATTTTTTAGAAAAGTGTCTCTTCACTAAGTGTTTTTTTTTTTTTTTTTGGAGGAATTTGGACCAAATCAGGAACGACCGACCATATCAAGAAAAAGTCAGTGTTGTCACTATGCGAAAAACTCACGTATATTTTTCATTTTCTCACATTATAAAAATGTTAAGGCTAGAAATTTGCACTCTCTATAAAAAAAATTTCAAAATGCAGAAATATTGCTTTTTTTCGATTTTTTTTTTTTTTGGAAATCTAGTATTTTTTATTGATTTCTCCTTCTTTTCTACCTTAATTCTGCTTATTTCATTACCCTCGTTGCCCATCTTATTCAAAACGGAACATCCCCCCTGGGAATCCCTTTCAGAACACATGAGATTGATTGAGATGCAAAATATCTTCCACTTGGAAATGAAGGAATAAAAAGAAAACAAATACTGATAAAGATGAACAGAACAAAACAAATACAGACATAATTCAGCTAATGAAAAAAAATAGAGACAGTTAAGTATTAAGCGAAATGGGAGAAAATGTAATGATAAGGCAAAATAAGGCCTTATAATAATATGGCAAAAAAAAAAAAAAAAAAAAAATAGAAGATATAAATAATGATATTATTAATTATATAATAATTGAGGAAAAAAAATTTTTAAAGCCCATTCTTGTTCTCTAATAGATTTTAAAAATCTCACTCTGCTTTTAGCAAAGAGTGAGAAATTTTCCCTCATTTTTTTTTTTTTTTTTTTTCTACGTTGAAAACCCTGGAAGTGTACAGTTCTCTAAGAGACTGATCACTGAAGTTATATGAACTCCCATTTGATGTATTTTGCTTTTCAGGCAAGCTTGTCTTATTTGTATTCTTATATATTCAGAAATTTCAATTATTATTTATATTCATCAACTTATGTATTTGTGGTGTCCTTTTGCAATTACGTATTTCGAAATCATGCTCCTTCAGCTACCCATGACTGGATGAAAAATATGTGCTCGAGCAAGCCATGTATCATTTTGACAATTCTCTTCATCACTGAAAGATAGCCCTGCCGCCACTGCAAAATTTAGACTAAGGTTCTTTACCTAGGAGGGCGGTTGAATATGCAGAGAGTGCAGATAGGTCTTCAGAAGCATATATGTCTTATGTTTCATTGAATAAAATGTTAAATTTTAATTTAACATACTCATGATACTACAACAAAGTCTCATATTTATTTCTCTTGACATTTAATAAATAATAACTAAAGTACAAGAAAAACATAATGTACGTAATTGTCACAAAGAAAAAATTTGCACACATTTGTCAACAGACCTGTATAATATACACGTACGAGAAAATTTTTTCATATTACTAAAAAGAAGAAATCTTGCAAATGCTATTTAAAATTACATACACATGATTTAAAATCATGAATGGCAATTTCTACTTACAAGATTTAAAATTATATTGTTATAATTTTATATCAAATATCCTGTCCAGCATTAATGCAATTCAAAAACTACTCTTAGGTTTTGTGTTCAAGAGATTTAAAAACTATACATCAGACTTCATATTCACAGGATTTTAAAATCGAACATCGAAATTCGTATTCACACCATTTAAATATCAAATAATGAAGATTCATATTTAGGCAGATTTAAAATCAAACATTGAAATTTGCATTGAGATTTTAAAATGAAACAACGATTCAAATTAACGCGATTTTAAAATCAAACATCGAGATTCTTAGTAACGCAACTTTATAATCAAACATTGAGATTCAAAGATCACACATTGAGATTCATATTCAAACAATTTAAACAAATAAATAAAATCTCGCATCAACATTTATATACAAACATTTATAACATTCTGTGGATAAATACTTCCTACGTACACTTTTTTCTTGCTCAAATTCAAGTCTTTAAATTATTTAAAAAGTGCTTTTGCACATATTTTTGGATTTCTATATTCAGCTTTTTTGGCATTTTTACCAAATTTATTCCATTGGTATGAATCAATATAGAGATCTATAAAAACTAATCATTTTTCAAAAAAATCTGATTTTCAAACAAATTTCGCCACAATGAGATAGCGTCAGAAGAGGAGTTGAAACCAGTAAAGTTCATCAATGCAAGCAGAAAGGTTTACAATTAAGATTTTGTTCCCACGGAAAGTTTTCCACTTTATCTAAGTCTTGTTGTCTACAATTAATGATCTTCTAATTATAAGTTTTTGACACCTTAACCCTATTTTTCAATGGCTGCAGATGAGAAAGGAAACAAAACAAACTATACATAAATTCAATAAATATATAAATAAATAAAAATAATAATGAAAGCAGATCCAATAAAAAAAATACAAAATATCTTAACATAAAATAAAATAGTTCCTAAAAAATGATTGAAGCATACTTTCCCCTTAGATAAAGACATAAAAAAATATACTTAAATTGAAACATAGATAAAATGATGAAAATGTAATTAAAATAATTTTATTTAAAAAAAAAAAAACTTACGTGAACAATCCTCATCTTCACTAGTACTTGCTAGACGTCTTCTTTTAGAAACAGCTAAAATATAAATACACTCATGAGACTTTGAAATAAAGCATATCATCTTGAATAGAATAAAGGTTAAAATTAACAATACTTATAAATTTATGACATTAAAAAAATTTTAATAAACAGATTTCATTAGTCATTCAGAATTTTTTTTAAATAATTAACTTCACTATTATAATTTATAATAAGCAATGGTAGCTTATATATAAATTCATCTTTCCACTGATTAATATAACCCAAACATTTGCAAAAAAATATCAGTTTTTCAAGTTAACCAGCACAGTAAATCAATATTTTAAAACATAATATTAATAGAAATATATTTTAAAACTTACAAGTTTCGCCTTCAGTACTTTGTTGCGGGCGCTTCATTCTTGTGTGTTTAGATCACTTCATCACAAAAATGTCTAATCTGCAAAAATAAAATAAATATCAATAGAGCAAATTCAATAAAAATAAACCATTGATAACAATAAAACAAGCACGATTGATCGCGTATCATGAAAATACAACTAATACTCAGATGAGTTAATTATATGAAATATTACGTTAAAATCGTCTTTTAGTGATCAGATCGTTAATCTATTTCCTTGTTTAGAGCATAACTTATTTCACGATCAATATAATATTATATATGGTGAAAATTATTTAAGTACAACATAAAAGCAAAATGTCATAACAATCAGATATGTAAACAAATAACAAGATAAAATAAATGGAATCGTACAACAAGTCTATCCAGTTCATCGCAGACACCAATCCCGAAGAGGGCGCCTCCATATTTGTTACAACAAGACATACGAACGTCTAGATTCCATCCGCTTTAGTAATCAAGAAAAAAAAATAGGCTTTTACAGTATGCCAGTACATGATTAATGTATATCGATAGTAAAATTATATATTTGTGTAAGAATTATAAAATTAACAAAAATTAAAATTAAATTATCCAGTTGGCGCCATAACAAAATCCTGACGAAATTAGGTCACGTGACTTTAAAATTGCAAAATTTTTGTTTCTCTTTCTGTGCTGCATTGACCCAACAAATGATGATTAAAAGATTTTAAAACTGCAATTTATTTAAAAAATACAAAATTTTTTGAAGAGTTAACAATATTTTAATGTATTTTTGGACTGCATTATCTCTCTTTAAAAAAACTTATATTTGTAGTCAGAAATTGATTTATTAGCAATATAAGTAAGACATTTCAAAATTAATGATGCTACAATTATTTAAGTGATAAGAAAATCAAAGAAATATTCCGACTGATATTTTTTTAAAGCTTAAAATAATTAAACTATTACAAATTAAGAAAAAAATTTAAAAAACTACAACTTAGACTTTTAATACTTTTGTTTTATTGTTTTTGTTTTACTGCCTGCCGGAAGTTTAGGGAAGGTGTGAGTGTTGGTTATCAATAATGGTTAGATTTTTGATTAATTATTTTAACAAAAATTTTTCGAGTGCTATTTTAAATTCACTCTAGTTACCATTTTTATATCCATTTTCTAATAATTGTTTTATTTTTAGGAAACTTTATATCAATATTTGGAACGAATAATTTTTTATAATCAGTTACTTTTCCTGTTTGTATTATTTTTAATATGGTTTCCTTTTTTCTATATAACTACAGTCTGCAACACTAAGGCCCTATCTTACAGCTGTAAGGCATACATTGAATGCTGCTATGTGCTTAGAAAATTTTTCTTCACAAGTAGTGGAACGTCACAATAAACCAGAGGTTGAAGTGAGGTAAAAGAAAATTTCTTTTTTTTGCATATATTGATTTAATTTTGATCCATATATTATCTTTTATAGCTATTCAATTTACTTTGCAATGTAAAAATTATCTCTTCTTACCCGATAAAATGTAAGTTTTTTAGGTTCCATTAGAACCAAAAAGTATGTTGCAAAAAACCTTACTATTTGCTAGCAAATCTATGAAAACAAAATTGTGAGTGCACAGACATAAGAGATTATGCGGAAACTCACAATCTTGATTTAAATTTTCTCTGTTCTTTTTATCTTAAATATCATATTTTAATTGCTATGTATTTTTAGAGAAGATTTTCATATCATGATCTGTAGCAGAATTATCTCTTAGTCTTTGGAAGTTTCGAATAGCGGCCCGTGAGAAGCTAAAGAAGAAAAAAAACTAACATCAGGGGGATCAACTCAAAGAATATAATTTTTAGTCATATCTGAGCAAACATTAACGCATTCTTTCAAAAAAATAAAAATGTCATGTTTCAAATCTATTTGAAGCCTTGGTATGTATGTATTAAATGCAATAGATCATGATATGGAAATGTCCCCTTAATTTAAATTGTAAGAAATGTATCTTAGAGTTCTCGCAGGGAATAAAGAAAGGCAGGGTGCGTTCGTCACAGGAAAAGGCACTTTAAGTTTTGAAAGGGCATTCACTTAATACCGTAAAAATTTATCAAAATGTGGAATATATTGTAATAACTGAATTTGATCCTCAACAATTTTTATGTGTTTATTTCAAAAAGTAATTCTAACTCGTCATCAAAATTTGTAGTTTATAAAAAATACCTAAATTAAAGGTATGCTCTGTACTTACATTTTTTTTTCAACAAAAATAAAATAAAGAAAATGATTTTTTGATAAGCAGCTTAAAAGCTTTTTTTCTATAATTTAAGTGGAAAATTATTAGAAAATAAACATTTCAAAGTGCATTTTAAAAAAAAATGTGTTTAATTAAAAAAAATTCAAATCTCTTAAAAAATTCAGATATAAACCGCCTTGAAAAAAGAGAAACTTAGACAAATTTAACCAGTTGAGAAATATTCTAACAAAGTAATAGTAATCAGAATTAAACCTCTAAAGCCGGATAATTTTAACAATTAATTAGTTTTTCCTAAAAAG
Organism: Parasteatoda lunata; assembly: GCA_949128135.1. NCBI lineage: Eukaryota > Metazoa > Arthropoda > Arachnida > Araneae > Theridiidae > Parasteatoda > Parasteatoda lunata. The sequence goes on from OX421971.1 coordinate 96,275,514, forward strand.
GGATGACAGATTTTTTAGGACTGGCGACTTATTTTTATAAAAAGGGGAAAAACAGCACATTTATAGGGAGCAAAAGGCAGACTGCCCATCTAAAAATATTTAGAGAGTACACTGTCGTAGTAAAACTTATTCTTAAAGTCGGAAAAAAATTTAAGAAAATTAAGCTACTTAGCTAATAAATCTTAAATAAAGGACCCTATATCCACATATTTGAGTTAGTGGGAAGTTTTCCATGTTGTGATCTATGGCAAAATACTGACCGAATTGTGGCAAATTCCGGGGAGTGACCTGAGTACATCACAGAAGAAGACCAACTCCAGGGTATAACTCATAGTCACCCTCAGCCAGACTTCAACATGTTTTTTTTCTTAATTATACAAGTTTATAATACATTTGGCACTATAGCAATTGTTGAGACGGATCACGATTTCACAATATTAGTTACTTATTAAAAGAGTTATTAACAGTGTTCTCCCTAAGCATTTTTAGAATGGTGACCTACCCTTTCTGCCCTTTCACTGAGTTAAATACACTCTTGCCTTTTTGTCTCCTTGCCCTTTTTGTAAAAATGTCTCCTTTTTTATTTAGAAAAAAAAAAGCTCTTTTTTTTTTAAGAAATAAGAGGGCATTAGCAGAAACCTAGAAATTCAGACTACCTTAGCTAGTGAACATTATTTTTAGGCTTAGTTAGTATTAAATGCTATTATTTCTCATATTTGAGTATTTTTAATTCTCATTTTGGAGGTGCTCTTGTTTTTCAAAAAAAGCACCCTTTTTTATTTTAGGGGTGATCTCTGATTATTAATTTATTATTGTAGGTAAAACATGTAATACTTCAAAATGTAAATATTACTAAGCCACTAAATTCTTCCTTTAATGACAACCTATGTAAATATGACATCTTCCTCTAAATGTTTCAATTGTGGAGATTAAAAAATCTGAACTATATCTAAACATTAAATTTTATTGTGAGTTTGAGAATATTTTCATCATGTTTTCTCCAATTGAAATTGGCATTGATTTTCTCCAATTGAATTGAAGCTGTTTAATGTGGCTTAAATTCCAGAAAAAGTTTATACTGTTTGGGAGGTGGTTATATGTTACAAGCTTGCTCGGTCTTTTTATATATTTATTTTTTCTGGTTTCTTGCATTTACCTTTTTGTAAGTTGTCAAAGTTTGGCAATTATTTTCAAATATAAAAATATTTCTGTAAAACTTTTAAGAAAATTCTTGATAATATTATACAGATGCTTGCCTTCCACAGCTTCTATAAATTTCATTGCTAGATTTTTTTTTTTTTTACTAAAAATTCATGCATTTTTACTTTTCATGATTATTCGTTAAAAATATGTAGGAGTAAGAAGTTTAAAAAAATTTATACCGATAATTTATTTCCAAATAAATTTTTCATGTTTATGATATTAATAGCAAATTTATAAACTGAAATTTTTTTTTTAAAGCAACTGTAATGTCTCAACATAAATTGTTTTATTTTAAAAAACCAACGAAAATCATAATTAAAAAAAAAACTGTACGTACGAAGAGATGATGCCTAAAAAATAAAAAATTTTCATACTAATAGGTAAAATGAAGTTTATTATGTATTTTACTTCATGGTTTAAAATGGATCTGTTTGAAAATTCTTTTAAAGAAAAATCAATATCATAAAATCATCTATGCTGCTCAGGAAAATGAAACAGTTTAAGGAATTGAACATTTGGTACAAACAAGTTATAATAATATATAATATTATAAATGTAATGTCTAAATGAAAAAAATATCCTTTGCATTACAGAATTGATTTCATTTAAACATATTGTAATTGAGTGGTAATTCCGATGTTTTAATACGTTTCCTTCCTATTGCAAATTTTATCCAGTATTCTTCGTATTGCTTTCAAATATTTTTTTAACCAGAAAAAAAAAAAAAAACTTTTTTTTCAATGTTCAAAAAGTATATTAAAACAGTAGTAATACACTTCATCTTATGGGCAAAATTAGACTTGTAATTTTTTACGAGCCAATTTTTAATATTGGGTGAGGTGGAAGCTTTAATAAATTTAAGCTTTTTATTTTAGACCTTTTAATTGATTTAAAGCAGATTTTATAAATTACTTATAGGATGTACATTTTTATTACATTTCAATAATTTTAGCAAGTTTTTAATTTTTGGACCCCAATTTTTCAATGTTTCCTTGGTCTTTGGATCACCATTTCCAAAAAAAAAAAAAAAAAAAAAAAATTTCCATGTAACCATTAATAAACTACTTATAGGATGAACATTTTTATGACATTTCAATAATTTTAGCAAGTTTTTAATTTTTGGACCCCAATTTTTCAATGTTTCTTTAATCTTTGAATCACCATTTCAAAAGAAAAAAAAGATTTTCTTTCCATGTAACGTAAATATTGGTTAGTTCCATTAAAATAGTCTTCCATGAAGTCCAATTTCTCCCAATGCTTGATTCAAAAGTTACCTTGTCTTCTGAATTGGGTTCAGAGTTACAAGACTACAGAGTTTAACATTTGTAGTGGTAAACCTAAAATTGGTTCAGCTGCTTAGTGATAGTTATAAAATAAAATAAAATGTACCCAGTTGTATAGAATGTTTATCGAAGTATCATAGACATTGATGGCATTGTTCCCAGTAGTGCATGAATTGTGTCAAATGCACATGAAGAGAAATTCTCTCAATTAGTCATTGATACCTACAAGCGTGCGCAAAGAGCATTTTCATCCAATCGTTAACAGTGGTCATGTTGACGATTTTCGTTATCTTTCTCCTTGTTTCTTCTATTGTGTCTCGTCAAGCAGAGATATACGTTTTGTTGTTGTGATGAATCTCAAAGTAACTGTAATTAATTGAACATTGAAATGTTGTTGAATCTCAATTATTAAAATGAGCTTTCTTTTAATAGTGCAGATTTGATATTGTGTTGTTGGTTTTTTTACAATCAATTTAGCTATTTTCTCATTTTTTAAATGTTATTTTACAAAGACATCCATTCCTTCAATTGATGAGAATTAATAATCATTGTTAGAAAATATGAAAATGCAATGGTGTTAAAATGAAATTGCAACTTACAATATTCAAAATTTTAATATTTTCCTGATATTCATTAATTTGCTTTTATAACACTTTCCTTTTTGTTTCATAAATATTGACAGTCTCACAAATTTATGATTGGGAGCTGTGAATCCAAAATTACATGTGCTTTTTGGCATTATAATATTTTTCATTTTCTGTTTATAAAAATTTATATTAATGCTTGCTCAATCTGTGCTTTAATTTGATTTTATTTTAATAATTTGGGGCAGACTGACTTCTACTGCATGTTATCCTCCTACGCAGGTTGTTCCGTTTAATTTTTAATGTTTTGATCAGGGTGCTTAGCATTTTTAAAAAGTGCTTAAAGGTGCTTATTTTCGTTTTTTAAAAGCCCTTAAAGGTGCTTTTTTCATTGGGTGTTTTTAAAAAGTGCTTAATTTCCCCTTTTTCAAAATGAGATTTTTCCTTTACTATGTTGATTTTTGCTTCGAATTATGCTTAAAGACACAGTTCACATTGTTCTATTCAACATTTTCATAATTAATTCAACCCCAATCTATTTCGGCATATAGTCAGTCCGTAGCGTATGAAAACGCCATTCGTTCTACATGATTCAAAATTTTATGATTTTTAACAATTGTCAAAAACAATGACAAAAGTTTTTTTTTTTTTTGACATGACGGTTAAAACAATATAAAACCGTCGATTGTCAAAAACTTTCCAACCCTGCCTAATTATGATATTTCTTAAAGTGCTTAAAAATATTTTTTGAGTACTTGAAAAGTGCTTATTTTTGTGTTGAATAATTCGGCTATGCACCCTGTTGATGTATCACAGATGCATCTAAATACTGTGATTTTTTTGATTTTATTTTTAAAGAAAATACAATTTATTGTTGATAACTAGGCAACTTTATAGCATTTTTTTTTTTTTTTTTTTTGTTAGTTGACTGAAGCTTGAGTATATTAAGAAATAATCAATCAATCAAATGCTCAAAAAGTGAAAAAATTCAAAATTACACCATATACCAAGTTTAACTAAACATGTTTTGAAATATTGTAATGTTAGAGCAACAATACATCGTGATGCCGAAAACTTAAAATCCCCCAGTCTTAATGTTAAGTTTCTAACAAATGGCATTATAATTACAAATCCTTTAAATTATGAATTTGAAATTATGAATTATTTGACTTCAACAGCCGAAGTTATAGTAAGAATTCAAAATATAGTTGGCAGGCAGTTGTAAATAAACAACATTATGATGTGAATTTTTTATTTACTTAAAATGTGTTGTTAAATCCATTGACATGTAATAGACAAAATACAGTTGGTAGGCAGTAGTAAATATACAACATTGTGATGCGAATTGTTTATTTACTTAAAAAAAAAGGTCTTGTTAAATCCACCTGCATGTTATTTTTCTAGACTGTTCTAATTTTAAAGTTAAAAATCATTTTGCTACATTTATTTTCTTTTCAAAAAAATTTTCTAATGATATATTTATATGGTTGTTGCAATAATATTTTAAAACATTTTCTCATTTAGGAGTGGAAAAGAACTGCTATTGACTCCAGTGGTAATTAGCCGAAATGAGAAAGAAAAAGTGCTGATTGAAGGTTCCATCAACTCTTTACGCATCAGTATAGCTGTCAAGCAAGCTGATGAAATTGAGAAAATATTGTGTCATAAATTCATGAGGTTTATGATGATGCGAGCTGAAAATTTTGTTGTTCTGAGGCGTAAACCTGTGGAGGTGATTATTTTTTCGAATGTGTCAAATTGTATGTTACATCTGTATCGCTGCATTGCTAGTTTCTATGAAATTTCCCAATTTTATCCTTTTAAATCAGGTCTTACCAGTTTAAGAAAAAAGATGTATCAACTTTTTTCTTAATTTGTTTCTTTTTTCTATTTTTTAATCTTCTGTTATTTTGATAGGTTTTATTTGCATATCATTTTGAACCTAGTCTTTATTCTAAATTTCATTGTTAAACTAATTTAATTATGTGCTTCACCTTCACCACTTTTTAAATCCTTTATTTCTACAGCTCATTCTCTCCTATTGAAATTCGAGATTGAAGTTTAATATTCTAATATCTATTACAGTTATTTGTAGTAAAAATGTCTCATTTTAGTGAAACTTCCATTCCACAATCCTTGTTTAATGATATTACTTTTCTCATAAAATCTAGTATTTGACATTACAAATGTAAAAATCAAAGCTGTCTGGTGAAAAATTGTATGGTATAGATATAATATGGTTTGGATTTTCATTAAAATTTTTCTAATATACCTGGAAAACTCAAGGAATTTTTTTCCTGCGATTGAGTGGGAACCCTTGTATTTATTTTCAGATTAAAAACATAAATTTTATAGTTTATTTATAATTTATGTAATAAAATGAAACAAATGTTTGTAATTATCTAATTTTTTCTCATATTCTCAAAAATATAAAAACTTAACAAATTACTAAATATTTAAAAACATAACTTTTTACAATTTTCATTTAATCATATCTTATATAACAATAGTTTTTTTTTAAAAATAATAACTTGAATTAGCAAATGATTACTTTGTTTTCAGTATATGCTTATGTTTGAATATTCATAAGTTTGAATATATGCTCATGATTGAATATTCATAAGTTTTTTATAAGCTGTATTCACTAAAAAGAATTTTGATATTTCAGTTAAAATATTAAGTCTAAATTATATTAATATATAAATATTATACTAAATTATATAAATATTAAGTTGTAAAACGAAACATCTTTTTGGCATTTCAAGTTGCATTAAAAATATTTCATTTTAATTTGAAATCTTGTTTTATAGAAAAATAGTGTAGTGTCATAAAGAAAACCTTTTGAGTAGAAAGTCCAATTAAAGAACTTTTTTAGAATTAAAGATTTTCTATAATCCAAAGAATTTGAAAATTATGTGATTGGCTTTACCTTTTCTTGGACATCTGAGATACTTAAACGAATCAGATAAATTTCATTTGTATTTATATTCAGGGCTGCAAAGTTGAAAAGAATTCTGTGGAAGTCAAATTTAAAAATGTTTTCTTTGCTCTGTTAAAAGTTAAAACCTACAGTCATAAACTTAATACATACATATCATAAACTGAATTTATCACATTTGAAAGTTTTTCAACCTGTCTTTGATTGAATTCCTACTACCCATATCGTAAAATTCTGTGAAAACAATCAGGGCTTAAAATGTCGACACGTTAGTCCTGTCTTCAGATAAGACCCCACTTGAAACACGAAGAAAAATGAATGTTGCGGTTGGCATTAAGTAAATGATGAGTGTGGTGGTTGACATTAAAAGCGAACCACCACATTCCTGTCCACTTGAATATGATTTTTAAAGAAATAAGTAAAAGCACTGATGAAAATCCAGACTTAATGATGAAAATCCAGAGTTAAATGACAAAAAACAATTGACAAAATTAATCGTGATAACATTACATGGAGACTACTGTATATAAATTTTTAAAAAGTTGCCTTTTCATTTGATAATTCTAAAACCAAATTTATTTAGCTAAGTTGTGAAGTTACTAAAAATTTGCAAATGATTTTAATTTATTATTTGTAAAAGTTTCCTAGTAATAAAAAGGTGTTTGTATGTGAGTGCACATGTGCACATTTGAGGTTTTGATATCTAGCTCTTTTCTTATTGTAGTTTAGTGCAATATATTTTATAAAATTTATTTTTTATGTTATGTTGTTAAACCACTTGCCAATACCAGCAAGTCTGCTATGGGAAAAAAAGCGAATTTAAGGCAGAAGAAGTGTTTCCTGTTTTTCACTGGTGATCTATGACCAAGAACACGATTTCTGGAAACATGCACATGTCACAGTCTGTTTCACAGTGAGGCCCCATCTATTAATCCCCAGATCTTAATTTTGACCTGAACCAGAGAACGTTCAATCTCCAATTTAGCATGAGGTATTGATTTGTTATGGGAACTTGTAGGACTTTGTGACACTGACAGATTTACATACACCAATCACCATTTAATAGAGAGGGATTCTTCAACTGTCGAGTTTCAAAGTCACTCTCTCACAAACAAGCTCATCATCCTACTAACCAGGCAATCACAGCCTGTGTTATTTAAAATTTGCATTTTTTAACAATTTTGGTGCTTTTCTAAGATGTAATCAAAATGTTAATATAGTACAACAATTCTGCTTACACGCCATAACGTGTCAAATATACCAAAAATTGTAAAGCGGTCATGAAATATAAGTTATGAATCATCCCAGGGGACAATTTTACAGTTCAAAATAAATATAATAATAGTGCAGGAGGAGATTTATGTGTGTAAAATTATAACAAAACTTTATATGTGTAAAAAGTATTTTTCTTTATTAATAGCTGAAAGAGAAAATTAGAATAATTCTGAATCTATATTATTACTCTAAATTATATCATTGCTTTCCTATCATGCAAATATTTGATCAATTGTAATTAAAAGTCTTAATTGTTTCAATAACTTTCTTCCTTAGTCTTTTTTTCCTTATCAATAGATAGAATAACTATGAATGGGAATATTAATAAAGAGATAGAGAATTGAAATTTTTACTAGTAAAAAGTGGAAAAAGACCTAAATAAATAGAAGCCCTGGGTTCTAAAAACTTGTAGTTTCCAAAGCCTAGCTGAATCCCTGTAATACAAGTTAGAGTCAAAGATTTCAAATATTGACTCAAAAGCTGCCTTTATATATATGTCGAAGTTCATACTCCCAAATACATGGTTCTGTTGTTTTCATTTGCTAAAAGGAAAGGAATTCAAGTTTAATAACAACAAGATTTTAATAGAAAACAATAACACTACTGAATTTATACTAACATTGTATTGAACTTAAAGTCTTAACGTGTTACCAACACTATATTGATTTTACAGACAATTAAGTGAAGGTTCATCTTCAATACAGTATCAATTAATGAAATTAAAATATCAAGGATTTTTCTTAATATAGCATCCATTCTGAACATTCTTTAAATCCACATATTAACTGATATATCATGTCATTCTTTGGATTAGTTTTGATTTTTTGATCTTTAATTATTACATTTAACAATTAAGCACTAAAACAATTAAGTTTTCTTAAAAATCTAAAATAAGGAACTCTATAAACTCTGAACTTGTCTTTCAAATATGTGTTGTATCTCTAAAGTTATCTTTACTGTTGGAGAAATGTACTACTTTCATTTATTTTGCTGGTAATCATACTTAAGAAGCTCCCTTTAAAACTATGTTTATGTATAGCAAAGCTACCCAAGCAAACAGCATTATTTCTTTCTATTATAGACTGATTTTAATAAATGTTGTAATTTCTATGTAGTTTGATTTCTAATAAAAAAATTTAATAATTTTTCCGTTTAAATTGGAAGTGCTATATAATTGTAAGCATATTTTTTTCTACTTTATTAATATTTAGTTAACATTAAATTAAATATGATAACTATCTATAAGTAATTTCATAAAAGCAAAATCTAACTATGCTACTTTTGATTACACGATATGCGCTTTCCTAGAAGATTTGAACTATTGTAGATTCCTGGTTAACTATTTATTTATTAATTTTACGTTATGTTTATTATTATTAGAATAATTAATACCAAAGTTTATGTGAAATGTTTGCAAAATTTTTCTTTGTGTAACATCTAATCTTTACATGAGTCTTTTGTAATTTATTTTTATTTAATTTTCTGTAACTGTCATGAAAATCTCATGATTGACTTCTTAAATGTGTGTATTAAGTAATATCTTTAAATTGCAGGGATATGATATATCATTCCTCATCACAAATTTCCACACAGAACAGATGTACAAGCATAAATTAGTGGATTTCGTAATTCATTTTATGGAAGAAATTGATAAAGAAATTAGTGAAATGAAACTAGCCCTGAATGCTCGTGCTAGGATATGTGCAGAAGAATTTTTAAAACGAGTGAGTTATTGAAATATTAAAAATGTTTTAAGTAAAAATATTTTATTTTTCAAACAAATAGAGGAAATTTCAAGTCTTTGTATTTTGTACATTTTTTGTCTCGTAGGTAGAACTGGCAGATTAAATAAAAAATATCCCATTTAAATTTTTATTTATTTTTAAAAATTCACAATTCTTTTTCAGCTTTAAAGTTTTTATTTCAACTGTAACTTAAAAAATGTTTGATCTTGATTGAGAGCTATATTTTATTTAGCTCTATTTTAAGAATGTTTTTGCCAATTAAGATGATATTGCTATGGAATGAAAGGTAGAAATTTTTTTTTTATTCTAAGAATAGCATGAATCATGTAGTAACAACCCCATTATGTAATTCAGTCAAATCTGAATCAATCCCTCCTACATCTTTCTCTTTTCCAGTATGCATCACCTTTCTTTAGTGGTCCCGTCAAAAATGCTCTTCTTATAATCATATTACTTGTTTAGATCTTTATAGAAACTGTGATTTTCTTGTCTTAATGTTCAGAAATTGTACCTAGACTTTTAAAAAAATTTATTTACTTGATTTTAGGAGAAAAACAGTAATTCCTTATATTAATAATGCAGAGAATCAGCATTTTTAACATTTTAGGATTAATGCCTTGAATATCATGTTTTAATCAGTTGATAAAAATGTTAAAACATTAGGTATGATGTCAAATGAAAAAAAATTATTGTATAAACTAACAAAATGCAAAATAGTACCAATAAGAATGGTGAAATGTAAACACAACCAGTATCAACATATGCAGAAGGATTCTATCCTTTGAAACCATGGGGAACTTTACAAATGACAAAATTTTATTAGTGGTAGTGATGGACAAAATTTATTAAATTTATTTTTAGCTCTTTAGGTTAGAATAGTTCTGAAATTCAACCTTTTTAAAAATTACCAAACTGTAAAAATCGTGAATTTTCAAAATTTCTAGTGCATTCTACTCTGCCGTGCAAAAGAAAAATCATTGTAATCGACAAAAAATTCAAATAAAATTAATCGAAAATCTTACTTTTTTTATTCCGGAACTTAGTCTGCAGCGAATGATTACATGCTGATTAATTTAAAGTATTTTGATAGTAAAGTTTGTTTATTTCCTTGATTTTTTTTACTTTAAAAAGTTATTTTTTCTGAAGAGGAGAAAATACTCTGTCATTTACATCTTGATGCATTAGGTAAGTTTTTACTGTTTCCAAACCCTGCCAAGCAGCAGAAAAAGTAACAGTTTTTACTGGAGATTCGTTCGTATCGACTTCTGTGTCAAAGTAACAATTCATTGTGTCCGATAAATCTACTTCATTAACTACAGTTGTAAAGATAGATAGTCAGTGAACACATGTCACATAATTGTTAAAATCTATTCCAGGAGCAATTTATTTCCATATGACTTAGTCTGAAGGATCAAATGAAAAAAGAACTTCATCCTTTTCCACTCTTGTCCCTGATAATCCCACTTTCTGAAAGCATTTTTCTATTGTATTTTTTTGAAACTTGGTCTCAAGATTGTCTTAAAATAACTCTTTCAAAACACTGGCTCCATATCTGTGGTCCGTGTTTTCCTCTATTCGAAAATCGGCAACTAGGGGTTCTTTGTATAATGAGTTACGTTGCAAAAAATAATAATAATACAATAAATATTTTGAAAATAACTTTTGTTTTCTCAGTTTTCTGAAATTCTATATTAGCATTTAAAGCATTATAAATGAAAAGAAAATAGTTGTGAAGTCACTTTTCTCTCGAAATCAATCGTTAGGCTCTTATATTCTTTTTACAATTTGCATGGCAGTACTGCGAAGCAAACAGCTCAAAAAGTTTGATCTTCATATTTTTCATAAAAGGAGCCGGTTTTACAACGATTACCACACATCATTATAAATTAAATTTTTAGCATTGTGCATTGTATAATTTTATGTGTCCCTATTTTATTAACTTATTTTTCAATTATATACATATTTACATGTATTTCAGATATTCTATTTCTTGGAAATTTTTTTTAAAAGAACCTATCAATAAAAAAAGCCAATTAGTTGATAATTTTCTACCATGCTCTTTATGATGTGTTTAATACATAAATAATAAAATAAAACCTTAGATTTAGCAATTGATAAAGGGTAAGTCAGGTGCTAGCAACTTGTAATGTTTAGAGTAGCTTATTATGGAGTCATTCACTATTATTTTGTAAAGTTATAAGTTTTGCCGGTAAAATTGAGGTTCTTATGACTAGTTTTACTATTCAAGTCTATAACACTTGGTTGACTAACTGTAACAATACTTGTCTTCAAGATAATTTGAATGCCTTTTTTACATGTTATATTTTCTATTCTATTTTTCTGTTAGTAATATATTAGGGTTTTCTTAGTGAAATTTATAAAATAAAAATTGCTGTAATTACGATTTTATATAATATTAAATTTGATACTTTCCATCCCATAGAGCTGCGTTCAAACAAAAATATTTTAGTCAATAAAAAGGTTTACAAGCACATTTTTTTATTCCTTTTATTTTATTTTATTTGTTTATTTATTTATTTATTATTATTATTATTATTTTTTTTTTTTTTTTTTTTTTTTTTTTTTTTGCTATTTCATGCTTGATTTAGTTATATATCTTTTATTTGCCCTCTGTCTGACACTTATTATAATTATTTTGAAACTTGTGCATTTCAGTGGTCAATAGCTCTCAATCAAACTGGTAGGTCAATGACAATAATTTCGTTTTCGCAGATTCTGTGCATGAATATAAAATTACCTGCTGGTATTGAAGAATAAAATGTATAGTCGCAAATATTGATAGAAATAGTAATTAAAAATTTAGATTGTGTAATAATGTAAGCTCACAGAGGTTTCAATAGACTTAACAACTTTTAGAAATTATTAATACCATTCTATGACCTTAAATTACTGATGTGACTTATTTGAATATTGAATAGCATTATGTTGCTTCAAAATGTTTATCGTTATCGCTCACATTTGTTAGATATATTAGGACCATATTAATGAGTAGAATGATTTAAACTCTCTGTGAAATGTTCCCATTATCTTTAATATGTGGTCAGATTTAATCAAGGAGAATTTTTAACTTAGTGCTACTTTTTTGACCAAAATAAAAAATAAAAACAAACATTGAAAACAAAAAGGAAAAAAATTGGATTTCAACAAGTTTGATTTTGTGTTTCCTATGTAGATAGTTATGTACTATGTAGCTTCTAACTCAATTCATTATATCAGCTTTAATTGATACAATATTAAAGGCCTTCATGGTTTATATATTAGAAAATTGCCTTAAATGTTAAAATACCAGTGGTATCTACCAAACTTAGCTCCTTGATTGATTTAAAGTTTTGTGAAGTATTATTAATTTTGTAAATGATGCTCAAGGTGAAAAGTAAAAGTCTTTAAAACCGAGTATGATACATTCCTTTAAAAAACTGCTGTTTTTGGAAATATTGCCCAAATCCCTTAAATACTGTGTGTATAAGAGAATTTGCTTAAAATTTCTGTTATTTTGTAAACTTTAACGTTTTTCATTCTTTCCAGATTTGAGGCTATTATATTATGCATAAGATAAGTAATCAAAATAAATAAAATAAAAATTTTGCGAATAATTATTTACCTAGTTAAAATCTTTTCCATTTTTATGTCTACATATTTTCTCTATTTGTTTCATATATTTAAATTGAAAAATATTGTTAATGTATGAATATCTCTTATCAAAATTTACATTTCTGTTGTATTTTGACACAATATTAAATAATGCTTAATGAATAGGACCTGTATTATATAACCTTAAAAATCTCTTTAAAAATGGAAACAAATGCCTTTTAAACTTCAAAATATGTGCTTTATAACATCAAAATTGTAATAAAAATAAAAAAATTCACTAATTATCAACCCTCTGCTTACCATGTTATGTATTTATTATGTTATACCACCACATGTGGTCCTCATGGTGTACCAGTCGTATGCAAAAGGTTAAACAAGAATTTAAAACATTATTTTTTTCTTAAAAGTGCATATAACTGTACTAAAATTTGTATGTGAAGAAAAATTTAGGGTCAAGGTCATTAAAAAAAAAACTTTTGTGGTAGACAATGTTCAGATTAACTATGGTAATGGCAAAAATATCAAGAAATATTAGTTCAAAAAGATGATCTAGTACTAAAAAAAATTAAGGTCATTAAAAAAAAAAACTTTTGTGGTAGACAATGTTCAGATTAACTATGGTAATGGCAAAAATATCAAGAAATATTAGTTCAAAAAGATGATCTAGTACTAAAAAAAATACTTAAATGTTAAAAGGAAAAAAAGAATGCTAGAGTGTAAAAAAAGAAATGTCCTACAGTTAAAAGTAACCCCAAAATCTGAAATAAATGCTCTTTAAAAGTCAAACAGAATGTCCAAAAAATATTAGACGTTAGAAACCCTTGATTTATATTTATTACTTAGTATAGCATTTTAAAAGCTATTCTTGTTCAGACTTTTCCCCTTGTTGATTGATGTTTGCTTTTATGTATGTTTCTATGGTAACACTAATACTTTTTTCTTTTAATTCTCTTTACAGTTTTAATCCTATCATGTTGCGGTACTACTTTTACTATTTTTCCATTCTACAACGACAATAGCATCTGTTGATCATTTATACACTATCTTTATTTCTAAAAAAAGTAATTTTAACAAAATAAAAATCTTGATTTATAACAATTTCTGCTTTAAGAATTTAAAATAGTTTATGAATTATAATTTTTTTAATGTTATTTATATTTCAACTAGTAAAATTTAAGTGCCAAAATTTGAATTCCTGAAAGGTTTGTTAAAATACTTAAGAGTTTCATGCTCTAAAATCTGTATAACATCGGTATTTAAATATGAATATTTGATTTTGTCTTGTAATTTTTGTTTGTTATTAGCTTATAAGCTGTCATTGTGTTTATGTATCTATAGTTTATAATTGATTTTCAAAATAAATTAATTTTGATATACCATGTTATTTAATTGTGTCATTTAGCATTATTTAATTTTAAAAATATCGTGCATTAGTACTTTTATTGTTCTTGGTTTTGTTCAAAAATATTTTTTTACCACCTTATGTTTTATTTCTTTCATTTATTTTCTTTGTAATTTTTTTATTTATATTTTGTAGTTGTTATTAGAATACTTGGTTAATTTCCTCTTTCTAATTGTCTAAAAGGAAAAGTACTTTTTTTAGATGTGCTTATATACCTTGAATCAAAGTTATTTTTTCTCGTATGTGATAATTTTGAAAATAATTATGATTTGACCCAAATCTATATATCTATATGTATTTTAGGATTGTCAAAATTTGTTTTCACAGAGTGTTAGGATTTAAATTAAAATTGAAAATAGTATGAAAACAATTATGCGATAATATCACAATAATTTATTCCTCTTTGTTTAATTTTTAAAGTAAAGAAACATTTTAATTTCTTTACTGAATATAGTTTAAAACTTTTGTTTTCAAGGCTACTTTTGCCTGACCCAACAGTGTGGCAAAATGTCTCTTCAGATAGATTACCACAGCCTTTAAAACCAACTTTAATTTTATAGCTGAAATTATTTATGTAATTGATTAATAGTATAATAACATTTTATTTATAAGGTATCTTCTTTAGCTAGTTAAATCTTTAATTATAAGTAAAATTTTTAGAACAAATCCATTCATCATGATAGTTTTTTTACCAGTTCAGATTTATTTCAATCTTTTTATTGCAGTAACCCATACGAAGGGTTGCAGTGGCTCACTGTCTGATACAATAAATTTATGAAAAAAATAAACATGCAATTCAGTAAAATAAAATCGCCTGGCTTAAGCGGCTCCTGTCTGAGATTATTTTCACCCGACATTTAACAATTGATTTTAATGGTCTTAAAAACTTTTAACTAAATGATGGTGTGTAGCGTTTTTAAAAAGTACTGAAAGATGCTTATTTTCGATTATTGTTTTTTAAAAGCCCTTAAAGGTGCTTTTTTCATTGGGTGTTTTTAAAAAGTGCTTATTTTTTGTTGAAAGATTTGGCTACGCACTCTGTAAATGCAATATCATTTGCCAAGAGTACACATTTGTTCCATTTATATGAACTAAATTTCATCAGAGTTGCGTGAGAAAAATTTTTTTTTTTAACAGAGTTAACAGAAAGAGTTATGAACTTGAATTTAATAAAATATGATAATCTTTCAATAATTCCATAGAGAATCAAAAAGATGTTGCTCATGGTATCGAAAAAGTTTGTAGTGATGTCAATCCTCATTATATTGTTGTTAAGTCAAGTTGGATGAAATTCATGGCACATCTGCTCCTGTGTTTGTGAGTTTTACAATTGGATAAAAGACTCAATATGGCTTTGCATCCACAAATCATAACAAATTAAACATCCACTTTTTAGTTTTGAGTTATTGATGGATCAAATTGGTTGAAAACTCAGAAGGCATATCACCAGGTGCAAGTTTTCAATTTTGCACAGAAAATGATTGGTTGAGAGAAGAATTTCTGTTAGATTAACGTCATGATTCAGAATGAAGGCAATTGTGTGATAGATGCAGACACTCCAAAAACGAATAGCAAAACTATTGAATTTTTAAAGACCCTTTAGCGTTATACTATCACTCAACTTTAAAACAAAATTTTAAAATTGGATTTTTTTTTTATTTTATCCTTTGATGCAGAATTTTATACATATTTTTCATTCTTTCTCAGTATTTTGTATTAATTTAGATCAGAATAAGTGAAAAATTTTATATTTAGCATTTTAATAATTTTCATTTATGAAATGCAGCTTCGGACACTAGGTGTCCCTTTATGCGTTTAAGGTAAATTTTCCAAGCATGGCTAATTTCCAAACAATAATTTTTAAATTTGCAGTTATTTTGATCTAAGAATAATTTATCATTGAAATTTCTTTGATTTATAAAATTATTGATAAATTTTTGACTACGAATGAAAAAAAAATTTCGAACTACTTTTCTAGATTTTATATTCTAGTACAAATATAATTCTGAGACTTAAACAGATTTTTTTAGCTTTTATAAAACTGTTTTTTATAGTTAAAATACTAAAATATAATTTTACTTGTAATTCGAGCATTAGAAAAAATATTTAAATGGGAAACGGGTATCTCATCTGCACCAAAGGGTTAAATGATTTTTTGCCTAAAAATGCAGGGAATGGAAAATTAGGAAATATAATGAGAATTCATATTCGTAATTTTTACATGGTCAAGTTATACTAGAATAAGGGTTCTGCCTAAATAAATCATTGTAGATAAAAAACCTAAAAAAAAAAAAAAAAATCATATTGCTTAAGGCTTATTTTCGAGAAGGCAAATGATTCCTAATTATTGCAAAAGTGATTAAATTATATGGCTCTACTTCCAGGCAGAATTAAATTGCTTGTTTAGATAGTTGTAAAAAATTCAGAAAAAATAAATGTAAGCATAAATAATAGAAAAGATTAACAATTTGAAATCTAAAAATGCTTTGGGAGATTCTATATCAAAAAGACATATATACAGGGTGATTCTAAAAAGATGGGCAAAATTTAAGGAAGTGATAGTACACACGCAAGCAAACAATTTTCATCAAAGAATGCATAGTCGAAAACAAAACGCAAAACCGCTAGAGGGCGTCAAAGTTTATGTTCTTATATGAGGCAAAAACACACAAAGAACAATGAAGTTAAATTATAAAAGCAAATTTAATGGCATGTGATGACAATAAGTTTTCAAAACAGTGACCAGCAGCGACTATGCACACAGTACAACGGCGAAGAAAAGATAGACGAACATTCTGAACACACCAAGCATATCACAAACTTTCCCTTTCAGCGGCCGAAAGCTTGGCGACAAGCTCTTCTGCAGATTCAATGAGAATCTCATACATAAGACGTTTGCATCAAACAACTTTCCAAACGCACCAGCACCTTTGCGTTTTGTTTTCGACCATGCATTCTTTGATAAAAATTGTTTGCTTGGGTGTGTACTATCACTTCCTAAAATTTTGCCCATCTTTTTAGAATCACCCTGTATACATATCAAAAGATATATATATATTTGAAGACTAGATATCCATAGGTTTTTTTTTACGAATATGAATAAATATTTTTATAAATTCTCATTTGATGCTACAATATATCAGGCATAGATACATACCTTTACAAATTATGTATATATTTTATCAAATAAATTAATTTTATGTTGGACACAACCTTAGAATCACCTCTTTTTTTCAAGCTGATACCACAAAAATGGAAAATTCCTCTGAAAAATTGTCTAAAAACAAAATGCACTGTAGAGCAATATTTAAAATTTAAAAAAAAAGATCAAATAATAAGGAATTACACAGTTTTCTGAAAAATAAAAATTAAGCAACTGTGAAATGAAATGTTTTTATCCATGATTTAAAATATATTTTTTGTCTACTTGTTTTCTGAAAATTGAAGCGTTTTTATGATGTAAAATAATTTTGGTATTTGTAAAGCCATCTTAAAATAATTTCATATGTAAAAAAGTTATATTAGTTATGCCATTTAAATTTTAATACTACCCTCTACTTTTTATTTTCTATGATGTGATCCATTAGTTATTCAGATTTTTTTTTTTTTTAAATCAGACAAAAACAATTCTTTTAAGAAAAGTTAGAATTTGTATTAATGTTAATATTGACTTATTGATTATGTTTTTATGACAGTATTTTTAAGTTTAAAGCATCCCTAAGTTTTTAAAATCTAAAAAGAAAGAGAAAAAAAGATTAAAATCTCAGAAGAAAATCTTTCAAAATTTTAAATAGAAGTGCAAGCTCTTAATAATTTATTGGTTTAAATATGAAATTTTTGAAAGAAAATAAATTATCTGTCTAATATAGGTTCCCAAAACGGACCAATATTGTGTGTACTATACTAGTCTAAAATTTTTAGTGTATACATAAGCAACTTCTCGAACTTCGAAAATAATGCTTTATTTAATTTTTTCTTTTTTTTTCTTTCTGTTTTATGAGTTTAACTGAACTGCCAAAGCAGCTCACATGTTTGAAAGACGTGTATTAAATTGAGGAATATAGCTTTTATAATATTAAGTGCTGATAAAGTTTTGGAAGGTGCTTATTTTTTTTAATATAGGATTATAGAATAGGTCATACATAAGTCAGTCCTGTCTTATTTTAAAACTAGTAGGCCTACAGCTAATTTTTGCTGCCAAATAGAGGACACTAATTACCAGATGAAACAGGAGAAAACAATACACTCAGTAATCTTTAAGGCTCTATATATCAAAATGGAGTTGAGTTGTCATATTATTCATATAAGGACTTCATATATTTAACTGGGGAACAATTTTTTTTCTACATTTACACAAATACTTGAATTAAAAATCATCTAAAATAGCAGAGAATTTTTCCTTACAAACTGAAAAAATGCAGGGAATTTTATTTTTTATTATTGCCTTTTAAAAAATTCTGATCTCTCAAAGTGCAATATGATGATAGTTTAAAGATGATAGTTCAGCTATTCTATTTCAATTACTATAGCATTATTTGTTTTTAGTATGTTGAGCTGTTCTTTATTTCTCTAAGTTTTTCCAGAAGTAAAAACTAGTATAGTTATCCTAAAGTAGCTCATACCAGAGCACAGTGAATGTGTGTTTCCTCTTAATATATTTGTGTGATCCTCTCAATATGTGCAGAAAAAACAGGGATTTTTTTTTTAATGACTTTTTTTGTTGAAATGTATATCGCGTAAATGGTGCAACAAACTTCTTGTCGAGTTAGGGCACATAAGGATTAAAATTGCATTGGAACCCCTGCCCGGAAATGTCGTCTTGCGCGGCTAAGGACGCTTTCCCTGTTATGACCTGTTCAGAAGAAACAAAGAAGCATTTCCTAATGGGGGAAACGTCCCTAGCGGCGTATGAAGACTTATCTGAACTTGGGTTGCTATGCAATTTTAATTCTGATAGTGTGCCCTAACTTGTCTAGAAGTTTGTCGTTATATTTACTCAACCCCTGTTGTGTATAACGTTTTTAAACTTGTGCATTTCGACAGAAAATTGAAGAAGAAAAATCATTTTTAATGTAGCTCGGAACGAAAAACCGATTGCCGATTTGAAATCAACGACACGAATCTATATAAGATCTGTTAAATAATCTCATGTAACAGCAAACAAAAAAAAATTTTCTCCAGTGTTATCAATTCGGATGCAGTACTAGTTTCAAAACTTTAACAATGAGCGATATTATTTGATTTATAATTTTAAAGGGCTTAATAAATCACAGCTACATTGCACACAACAGAAACAATCCACAATTATTTTGAAATCGTCACTATTTCTTCAAGAGATCACTTGTTCCACAGTCAGGCTCTTTTATGCAACAGGTGGTACATTCTTTAGTTCGAATTCCATATCCCCTCTCTGTGCATGCTTCTGAACATTCTTTTGCACAAGTTCTTGACATCATAACAAATACTCCTCCAACTCTTATTATAACGGCCTAGAAATCGAATTAAATTAACAATTAGTCAACACTCTGCGCTGATTCAACATTAAGTAATTGTAATATCGCGATGACTGAAGTTATCAGTATTTCGTGATAAATCACGTTATTTTTTTTTTACCTTGTCAGTGATATTTTTATCAACCTTTATGGTGATATCGTATTTGATAGTGCTCGCAAGTTATATAATTATTGTCGCTGATAATTGTAACATTATGTATTCTATAAGTGTAATTATGTCAATAATCTTATCAATATTATATTTAATACTCAAGCATACTCACACGTGGCGTTTTTAGAAGGTGTTTAAAGATGCTTTCTTTTTTTTTTTTTTTTTTTTTTTTTTCTTTCTTTTTTTTTCGTGTTTTAATAGTGCTCTTTTTATTAAGTAAAAACAGTTTAACTTACTTCGCTTGAAACTTTCAACGTAACTTGAAAATTTTCAACGTATTCAAATCTAGAGTAGCATCCATGTATACATGATTTAATAAGTATTATTTTTAAACTGCAGGGAATGGATTATCATCATATTTCCCAATTCCATTTAAATAGAGAATGTGTTCTTCATTAAAACAATTAATTAAAAATTCTTAAAACGCATTGTTACTGAACAGAAATGAAATGCTTAAAATAATATAATAGCTTAAATACAATCGACTACTTGTTATTTGAATTTATTTCAAATTAATAGAATGTACAACCCATTGTAGCTGTGCATTTAGTTCAAATGAATTGCAAATAATTAATATATATTTTTACCTAAATTACTAGAACCGGGATAACCTGGTTCGATGGGCGCTGAAGACACGTTCGCATCCAGCCGCCCGTGTAGTAAATGTTGACTGAAACTCGTTGGGTCACGAAAGTCCTCTATGTTCCCAAAACAAATGAAACCTCTGGGGGTACTGGTTTGAAGATGGATCGTTCTCTGGTTTTAGGTCAAAATTACCATCTGTGGATGTATGAATGGGTGCGCCCTTATAAACGGGTGTAACGTATGGGTGTGGCAGAAGTCGAAATCTTAGACATAGATGGCGCCACTGGAAAACGACTGGAACAATCGCACCCTCAGTGCCTTAATGGCTTACGACAACAGCATAATTACTTGCAATGGTGTCTAATCGTACTTGCAATGATGCAAAAATTATTCAGAACTTTTGGAAAAGTTTAAGAAATGAAAACCACTAGGCTACAATTTAATCGCATTATAATAATAATTATATAAAAAACTTAAATCAGTGGCTCATATAAACAGCTTACTTTCTCTAAAAAGCACTAACAATGGGAAGAACACCCAATAAGTTTATAAAAAAAAAAATTTCCCGAAAAAAAGTGTTTTGGACAGCTTAAGAGTTGCATTTTCCTGATAAAGTTAATGGATGACGAGCAGCTCGCCGAAAAACGAAGAGGTTTAATTGCAAGGACTGCAGAAGGATATTAAAAGAGCCTCCCCTTAGGAATGAAGACGAACGAGTAACAGAAATGCAGAACGAATTTTAAAGTGTAAACGAAAATTCTTACTTTTCTAGCTCCTTACTTTTGATTCTCGAGTTAAACTGTAATGCGAAATAGGAAGGGAAAAAATTATCAATAAGATTCTTTTTGTTAATTGGGTACTTGCACTTCAAGAAGAAAAAGATCACAAATGCACACATATGTGACTTATGACGCCAGCGCTAGCTGATCGTTTATAAGCAAAATGGCGAGTTAGAGTTGTGCTAAGTTTCTCTACATAAGTTAGAAAGTTAATTAACGGGAAGTTATTACTTATAGAGCCGTATCGCACATCAGGTTTGTTGAAATATAATTGTCATCATCTTCTTTTACTTAACATAGATTTATGATTTATTTATGTCTTTTACTGCAACCGTGATTTATTTTTGATTGTGTACCAGACAACTTCGATAACGTAATTAGTTTGTTTATGATCGCCTGTCTTTGTGTTGAGTAAGAAATCTATAGTGGACGAATTGAAATCTTTGTGAAAAAAATATAGAATGTCTCACTTAAGAGAATTGATAACTTGACGGGTTTGACTCACTCGAAATAGAATGGAAAGAGCAGTTGCTAACGTAAACAAATGCCACGTTTCAACAACCAATCAGAATCGAGATATCCGCCCTAAATCACTTGCAGGTATCCCATTAACATGTTGTTTTTTTTATGTTTTTAATGACTTATTAAGTAAAAAGATTCTTACAAGAATAAAATGCTGCGATACGATTTGTTTAAAAATTCATATTATTTAGATTGAAACTTTTTTTTTGTTGCATTTTTTCAGTTAGATGGGGGTTTAGCCATCACCTCCTACATCAGAAAGCCTCCACACGGTCTTTTATAAGTAGTCCGCGCAGACTATTTAAAAAGTGAGTCAGTTGTGCGCATGAACCCAAAACCTTTTATAAAAGTACTTGGCAGAAATTTATCATATATATTTGAGAATTGAATCTGTAGTGGTTGACAAGTGAATGAGGCAAACCAATAATATTCATAAATAAAGCAAATTTTTAGTCATATATTTGTTACGACTTTCTTATTTTAACTAGATTTTGTATTAATGACTCGTTCGGAAAGTGGATATCCTTCACAGTGGTCTGATCGGACTACCTATAAAAAACAGTGTGGAGGCTTTCAGTTATAGGAGGCGTTGGTTAGTTGATTTAGCACGTCGTACGATATTGATATAAACGGTTAATATAACGCCGAAAAACATCTGTACATGTTTCTTCACGCTGGTAAAGGTAATGTACCATTTGCATTAAAAAAGAACATTAATTTATAATTAATATAATAGCTTACCTTGCAATATTTACTGTTGTGACTACAGTGTGCTAAGTCATCGGGATTCTTTGGAAATATGCAAGTGTTATTGATCGAAAATTTCTCTTGTCGGAAATCAACCGCACATGTATAGCAACGTACTAAAAAGTAAAACGCATGTTAGAGAATTGATATCTTTGTTCAAAAGCACAGTAGCAAACTTTTACACATTTATTGGTAAACTTTACACTTTTAAAGAGCAAAATCAATAAAGTGTAAGGAAACTTTTACACTTTATTACCAAATTAAAGTAGGAATTTTAAAGACTACGCATTATTTTGCCCGCACTCTAAAACAATATCACCTTTTGATTATTATGTCTATTCTAAATATGTTAGAATTATCTATAAGTAGTGGCAGTCAAAATTCTTATTCTTCAAATTCAGTATAACCAATACAGCGTTACGATTGAATCTGGCCCAATCACATAATCTAATGCAAAAGCGCCTTGACCAAACAGTTCTTTAACCTTAAACAACCACAACATCTTCGATGGACGAAACGTTACAAAATGTTATAAATAAGTCTGCTGGCTTCTCTAAGTCCCTCAAAAAGTATTCAACCCCTAAGGCCTTTTTTTAGAATACCAATCATGTATAAGAACCATTTACATAGCTGAACTGTATACATAGCTGATATCTCTTCCGATTTTCCCGGAAGATTTTATTTTCCTATTTAAAGTGGTGGCGAAACTCATGTTATTCCATAAGAATTTTTTGAATTATAAATGAGTTTGACCACCATCACTACATATAATTACAACAAATATATAAAAGCTTATTAGTCTTTACGAAAGCGAATTTCAAACTGGTTAAAATATAAATGTATTTTTGAGCACAAATAGTGCTAAATGCGTTTTTTTATGGCGTGTTCTTACTGCAGTGCTGAAGCGCGTTTGATTTGTTAGCTACCAAGGATTGGCCCGAAAATAGATGTGCGTAAGGTAATAATATTATACTGGATAATTTAAAGAAGTTTAATAAGGTTGATATTTAATTATACAATTTTAGTGATTTTCGAAAATTAACATTTATTTTTTTAAGAGAGAGTTATGATTTGCACGTTTTGCACAGATTTTTAGCCGATTTGGATTTGCACATGGTAAAAATATAAATTAACAAAAAATTTTTTAGTAAATTTATTAGTTATAACATACAATTAACTCAATGATTTTATATAGAATTTAATTACTTTAGTTGAGTATCCATTGTTTTTTGTCAAATTTTGAAAGAGTTTATCTATTTGTTTTTTGGATAAATAAAGATTACTACATATTCTTATAATTCTATTCATTTAATTAAAAAAGGTATTTCAATAGATGTTTTTAGAAACATTAGAATTCTAAGTAATTAGTTTATTTATATTAAAATTAAAATCATTTCTTTTTCCGTATAAATTTATAAAGCAGATATTTTTTTCGTTTTAATTACCCAAATCCAAAAAAATGTAAAAGAAAACATCTATTCTAAACCAACATATTCTAAAAACATCTGTTTAAATACCATTTTTAATAAAATGTATTGAAATATAGTTAAATGGCAAAAATGTTGGCACAATTTGAGCGATCACGCGTGAAACTTTTGGAAATTACGTCCTTTTTACCTATGCCAAATTTGAATTTATCAAAATGAGAAGATGAAGTTAATAACTTTTTTCTAGCTTTAATACCAGCAGCTTCGAAATTATTTATATAGCATTGCAGTATTTATATTAGAATGATTTTTAAATTATATTGGTCTTTAAGAAGGAAAAAAAAAATCTTTTAACTTCTACTTTTATTTTATTCGGTACAAATTTTGTACGAGTAACCACACAACATTCCTAAAAACTTCAAGTCTGAACTTTCAAATTGTGCTAGCAATTTTGCCACAGAAAATCTTCTAGGCTGCTAAAATAAAAACTATTAGTAGAAGTGTTTCCATGTTTTTTTTTTTTTTTTTTTTTTTTTTTTTTTTTTTTTTGCCGAAGTTGTGTAAGTTATCGTTATAGTTAACAAGTAAAATTACTTTGAACTTTCTTCTTATTGTAGCAAACGTTCTTTTTTTTTTTTTTTTTTTTTTTTTTCAAATACAGTTCAATATTTTTTCAAATCAAATAGGAATTGTTTATTTGGTTCTTACACAAAATTGCAATTTTTCTATAGACAAATATTTTTTTCTCGATTTTTTTTAAATATTAATTTAAGAGTAATAAAAAACAGAGATGATTAAAAGGCAACCATGGGGGGTTGGTGAGCGGAACCTTTTTATAAATTAAAATGATACTAAAAAGCTTTTGGCAGTAATGTAAAGTGTTGATAAATAATAATTACAACTAAAAGAATTATACTGTGCATAAACTAAACTAAAATACTCTTTGTAAAATTGTTTGATTGTTCTTAATTTTTGTTTCATTGAGTTTAAATTCTAAAAACTTTAAAAAAAATATCTTAAGCTGGTTTTTAAGATAGCCTTTACGTAAAAGTGATAATCATAAAATATTTTCGTTCAATTATATATAAACTATTGAAAATTGCTGATTTTTTAAAAGGCTTTTATGCTTTTAAAATAAAAATAGCTATTGGGGATTTTGGGTTTTAAAAAAGTAATAATTTTAAAAAAAAACGTGAAGTTTATAAAAATTATGGGGGGGACGTGCCCCTCCCCCTTCCCTCGATGCTACTCCTATGGGGGAAAGCATGTCCGATAGTAAAGGTTCCAAAAAAGCAAGACCGGTCAGTGAGTCTACCATATCGTTGCCACTTATTCCGACGGACGCCACTGAATATGAATCCCAAATTTTTTAAAAGCTTGTAGATCATTTTCCTAATTGAACAGCCAGCATCTGTACGTGTACAAAGCCAGGATCAGTGATATTCTCAACATAAATTAGGCCTTTTACAAATCGATAGACTCCAGGGTTGCCACGGGTGACTAAAAATGCAAATAGTGTAGAATAATAAAATCAAAGATATTATTAGAAGAAATTAAAATTAGCAACTTTTTTATCACATTTTTGTTTTTCAGTTTAATATCACATGGAAATTCAATAGATCGAATGTTTTTTTCAATATAAATAATTTGAAATGTTAGTCAGTAGATACGTTTAAAAACTTAAAGAGATAATAAATAAATAAAAATGAATTGAGTTTCTACCTCTTCCTACATTTTTAGACACCTGTGGCACCCCTGCAACTCTGATCTGAATACTGAACAATAATATGAATTTCGGAATCTGAGACTTAACGTAGTAAACGTAGTTTTAATGAAGACACCATCATCAGAATAGAATAGCCCTCATCGCTCTTACTGCCGTCTGTATATATTTGCATCTGTTATTACATGACTTATAGTTTCAAGTTCAAGGGCTGTTTGTCCGATAAAATATGGGTCATCGGCACTTTTTTGGATACCATAGAAATCAGCTACTTAGCTAAGATAAGACCTAAAGGAGTGAGGTTCGATTCGACAAGAAGATTACATGATATCTCTTGAAAGTGGCCAGAGAAGATAGTGACTGTTTTTTTCAATCTATGATTGTTGTTCTAAGAGACAGAAGTTCTAATCTCCATAAAAAATAAGCGAATTGTAATATGTCTGAGATAAGAGTTTCTTCTCAATGGTTGAATGTCAGACTCAAATAGAACAATTTCGTTTCGTCAGCTATGCATCTAACCAGTAATGATTTTTGCTGTGCTAATTTGAACTCTTTCCAATTTATTCAGATTTGACTTTTTAGCAGATGAACCAGCAACTGACACCCAAAATTCCAGTCTAATCAGTGGGGTATAAGTTATTTTAAAATTTTTGACATCTGTTCCCCTCCCCCAGTGTCTCAGAGATATATTTTAGGATTTATTATTTAGGATATATTTTAGGATCATTACCCTTGAAATCGAATCCTGAAAAAGTTTAATTATTACTTTATTGCGCTTAATCAAAATTTTTTTTTAAAAAATGCGGCCCCATGGTGATTTGTTAACCACATGCTGTAAGCATCTCAACACATTCTGGCAAAAATATAAAAATTTGACCATCTTATTATGTCCTTTCCTAATACTGCTTCTTTAGAAGCAGGTTATTTTAATCAACATAGAAAGGAAGTCCATTAACACCAGTTTCACCATTATTTCACATAGGGTACTAGACATAGAGATGGGACGGTCTCAGAAGATCTACATCTTTTTAATAAAAACGGCGATAGATTTTTCTAGATTATGTTCTTTTACTTGGTAACTCCAATACATTTTTATGTAAAAGAGAAATATTGATATCTATTGTGCATATTGCTGATGCATACAATAATTTAAAAATCTGCCAACTTGTAGCGTCTCTGGAAAAGAATTTACTAATTAGCAGTAAAATAATAATAAAGATTTGAAATTTTTTAAAAAATTAAGCTATTTTCGTCTCAACTTGGAAGTATTACCGCTTGAGAAATAGATTTAAGGGGAGTTATCTGTCATAGGCCTTATTCGTTGGCGACTACTTTAGTTATTGCCATCAATACGAAGATTTCTTTTTGTAAATGTTATAGATAGTCGTTATGGTTATCGTTGCATTAAATATTCAATGTATTATATCGTATTCGATTTGCATTGTTGTTGATTAACGATCTCGATATTGCAGTATTTGATATACTCTCTACTTTATCTATACACCTATGTGAATCATTGGTTGCCGATGACCAACGTAAACCAGAATCTTGCATTGTTCCTACGTGTTGGCGTATTTACTTCATAATCCTAACCGATAAATACCGATTGAAGATGCATATGTCTAAATAATTAATTTGCCGTAGCAAGTAAAACAATTTTTTTTTCAAACTTTAAAAGCTATGAATCAAAAATTTTACTATCACTAAGAAATTTTTTTTTACCTCGGCTGTACAAGTTGGAAATCATGACGTATAAGTTTGCTGTCCCAGTAATATCAAAATGGAGATCAGTTTTGGTTGCGTACGAGCAAACCAGATTGTTAGACTACAGTATTTTAGTATCTAAAACGACCCGAGAACTAATATTGCGGGAGTTGGTGAGCGACAGCGAGAGAGAGAGAACGAACAAATAGTGATAGCTACTATTTATTTATTTATTTATTTATTATTTTTTTTAAGATATTAAAGCAGTTTTACCTTCGATTAAAACAGAAAAAAACCTTCGACTAAAAACTTAAAGAGTTGGTCAATCTGTTGCTATCACATTAATCTTTTTAGGGGCCGTAACACCGTCATGATAAAATTTGGACATCGCTGTTCGGAATTTTTAATTAGGAGAAACAAGCCGTCCTCCAAATAAAACAAATATAATAATGATATGATGGTGCTACATTTGGATTTGTAATCTTGCTATTATTTTACTAAACACATGTAGCTGCTTGCAGATAAGAGTAGGAAGAAAACTTAGGCTTAAAAAATAAATTACTACCACTCAATCCATGCGATCGGGTATTTGTGGCTATTAAAAGTATTGGATTAATTTTTAACGTTAATAATTAACAATTTTTTTTATCCGCTTTTCAATATGACATTATGTATTACATGATCTACTACAGCGTAATATAAAATCAATTATTATTTTGCATATTGCATACCTGGTAACGCTTATCATTCCCAACGATACATTTCCCAAGTAAATGGAAAATGATAATATTGTATATTTCAGATCTGACTATATAAATTTTATATATAATAAAATGACCTGTTAACGCTTATCTTCTTCTACGATACCTTTACCAAGTACTTGGGAATGATAATATATATTTTATATCTAACTATATATATTGTATTATGTAACTATTGATGTGCTAACGTTTATCATTTCTAATGATACATTTCCAAAATGGTTGTGAAATGATAATATGGATTTTATACCAGATTATATAGGTTCTGATTATATATATATATATAGAAAGAAAAAAATACTATTTTACTACCACTAGAAACACAAATTTCTGCAAAGTCTGTAAAAATGAGCAGTGATGTACTACATTGAGGATGAATGCATACTGTCTGGAAGAATTTTAAAAATGTTGACAAAAATTATATGAGGTAATTATAGACGTGAATTTCGAATAAATTTGATAAGAATTCAGTTAGTCTCGTTTACTACAAATAAATTTAATTTGCAAATATTTCAAGTCGATAGTAATTATCTAAGACATTTTGTCTCTTCGATTTCTTCTACTTGTTTTTAAACTTTTCTGTACTGTTGTTTCCCTAATATTTTTGTTTGATAGTAAATGTTCACTGAACTATCAATCATTAACATTTCGATAAAAATAATATTGAATTAATTGTTAATTTAAAAAACAAAAGTGGTAGTTGCAAGAAATTTGCATTATTTATTATAGGACGGTTAACCAATGCATAAATTAACTTAATAATTACTTACTTTCTGTATTTCTTACTTTCCTAGAACATTAAAATAAATTTAGAATTTACTTTTTCTATAAATTTACTTACATCCATTGCAAACTGAAAAAATATATCCTATGGTAAGAAGGGAAACGAAAATCTTAATCCGTGCTACTTCCATGACAAGCTGATGTCTTCTAAACTTAGCACGGTAGCCCTGTCAGCAAAGGGCAATCGAATTATCGAATTAAATACCGTCATTCCCCATGAGGGAATTAGACATGTCCCTTACGGGTGTGCCTTATTGCACCTTCTTTATATGTTTTGAGACTTGAGTGATTGGTATTTGGCTTGTAGCACTAGATGAATGCATTAAATAGAACATAGCTAATGGATATTAACGATTTTTTCCCTAAATTTTTCTTTGTAAGATTATTTGCTGATGGTACAGTTTACTAATGGCTGGCTGTGTGCTTTTAAGAACATTTATTTGTTTACAAAATAGTCTGACTTTCGTTTTTATGGAAACGTGAAGTTCTAAGACGGTGTTTTTTAAAAAAAACATTTTGTGTGTTATTGATTGAATGCTTAAAATGCTCTTTTGCTCACTATCGAACTCCGTCGTCACGCGGATGTGGATCGAGGGGTAAAAGTAAAGCATACTTTTAATCAGAGGTAGAAATTAAGAAAATTTAGTCTCTGATCCGGCAACTAAACCAACCAACAACCAGTAACTGAAAGGTGTTTCTAGTCCGTAACCATTTTCACCGATCCAATTGCAGGACACTATTATAGTTAAATATTTTTTTAAAGAAATAAGCTAAGTTGATTTAATCAACAAAAAAAATTACTTTATAGAATAATTCCCATAATTTTAATAAGATATGCTATTTTAGGCAAAAACACAGACGACAACAAAAACAGCAGATCATCCTTATACATTGGTTGCTGGCCTGGGAGACTACTAATAATCATTTTATAGTTGCTCGAGTTTAATTTTTAGTGATTCGGGATCAATATACAGCCGATAAATTCGAGCCCCACTTTTAATCATTGAAAATAAATAAACAATAAATTAAGCTGTTATTAAGTCACAATGAACCACTACTGAATTGCTAGTTATAATTTATTTCGCGCGGAGAGTCTTTTAACACATGCAAAATGCAAAATCACCGCCTCATCAGAATTGGGTGTTATATCAGAAGTATTTCTTTAGTACTTTAAAGAACTTTTCCTGGAAATATTCTATAAATTTAGTATTATAATTAAAAATTTTAGAAAGCTAGTTTAGTATACTCTTGTCTGTGTTTAGATTTTAGAAAAATATCTTTGTTTTCATTATTCGATTAACACAAATTTAGTTTCAGTTTCTATTGAGTTAATTATTTAAACTAAATCATTTTGATTGGTTATCAGTGAAAATTCATCCACAAAACTTTTTTTTTATAAATATTCTTTAACTTTCATTTAATATGAAAACTCTTTAATTTTTTTTCCAAATAAATTTTTTAGCAAGAGTTAAATCTTAATATTTCTTTGCAATTTTTAATAATACATTTGTAATAATTATTTTAATTATATGCGCTGATTGAGCACAATTTTACATTTATTACAAATAAAAATAATAATAAATATAACTTTTCATACTTTAACTGTTTCACTGTGTAACTGTTCACTCAAACTGCGATCCGTTTCTAAAGTGGTATTTCAATATGTTTATCATAAGTAATTCAATATGTATAATAGGATAGTATCAAAAAATAATTCAAAATTGAGAAACATCATATTAAGTTTTAAACCTCCATTTTTGAATATGTTAATTAGAACAAAATTGCCGCTGTTATTACTAACCATTTTAATAAAAATAAAAACAAAAATAACTGAAACGACTAAAGCTTAAGAAAAATAATATTATAATTGAAGATTACTTTACGAATGTATATTAATATCTCTTGATATTGCTATTGAGACAATATTAAAAAGAACTCCAAATTGAGGATATAAACGAGTGAGCTGACTTGGAGATTATATAAAACTATTTATTTTATTTTCTGGCTTTTCAATTTTTAAAAAAAGAAATTCAAAAGAATTTCTAAAATAAATTGGTTAATTTTGATTGTTTTAAAAAATATTTCACCATTTTATTTCTTGTTTTCTTTGTAAATTTCTTTTTTCTTTAATTCCTTTTTGTTTTTTCTCTCTCTCTCTAAAAAATTTCTTGAAATTTAAAGTCGTCAAAATAATCTAAAATTTTTCTTGTATACTTCTGTAGTTACACTTATTAATATCTTACAGACAGCAGTGTAGTTTAGTGACATTTTCTTGGGAAAAAAAAAATAAAATAGAAATTCACCAAATCTTGAATGCCAGGAAAATGACATATTAGCTTAGAAGTTTAAAAAACAGTCATTTTAAGTTAATAGTAAGTAACTCAACTTAAGCCTTTCTGTTAGATGGATCATAAATTGCTTAAATTAATTCTTTTTATCCACTGTAGAAAGAATTAAAAAAAAATTTGCTGCTGATATGTACAGAATAAAATTGTGAATACTAATCAATCATTAAATAAATAAATAACTTTGATTACATCCAAATATATTACAATCATACATAAACTTGGTATTAAGTTAATATTTGCTTTCCCTCCTTACAGTATTAGCCGTTAAAAAAAAATTCTGGTAACACTTCATTTTCCTGGCATTCATAAGCCAGAAAATTGACAGCCAGGATAATGACAAATTCGCCATTTTATAGCATATAACTTTACTTTAATTAAATACTTTGGCCTAAGACGTTTATACTCTGTAGAAAACAACAGGATTTCTTAAAATAACTCAGATAAAGCTATGTAGTTTATGTTATTAATGGTTTCAAGAAGCCAGGAAAATGACAACACAAAAACCTACTCACCTTGAAAAATGTTTTGAAATAGATTTTGAACCAGAAAATTGGTTCTTTATTCATGCAACAAGACATGTTCATATAGGAGGGTATCTAATCAATCTATTAACATAAGATATTGATTGCTGGCTCTATCCATTTTGGTTATAAACCACTAAATAAAAGTAGCCAGGAAAATGACAGATTTTCATGGGACAAACAAATTATTGACAGAAAAAATTAATTTAAACGAATTTTTTGTAAATAATACCCTCTGCGTATATTCTAGAAATGCTTACACCGGTTTAGATAAAAAAAATAGATATTGAAAAATTTATAAAAAGTTTTGAAGCTAGTTATTATTGGAAACATTGTTTGGGACATTCTAGGAAAATGACATTTTGAAGTTCAATAAAATTTTTTAACTATACAAAGCGGTCAATGCTAGTGCAAAGTTATTTTAAAATGCTTAATTTTTTAAAAAAAAAGTTCTTTTAGTATTATAGTATTAGATCTTGGAGCAAGGGACAGTGAATTGTCATATTTTGTGAGAATCACCCATATATATATAAATATATATATAAAGAGAGAGAGAACAAAAAAGAATTAAAGAAAGAAGAAATTTACAAAGGAAACAAGAAATAAAATGGAACGAATAAACATTTTTTAGTTTTCTTAAGAAACCTTTTAAATATCAAATATTCATATTTTGCAGTCGAATTTCTTTTTCAGTAGAATTCATTTCACTGTTAGAATTTTATTTTTCAGTTTGCTGTGATGATCAAACAATATATTTAAAAAACTTTTTTTATACAAATTTCTATTGATTGAAAACCCACAACAATTTAGGCTTTGATAGATAATTTGATCAACTTTCTTTAGTAATACTCTTTTAAAATTGTTTAACAAAATCCCTTTGCACTGATTTTTTTTATATAAATAACTTTTTAATCAACATATAATTTGATCAACTTTCTTTAGTAATACTCTTTTAAAATTGTTTAACAAAATCCCTTTGCACTGATTTTTTTTATATAAATAACTTTTTAATCAACATATCTCTACCATAAAAAAATTTTTAGACAAGTCCTAAGAATTTACAGAGTACTTTTGAATATTTAGAATAAACAAAATAATTAAAATATACACGGATAGTAAGCAGAAATAACAAGAAAGACTAATCCGTAAACAAAATAAAATTTTATTTTTGAATAAAAGCATTATACATGAATAGTGCATACTTAAAAATTATATATAATTTGCATGAAAATGTTTATACATTGGAATTGTTTACTTTTAAAATATTCAATATTCGTGATATGATAGATCTTATATATAATCTAAACAAATGTAACATATATGTTAAGTTTTAAAAATATGTCTACATGAAAAATATTTCATATTATAATTTTTTTTATTGATTTTTTTTTTTTTTTATCTTGAAAATATTTTTGTCAAGAATAAGTGTTTCAATAGAGTTATAGGAATTTACATAGTAAATCCCGATAACTAATACAAACAACATACGGAAAATATGTTATAGAGAAAAAAAATGCTCAAAACATTTTTTGAACGTTACATCATCTCGTGTGTAATTTTATAAAAACAACGTTGAACGCAACATTGTCTCGTTAAACGCAAATGAAATGTGTATAAATTACATAATGAATTGATGTAAAGATGAAGAACACATTTTATTTACGAACATGGTTTCATTAAAACACCTACAGTTAATGTGTCATGAAACAAACCCCATTTGACGATGTTGACACTAGCTAGTCAAAATATGGTACTTTTTTAAAATGTAGTTATGGTATTTGTTAAAATTGTTAATTACGGTATGAATATTTTGGCTAATGTTATTGTAAGAAATGCGATTTGCATGATAACATTTAACTATTTATTACTGGTTAAATCCTTTTTTATTTATTTTTTATTTTTTAGCTTTTCCAGTTTAATAGTGCAGCATTTTATTGCTAATATACTTATACTGCATCTTCGCTTCTAAATCTTAAATAGAATTTTTAAAAGCTAAGAAAAGAAAGATTTTGAAAATAAAAATATTTTTATAAAAGTATTCTTTTATAGGTGTCATATGAAAAGTAAATATTTTCTAAAGTAGTGATATTTAAAAAAGAAATAAGTTTTTATCTTCTTCCGATCATTTTGACCAATTCGAACTTTGCATGGGTAAAAAATATACTAAAATATCATACATAAAATTTCGAAATAAACTAAAATCATTCCAAAAACTTTAAACATAGTGTTTCAAAATATGCTAACAGAATGTAATTTTCATAAATAGATTGTTAACTAAATATAATTTTAAAAAATATTTATTGTTAGAAAAATGGTTGTTATAAAGAGTCCCTATA
Source organism: Parasteatoda lunata (assembly GCA_949128135.1). Taxonomy (NCBI): domain Eukaryota; kingdom Metazoa; phylum Arthropoda; class Arachnida; order Araneae; family Theridiidae; genus Parasteatoda; species Parasteatoda lunata. Next base: position 96,309,456 of record OX421971.1, read on the forward strand.
AAATTTTTAACCCTTTTTAATATTCATATAGTAAATACTACACGCCGCTTATTTTCTTGATGTTTCTTGTTTTAATATGAAGAATTTAAAGTTTATGTCAATCGTAATTTTAAAAAAATGCTTTTCAACTTTACTTTTAATCTGAGTATAACAATATATTTAGAATCTTTAACTCTCTCAATATAAAAACAATCATAATTTATATATCCTTATAAGTTAAAACGTATTAGTCCCGATATTCTTTTAATCGGCATATTTTTTTAGTGTTTCATTCTTCTACCACATACAATGGTCTTAAGCTTTTCATTGGCATTTTGTGATTCAATTCTTCCTCTCCATCATATGTGACAAGATAACTTTCAGAGTAGCCATTGGAGCCATTACTGGTATGGCGACGTTTTTTGTAAGCATAGATACTCTGACTACTGTGTGTACTGCTTGTTGTGGGTGAGGAGGGTCTGGTTTCAACTCCTTGTTCCATGAAGTAACGATCCATGTGTGGTTTCACTGCATTCCAGATCTTTTCCTCGCGGAGAAGTTCAGTCACTGCATCGATGTCAGGCGCCATGAAACGATCTTTATCCAAAGGCCTGAAACCAGAGATTTTTTTTTATTATTATAAATATTTCCTCTAAAACAAAGATGTCGGTAAGCGAAACAAGCCACGTTTTATTCAAAGCGTTTTATTCAAAGTTGTAGAATCATATTAGAACTAGCCACCCTTGTCGATCTACTTGATCGTACTTACAAACCAGCCTTGTTTGGTTACCCGCTTTGTTCCCCTAACGAAACTCACCATTTTTCTTTGCTTAGCTTGAATTTCTATAATATGATATTTCTGTAAGTAATAAAACGATATGCGACTAGATTGTAATTTGAACTTTAATAAGTTAACTACCAAGAATTGTGAAAGATATGAAACACATGACAAAGTATGAATTCATTCAGAAATAAAGAATGAATATAATAAGATGTGTGTTGGATCTTAACAAAGCTAAATTCAAATAAATTAAATAAAATCTATAATTATTTGATTATTTTGGAAAAAAATCAAAACAAAAAGTATGTGCATCATAATATTCTATAAATAAGATATTCTATAAGCGAGCTTTTTTTTATAAGGAAATAAGCAATTCTATAAGGAAATTACAAATATTTTTAAAAATGTTAAACTAGTAACCAAAACAACTACAGTGCTACATTTTCGAAAGGATTTCAAGGAGTGTCTTATATGTCATTTATAAATTAATAAAAACTAGTAGTATTTCATGATTTAACATAATTGTTTCTTATTCACAACCAACCTTTAATATCAAATTTTTGATTGAAGGAAGGTAAGAATGGAAAAAAAATTATGGGTTAAAGTTATACTATCAAAGTTTGATCACAAATATTGCAATCCCATATGTGACAATATTTTCAAGTTTGAAAAATGCTTTTCATTTTTATTTTTCTCCGACGAAATAAGAGCTAGAAGCTCAGTTATTTCATTCATTCAGTATGTATCGATCCTGTTTGGGTGTTGAAACGTGGCATTTGTTTATGTTCGCAACTGTTCTTTCCGTTCAAGCGTAGCCCGTCAAATATCAATTCTTTTTAGTGACACATTTTATTTTCTTTCACAAAGAAAGATTTGGTTTATTTCTTACTAAATAAAATTTTATGCAAGGAAGCATTATATTTTAGCGAATTCGATGTACGATACGACGTTGTATTTAATTAACCTCTAGTGAGTCAACATTCTAATTTATGTGGAGAAACTTAGCTCAAGTTTAGCAACATCAAGAATATAAGCGTACCTTCTTGTTTATAAACAACTAGCTGGTACTGAGACCATAAGTCTAGTGTATGTGCATCACTGATCTTCTTCTTGAGTTGAAAGTACCCCATCTTACTAAATTTTTTTTATAAACGCCGTGTTCACATGGCAAAAAGTTAATTCTGTAAAGGGTTATGAGGATAACACCCCTTAAAATAGTAACAAGTGTTTCCTTACTGGGAAAATAATTGAAAAAAAATGGCAAAAGTAAAAAAGGGGAAAACGCTAGGTTATTAGAGGATTTTAACTTTTAAAATACTGGTTAAATTTTACTTACTTTACAACTGTTCTGACGATTTCATAAATAGCTTCTAAGGGCGCTGTTGTCTTCAGAGGTCTTAAAAATTCTATAGCTTGACAGGCAGCAAATAATTCGATAGCAATTACTCTTTCAACATTCTCAACTACCGTCAGTGATTTCCTGGCTGCAAATCCTCCCATTGAGACGTGGTCTTCAGTTCCCGCACTAGTTGGCAAAGAATCAACTGATGCTGGATGGCAAAGAACTTTGTTCTCTGAAACTATTTTTAAAAAATAACTGTTAGTTAAAAAAGAAATAGAAAAGAAAAGAAGGTTTTTTAGTTATTGCAGAGGTTATGCATTTCAGAACTGTGTATTGAGATAAATAAAAAGGTGACTACCACTACTGATATACATGTTTAAAGGATTTGTATATAAAAAAAAAGAAAATCCAGAATATGTTTTTTTTTCTGTAAACAAAACAAATATTCATGCGCAATTATTATTCTAAAGTTTTATTTTAATAGTTATTGCTATAAATAACTGTAAAAAACTATTCATAATTTACCTAAAGCCGCTGCAGTACAATGTGGAATCATGAATCCTGAATTTAATCCACCATCGTTGACAAGAAAGGCAGGTAGACCACTGAGAGCTGATGAAATGAAAACAAAGGTAAGTAATAAAATGTATTCACATAAAGTTTCACGGTAATTAACGAGTTTACAAAAAGTAGTTAGTGAATTTAATAACCTTACATAATCCTCATTATTGTATTAGTTATTAACCTTTTTTTTAACTAAAATAATATATAAAATTATTGCTGTAATATCAAAACGATTCTTTACAGCTAAAAATTATTATTTCTCAGATATAATTATAATAGGAGAGTCGTAATTAATATTTTAAAACTAAAATCCATTCGACCATTTAATTTTAAATAATATTGCCAACTATATGTGGAAGAAATATTTTTTACTGTTAGACTAATTATAGATGAAAACTAAAATATATATCCTTTTTAAGTTTATCACCAAAACTCATAAGGAATGTAGTTTCACTTGACAAAATACAAAGTTTGAGTGAAATCGGACGAATAGAATTTAAATTGTAAGGTGTACAATTTCTTTTAAAGAACCAAACCTGGATTTATGAGTCTCTCTAATCTTCTTTCACTCATGCTACCTAATTCATGAACTGCAATGGCAAGGTAATCCAAAGCCTAAAAGAAAAATTAGTTTGACATTTTTAATATTTTTGAACAAGTAAGTATATCAACATTAAAAGGAAGAAAAAGATTTATAAAATAGGATAATACCTTTGCAGGGTATTCACCGTGAAAGTTCCCACCAGAAATGATTTCTTCTCTTTCTACGAACACAAGCTAGAATAAAGTTAAGAACAAAAGGAACTATGTTCACTTAAAAATATTTATCTAACCATCTTTTTTTTTAAAAAAAAGTTTTGCTAGCACTTTAAGAGGATTGCATGAAAGTTATTGTATAATCTTTAAAAAAAAAAAAAAAAAAAAAAAAACATTTTACCCTGTTTCTGTTTGAAATAGTTCGCAAAATGAAATATAGATGCAGACGTGTTAAGTTAAATGTTTATTTTAGTAGTTTATGTAGTTTAGTTCTCCATGTGTTTTTCTCAATAAAATGGTGTTGTTAAAACTGGCATGGCAATTTATAAAAGATTGGTTCCCCAAGTAGGAAACCTTTTATAAACCCATTTTACGCATAATTTTCATTAAACATATTTTTCATAAGTTTTTCATTATTTTGCATTAATTTAGGTCAAAATAAGAGAAAAAATATTTAGAATTTTAATAAATTATGATTATGAAATATCGGTGTTTTTTTTTTTTTTTTCTGCATTAAAGGTAAAATTTTCCATACACGACTCCCTTCCATACAATGATTTTTAAAATTTGATCTTATTTGCAGTTATTTAGATCTAGGAGAAGCAGTTAACCATTTAAACTACTTTAGTTTACAAAATTAATAATTGAAACATTTTTAAATAAGAATGAAAAAATGTTTTTCAACCTACTTTTTTGGATTTTGGGCAAATATAATTCTGATAATTTAACAGTTTTTTAGTAATTATTAAACTGTTTATATAGTTGAAAAATACCAATTATATTTTTGCTTGTAATTTAAGAGTAAGAAAAAATATATAAAAGGAGCAACGGTGTCCCATCTGCTTCAAAAGGTTACAATCCTAACATAAAACATTTGAAAATTAAATTCCGTAGAACACATTTAAATGAATACGGAAAAATTAATTTATTATTTAACAAATTGCGTTCTGGAAATGTCTCTCAATATTTTCACTATTTAATGAAAGGATACGGGATTATCTGTGGCGCTATTCATTTCAGTGGTGATGATGTCTCTTACAAATTCCAATGTGTCATGAACAATGCCATGGACTTGTGGGCAACATCTCAGCGTGTAAGCATCCTGAACTTTGTTGCAAAATCTGTGACTCTCTAATAAAATATAAAGCAAACTTGTAATTATTAAATATTCCAAAAAAAAAATAATGATAGTGCTTAAACTTTTTATTTTTATCGTATTAAGATCAATTCTCTAAAAAATAATGTTAGTAGTTAAATTTTTCATTTATATTTTATTCATTTTTTAACTTTTTACCCATTGGTAAAATAGGTCTTGTTTTAGGTTTAAAGGCGTGCGCAACTTATTTGGAAGTCAGCACACATTTCAAATGTCTTCAAGAGTAATAGTAAACAATGCGTTGCTATGGCGACCGTTGCTGTTCTTTTTATTTTTATTTTTACTAGCAAGCATTTTTAATGTATTTACAAAATAATGACTTAAAGTATTTTTATATTCTTCTTATTATTAACGCATAATTACTTTCGTGACGGTGATTTCAATAAAAATATGAATACTGAAAAAAGAAAAGTATTTTGCGGCGTCTTGAAACACGTAGTACATAGGAGGGATTTGAAAAACAATCCGACGACAAATAATAATTGAGACAGTTTTTGCAACCCATGATTTGAAATGTTGTGGTGTTTAACGGAGTCAATCCAGAAAGAAAAAGCATTTGACTAATGGGTAACCAGTGATCGTAATAAGGCGATCACAACTTTTTTTATGTTATCATTGTTTTCTTAAATAAATATATATATTTACTCTATGAAAATATGTATGAAAGAAGTATGTACTTTTAAGTAAGTTAAAAACTAAAATGGATTGAAATCTGTTTAGTTCCAATAGAGATAGTTGGAATGAAATATATTAAAATCAACTTGATTGTCTGATAAAACTTGGAACTGTTTCTTATAATCGACTTCTTTCTTTTTTTTCTAACTATCAAACAAGTTTTGATATTTTCAGTTCTATCTTCCTAACTAGAGATTTGTTAGTAAACTTTTTTTATTATTTTTTCGTAATTATTGAATAATAATTTCTTACTTATTGCGAAAAATATACATTAAGGGTGGTCAATATAAAACACCCTGCATAACTTTTTTTTTTGAAAATAAAAAGTAGCAAAGTTGTTTAAAAAATGAATTTTATACCAAGATTATTTTTTTGTAGTTTATTATTGGTTAGAATGTTAAAATGTTAATCATTACGAAAGTTAATCATGTTGATGCTATTCAATAATATTAAAACGGGAAAACAAGTGCCTATTTGTACAAACGAAATATTTCAGTTAAAAAAATTTTTTTAGTTTTCTCAGTTATCACATTTTATAATTTGCTTAAATACAAACGATTTATTTAATATAATCTGTTCTCAAGGAGGGACTATAAAAGTTAAATTTGGACATCATATATTCTATGATAATACTATAAAAAAAATTTAAAAATAATTTAAAATGAGATAAATGTGAAAAACAAACAAATATCCGAAACTTAATGACGATTGAATATTCATCGCTTACAAATTAAACTAACTAATTTACGACGTATTTATTTATCTGAGTTGTTGAATTTAATGAAAGATCATTTGAAAACCGTTGAATTGAAATCAATAAAAGCAGTAATGTAAACTTACCTGCCATTTCTGAAGGATGTGTGTCCGAGTGAAGTAAAGATCTTAATCGTTTAGCTACTTGTGATTGACCACGATGAGGACGAACTTTCTGAATATCTTTGAGACAAAAATTAAAAATTAAAACATTGAATATTTCAGTAAAGAATATTCAAACCTATTGAAATTTTTATGAAGTTTGTGAATGTTGTGAATAGTTTTAAAGGTTTGCTTCTTTCTTTAAAATGAGCCGTGATGGCTCAGTGGTTAAGACACTAATCTGTCGTTGTGAGGAACTGGGTTTCGATCCCAGTGGCGGCTTGAAGTTCACCCAGCTTCAACTCGATGGGTCCCAGCCTGTCTGGGAAGTAAAGGCGTCCTGTGAGCAGTGCTGACCGCATTTTTACAATCATGCCGCTTTTCACGAAATTGTGGAGCCATATCTTCCCTGACCCCCCTGATTCACAACAGACTGTTGCGGGAATGCTTAGCTTTTACTTTCTTTAAATTAATAACCGAGCAACTAAACCAAAAATATTTTATTTTACTTTTTCACCACCGTTGAACAGCTGATCTAATTCTGAGTTTACGACTATGTTCTACTCCGTAGCCTTGTAATTTTACACCTAATCCAAAATACAAGGGAACTCCTGGTTTACGTATTGGTATAAATTTGCTATTATGGAGACTTTTTGATAAAACTGACTCGTATTTGTGTTACATGGATAGGAAAACCACCCATGGTAAGCCTGATGACAAGGGGACTCTAACTCATGATCCGTCTACCTCTAAGAATGTTTCACGTCAGCACTATGGTCGGTGCGAGCCGCGTGCGGATTTCATATCTACCGGCAATCGCTGGGATTCTCACCCGGGTCACCTCATTGGCAGGCGAGTGCCCTATTCCCTGAGCCAGCATGGTTTTACCTAGAGTATGAAAAAAGTTAGACTAGCTGCTTCAAAATTGTAACGCAGGAGAATCAAATAGGTTACCACACTATCTCAAACTTCGTTTCCTTACTATTAGTCATAAAAAATTCGTTTTCACAGAACAAGTCATGAAACTTAACTCTCCGACCATTTCTTATTTTTTTAAAAGGACATTGTGGTCCTTGTATTTTTGTATTTCTGATATATATATATATATATATATATATATATATATATATATATATATATATATATATATATATATATATATATATATATATTAAATTACACAAATACTAAGAGTGTAATCCTTACATTTTATTAAACGTTTTCAGCACATAAACACATAAATACGCTTTAAATTTTTTTAATTTATTCGTAGAAATATAACAGCTTCTGATATATATCAGAGAAAGCGAAGGTGAAAAAAAATTTGTTTTTATCTATACCATTTCAGTTAATTGCGCGCAAATAATGGGAATCTATATTTGCAATTATTCATTAATCATTGACCTCCGAAAACACTGGTTTAAAATCGAAAGTAATCATTGTTTTTTTACCCTCCAAAGTCGGAAGTAATATATTTATAGAAAAAGTTGCCAAAAATAGATGCGGGCATAAAAAAATGATTTTTAATTCTTTCCGCGTTCGGTAACAGATAAACGAAGGTCATCACCATCACTTTTAATCTTTTGATTGGCAAGAAAGCGATTAGACTACCACGTTTTAAATGAGTTCAATGACAAAATAGTAATTTATTTCCGTTATGGAATAAATTAAGTATTATCTTTGTTATGTATCATTTTACTGAAACATTTTTCTGGGAAATTTTTTTCTTTTTTAGTGCGATGGGTGTGGGGGTCCATTGCCGCTTATCAGGCATGCCAAACACGTGGATCGCCAACAAATCATCTGTGGTTCGCCACGACTGTCATAAAGATGATTTTTTTTTTTTTACTACGATTTTATTAACATACTTTCGTAAGTGTGACATTGGAATATTGCAATCACAATCTCGACTAGGTAAAACACTCAAATCTCTACTGTTGCTTCTTATCCAATTGCAATGCAAGTTTCAATCGTTTCCTTACTAATACAGAAAAATATCGCGTTATTATTGGGAATCAAGATTAAAACTTGCTTAAGATAAGAAGACTTTATAACAAGGGAGAAACGTTTAATGGATAATTTCTTTTCGCCAACATTGGCCATTTAAAATTTTTATTATTGAAATAAGTGAGTGTAAGTAAACCTTGTGTGAACCATGAAGTTTCAAATGCTGAAAAAATGTTTCCAAAGGATCAAATTGTCATAATTACGCAATGAGAATACGCAATGGGGAAGTCATAATTTCTCAGCATTTCCATATTATCATACATTATATGATATTTATTACATATTATTTGATATTAATTACATAATTATTATTATTGATATTTATTATTATATAGATTCTTCTAAAGAGCTGCTAGAGTGCTTATTGGAGCTTTGAACTGGACATGACATAATGTTTTTCGAAGTTTCTGGCCGCAAAGCGGGCACCTGACTTCTTCATCGGTCTAATTAGTACTTGGGCGACTAAGATTTTTGGCGTTAGGCATAAGGAGGTGATTGGGTAATTGGCGGCATATGGAACGACTTGGGAACTAGTGTAATCTGGTGAATGGTATCTGAACTGGAACTAAAGAAATCTTGAAATAAAGATTTTTTCCCCCTAACATTTTATGGGTAGATAGTATTGGATAACATCAACTTTATGTAAATATTTATGCAAATACGTCATGGGTAAACAAAAATTCGGGCATAAGGAAGTAAGGAATGCATCACAGTAAGGAATTTTTGATCATAAAATCAAAAGTTATTCTGAGTAGTAAATTCGCAAACTTCACACGGTGTTTTTTGATCACGAAAATTTTTGTCACCTTTATTCCAATTTCGATGATTTTTCAAGAATTTTTGAACTAATTATTAAGAAACAATTTCGTTACCGGTTCATATATTGAGGAATAGGAACTAATCTTCAAAACGAAGTGGTAATTAATAGATTCTCTAAAAGGGATTTTTTAAGACGGCAGACATTCTGCGATAAGGTACGTAAATAGAATTAAAAGAGAATCCTACCTCCATCAAATGCTCTTGTAGTTCCTTTCAATACTTCTATTGATAGAGCAGCAACTACATCAGCTTGTCTAGCAATATTTTCTGCTCTCTGTAACGCTAAAAAAATATTAAGTATCAAAAGGTCTGAAAGTAAGTCATTGAAAAATCTATAACCCGTTTGTGTCTAACTCCATAGCTGCCGAATCTCCTAATTTTCGCTTCCTTTTTATTTTATAAGCAGTTACAAAATAATTATGTTAATATTTTATCTTTGTTTTACAAAGTTAATTTATAATGGTTTTGATTAACGTTACATATAAATAATTGAAAAAGATATATATGCGGCTTAATGAAAGAATTTTAAAATATTTAGTTCTTGTATAAGCTAAATAAATGGCATACCTGCCAACTTTCACCCGATCCGTGAATCAATTTTACAAGTGGTAGTAAATTTTGTGGTGGTTACCGAAAAACAATCTCACCCTACAATATATTTAATATTTGACGACATTGAAATTCGCTACCGTAAAGTTTTTTATGCTTTTGTTGTTTTTGCGATTATTACGATGTTTTTAATTGACATGTTCAAAGCGGTGGTTAGACTTGTATTAAATAATCATTTTTTGTATCCTTTTGTTTACCCCTTTTAAATGATTCCAAGATCCTTAAAAATGTGTATCGAATTTGAAAATAATTGCGTAAAGAACCTCGAAAATACATTTTTAAAGGTCTCTGAAAATCAGTTCTCTACAGCTTAAGTTTCATAACTCTTAAATTAAGTTAATTGTTCAAATAAAATTGTTCAAGTGTTGTTCGTTTGTATGCGTTAAGTTTATAGAATATAATTTTCTTTATTTAAATAAAAAAAATTAGAGAGAGGAAATATATATATATTTTAAATCCATGATATCCCGTGTTTTAACACTACAAACAAGAATTTATATTTACCTTCAGCGCCGATTGAAGTGATGAGTTGTGTCCCATTCAATAAAGCAATGCCCTATAATAAAAGGATACCTAAATTAAGATTATTGCTACTTCTAATAAGTTTGAATGTCAAGCATAATTTTTTAAAAATATTTCTATTTGTATTTTACCTCCTTAGCACCAAGAGATATGGGCTTCAAATTATGACTTTCAAGAACCTGTAAAATGAAAATTGCGAGTAATATTTATTTCATATATCATAATTTTGATTCAGATAATAAAAATGAATTTTTTCCTCTCATTTTTAATTGAAATAAATAATTTGGCTGTTTGAACTAATTTCATGCATTAATAACTATGTTTTGTTACTTTACATTAATTGTTATTATTATTATTAAACAAAATAATAGAAGAACATTTGTTTTAAGTTAGTAAGTTGTAATAAAATAAAACCGTTTTGTTTAGTATAAAATAGATTTCAACGTAACTTGATTTAATAATTTTAAGAGTTTAATGGGACAAACATGTGTTAAGCGATATTAAAAGAAACCTCAATTTTTTCAGATTTAAAAATATGCTTTCAGTTAGTTGAAAGTATAGATTATTAATTTTTTCTATCTATAATTCATTAATTTATAAGGCTGCATCATATTTTCATAAAAAAAATTTTCGTAAACAATTACCGGGTGATTGTATGCATTTTTAAAACAATTACTCACATTTTACTAGTTATTACATACCATAATAAAAGAGGCGCTTATTAATAAGAAATAAATAACCATTAAACGTCGCTTAATTTTTTTTTATAACAGTAACCGCATTGCAAAGAGTACAATGTTATTTATGGCACTTAGTATGCTTATTAATTAAAATTTGATATCCAAATTTATAAGAAGTATGATCTTTAACTTAAAAAGCATACTATGCTTCCCAATGCGAGATAACAGAGTACAACTATTTATTAACATTAATTTTAAGAAAGATGTTATAGTCCTTACATATTTGGCTTCACCCCATCCAGATTCTGGACTCCACATTTTGCCTTCCCCAATTAGACCCAAGGCCAGATGAGCTAAAGGAGCCAAGTCTCCACTAGCACCAACGGTTCCTTTTTCTGGCACCCATGGCAAACAAGAAGCTAGAAAAAAATGTATGTATATATAAATATCAATGAAAAATATTGTAGCAATAAAAAATGTTAACTTTTATAAAATGAATGCTTTTCGATGTGATTTTCCAAGAAAGGTAACTTTCTAACCGAAGGAGTTTAAAAACAGATGTCGCTGTCAGAAGGAGGAGGACTAGCATAATGCTTAATATACGATACTTAACATAATATTAAATATATGAGGATCGACATAGCTACCATTTTTTTATTATTTAGAGAAATCTTTTTAAAGCTAGGGGTGTGTTTTATATTTATATCGTTTGAAACATTCATAAAAGCAACTCCACTGCCTGCTTACCTCAATGCTCAACCAAAACTGTGTTAAAATTCCAGATGACTGGGATAGGGCCCAGGTGCCCAATAAAATCAAAACACTAGGCTAGGACTATATTTATATCTGTTATATCTTCCTGGCAATATCCCATCCGAGAGCTGGAAATTTATGACAGGTTTACGATGTTTATTATCTTGAATGAGCTTCTTATTCAAAAATTAAAATCTGCTGTGGTGCTATATTTGGCACTGTAGAAAAAGCTGACACTCAGTTGGTTGATGAATTCCCTTATAGTGTCGATATTTAAATCTCTTCTGATGTAATTGGTATGTGCCAGGGTGCACCCGTAATTCCACGAAGTAACTTATTTTGAAGCGTCTCAAGTTTCTTTATCTGAGTATTAGTTAGACGATTCCAGGCTTGGCTGGCATATGTGATCACTAGCCTCATGCAATTTATACTTGCTTGTTTGCTTTATTTCGAAAAACTGGGCACCTGGGCCGCGCAGCTGCCCCTATCCCATACGTCATGAAAATAATTACATTGAGGTAAAAACATTTTAAATTTAGCAACATTGGGGTAGCTATAAAGCAGCTTACACTGAGCAATAGATAAAAATTTACAAATCAGATGTTTTGTAAATAGTGGCATCCATTTTCTTAAATACTCATTTTTAGCAAAAGTTATTCTTCAAACATATTTGAATATTACTTAGACGTATTTTGATCTAGATTCATAATAAGAAGTTCACCTACTTTATTGTTTAAAATCACTGTTAAAAAGTTTTAACTAGAGCATGAGATTTTTTTTAATTTTATTTATTGAAACTTTTTATGTATGATTATAATGTGAAAACTAACCATTGAAAGCATCAACAACTTGCTTGATAGTACCCAGAGATATTCCGCTGTATCCTTTTGCCAGAACATTAATGCGCAAGGCCATCAACATTCTTGTTTTTTCAGGACTTAGCGGTTGACCGACACCTGTTATGCAAATTTTAAATTATTCATTTTGAATTAAAATATATATTTAATACATTAGAAACATATTTACGAATAACGTTCTGGGTAATATTAACACGAAACTTACCAGCAGAATGTGATCTAATCAAATTTACTTGAAGTTCACTGAAAAGAAAACAAGAAATAAATAATTATATCTGCATAGTTTAAAATTTGTTCCATTTTTACATTCGGAAATTACACGCAGTAAACCTTATGACTTTCAAAAAAATGATGGCTAAAATGAACTAAAATGTCAATATTTTATACATTTTTGACTACTATTACATGTTAATCATAGAGAAAATATATCTGAGTTAGAATTTTAAACTGTCGGCCAGTCTCGCTATTCTACCAAAAATTCTTTATTGAGAAAATATTGGATATGGGTTAAAATCACGCCGTAACCCTGGACGCATTTATGTGATGTAATTTTTCTACCTAGTGCTTCATAAGGGCTAATAAGCATACACAAGCTCACTAACAGGCATATACATCCGTAACTATAAATAAATATCATGCCAGGCATCAAAATTTTAAAGTAATGTATTAAAATAAGCTATCTGTTCTTCAACTTGAGAACAAGGGCTAATACGAAGCACACAAGCCATGCATCCGTAACAATAAATATATATTCTGTCACATATCTAAATGTTAAAGAAACGAACTGATAAAAACTAATCTATCTTTTATAAATTTGAAAGACTCATGGGAACTATGATAAGATTGTATATGTTATTTCTGCTTGACATACTTTTAAAAGAACTTGATCAAGAACGGATCGAAAATATTATGGTATCATATACATTTAAACATTAACTTCTTAACTTCAACAATTGAAAAAAATAATGTTTAACTACTTACATAATTTTTTCATCACTAATTACTGTATTGGCGAATTTCCCAAATCCTGTATTAACACCGTACGCCACTTTGTTTTGTTTTAAAATTGTTTCGAGCAATCCTCTGGAACGGGAAACTCTTTCTTGAGAATCCACGCTTAGCTAAAAATAAAAAGGAAATTATTTTGGGAATTCTAACAGTTTCAAAAGTTTTTCACTCTTAAAGATCCTTCATAATATTCAAAGTTTTTTAATTATTTTTGAACTTCTGTAACCTTATAAACTATTGCATCAAATCGTGATGTGTTTGTTTTTTTTTTTAAATTTATTTAAACTGGTTGTGTAGTTATAATAATTGAAAATATTAAAACTATCACTAGGATTTTGCTCCGGTGATTTATATTATAATTTCATACAGACGAATTAGTTGGAGACTCTAGCGGTGCTGATACTAAGATATCTAACACATATGAGTATGAGTAACCATCCAAATTTCGAAGTTTTTACCGTAAAGGTGTGTCACGGTAACCCATTGCATTCGTTGCGTTTTTAAATACATTTTTAAAAACGTAAATATTTGTCTTGTGATAACACAAAAGTTTAAAAAGTGATAGCAAAATTATTTTATCACTTTTAAAAAATATATAAATCTTGTTAATACCACATATGAAAAAGGATTCAGAAGATTTGGCATAAAAAATATTTTTAAATTGAAATTGTAGCTATAACGGAAAGTCAGTGCAAGATTTGATGAATTCCTACATGCCTATTACATATCTAAATTTTTATCTACTATAACAAACACAACATTATGCATATTCTTGGATGTCACAAGATGACTTAAAAGGAAAATAAGTAGTAGAAACTAAAATCATTCTTATTTATTTATTATCTCTTAAATTATTTAATTGTATCTACCACAATGATTTACATTTCAAATTATTCATAGTAAAACCAAATCCATATTTTGCAAATACGTATATTGTTTTATTATGTATATATATATATTATTCTTACTTAAATTGCGAGTTTTATTATTATGTATATATTTTCCCTTTTCATTGAGGGGATGTGGCTGATGTGCAGCTGCGAAGCTCGGGGCTAATACCTAATCTGAAAAAATATGCTGTAAAAAGTTGCTAATTTTAATTAAATTTTATTAGTCACCACTTTTTCCATTTTAAGTCACCCGTGGCAACCCTGCATATTGGAATTAAAATTATCTTTCATTCTTTTTTATTTTCATCATCTCTTAAATCATGATGAACCTAAAGCATGATTTGGGAAATCATGAAAAGGAAGAAAGCCTATTCGGGGCCAAAAAGCCTTGAGCAACTACTGACTATGATTATGACTATGGTTGCCCACTAGCAATAAGTCAACAGGGTTTCCTCTAGTTTTAGAAAATATATATTTGTGGTAGTAACAACAGAATAAGCATGAATGTGGTAGTAACAACAAACGGTAGAGTAGGTTGTTAAAGGTTACTGGACTAGAATATCGCGAACCTTGGTTAACCAAGTTAAGTGTCAAAAATATCTATTTACATCACTTTTTAGTGGTATAGGATTGTGAAAGTTATACTTCTTTTCTTCACAGCTCAGCTTTAAAAATAACCACAACTCTTAAAACTAAAACTTATGAAATATTTCAAATGCTTTGAAAACTGTTATCCAATTTAGAAAGTAAGTGTTGTTGTTTTTTTTTATTTCACTTGTAATTTTTCTAGTAATTTCAATTTTTTCCATCGAAATCATGTTTAAAAATGGGTCGAAATCGTAAACGGAAATCGAAACTGTAAACGGTTGTTAATATTTAAACATTTTTCTTTTTTAAAATATATTCTGAAACACTACAAATAAGTGCAATTGAAAATTTCGATTATTTTTCTCCAATTATTTTCATTCCAAAAACAGAAACAAAATTCAAAAAACGAATATAATAATTTTTAGTTATGAACTAGCTAATCGCAAAATTTTTAAATTGATAAATGATATAACTTACTCTTATTTTATAGAGCCCCTTTCCAAGTTTTAATAAATCTTCTGGTGCTAAGTTGTAGCCATCAAGAGTTATATACTAAAAGAAAATTTTTTTAATTATTATTTTAAGTCATTTTTTAGAAGTAAATTTAAATTTGATGATTACTTAATACTCACTTCAGAGGGAGCTGTGAACTTTCCAGGTCTGAACGTTAAATAAAGGCTTAATAAATATCAAATTGCCAATATTTATATGCATAAGAAATATTAAAAACATACATGATTATTTATTTATTTATAACGCATTTTTGAACATCTAATTTCTGTCCGATCCATTATGCATTGATTTTATTATGTGAAATTTCTTTTATATATGTTGACAAATCATTTTTTATTTTTTTAATATAAATAATTTGCTCAAAGTTTTATAAAAAAAATAAAAAATCACTTAAATTATTACAAGAACTAATTTACGTGAAGATATATTTATTTTCTACTTAGACAAATAGATGATCAAACTCTTTATTCGATATCACAGATTAAAATTTTTAATTAATTTAAATATTTCAATTCATCTCAATTTTGTTCATCCATATTATGTTCATTTTTTACACACATTTTAAACTTTTTTTTATTTAGTTATGAGTTAAAATAAAACATATTTCACCGTTATCTTTTTTTAAGTTAACATTTTAAAGTATAGGATAGTAGAAAGTTAACGTAGCTAGTTAACATAGAAAAGTATAGGATAGGATAATTTTTGTAAAGATAATTTGATTTAAAATAGGAACATATCAACTAAAGCTGAATAATGTTGGCAATTCAGAATCGCAGCCTATCGACTGAACATTGATATTTACACAATACATTGCAATAATTTTTCAATTTAACCACATTAACGTTTTCCCCTTGAACAATGTTTTTGATGCTCAGTTTGAATTTATCAATACTCATGCTAATAGAGTATTCAATACAATATTTAAATTTAAATAAAACATTTATTCATGTTATTGCAAAAATTATGATATTATCGTATTCAGTATTTATCGTTGCCGAAAATAATAGCGATATTATCGTAAACAACTTTATTCGTAACATTATCATTTTAAACATTTATTACTCATGGTATTATTACGATATTGATGTGACCTTTATTCTAAAATTAACGTCTCATTATGATATTAACGATGAATCGGAGAAAAATCGCGATAAGGATGCAATCATTAATAATTGTTTTTATGATGTTCAAAATATCGATTTATCTTAATACATCGATAAATTTTTATATAATTTTTTTACAATAGCCAGTTAATTGAAAGATAAATAAGCTACTGTTTTAATCGTGACCACCAAGCTCTCATCTTGAATTGAAACTACTAATTAATAAAAGGTTGAAATGTTACTTTTGAATCAAAATTACCTTGCCGTTAAAATAACCTTTTTAAATTATAATTAAAATTTACTCTATTTAATTATATAGAATGCAATAAAAAACTACACTTTCAAAGCCTATTTAAGTTAAAAACAAAAATATTAGAAAGGATACACTTGCTCAGGTACGTAATGAATTTCAGCTGGTGCAGTAACTGGATTCGGTCTATCTGTCTCCAAAACTGTAATTATTCCAAAAACATTTTAGCTAGACTTCAACTTTAAAATTTTATACAACAATTTAATATTTTTAGTTTGTAAAATAAATTTTTTAAGATAATTTAGAATAAAATTCATTATTTTTTAATTACTTTGTCCCTCAAAATCGTGATGTATTAACATTCATTAGTATTTGTTTTTGTTCGACAAAAATGTTCCTGAAAATCTCAGCGAGCTTCGTTTAATTATTTATTATTACATTAATTAAATTTAATCGCTTTGAAGCCGATTCAGTTTCAGAATGTAACTTAACTACCACCAAATCTATAAAATTTTAATTTACTACTATTTGAAACATTTTAATAGCAAATTGATTTGTTGATAGTGTTCAAAATGCACGAAATATTATAAAAACGCTCAGAGGGTACATACTTTAAAAAATTACGTATTAGCAAGAAATTATTCAAAATATTTCTGGAAATTACAGAAAAGAGTTTCTGAAAAATTAAGAAACACTTCATATTAAAGAAAAATAAATCCGAATTTGCAAGGAATAATTTAATTAGCGAAATGTACAGAAAGAGGTCTCCGAAATATCCAAAAAACGTTTCTGAAAAATACATGTTCCGCACCTGCATTATATATTCGGAAACGTTTCGGGAGTCTTTTTGCAGTGTACCAAAAGGCATCAATGTAAATTTGCTATCTAAGTTGGTAATGTATCAAATATTATATATGTGCGAGTGTACTCTTGTTTTCTAAAGAAAAAATATTAAACATCTTTTATGAGCAACACTTTAAAATAAAAAAATTGGTATTAGTTCGTACTTACCGACTGAAACAAAGTCGTTGTCATCAAGAACATAACCCACCTCATCATCAGGGTCTAAGAGAGCTCCTCCTTTAGTTTTTCGGATTTGATAGATCGTCTCCTCTCTTCCAGAAACATGAGAACTAAGAGGCTTCAATTTTTGGTATCTTTTCAGTGCCTCCTCCCCTAGGATACGCACCGTGGTGGATGTCTTGGTGCAAGGAACGGCAAACCATTCCCCACGAACTCTCACTGATACCTTCATCAGGAAAATTAATAAATAAAACTCAAAAACGTTTAAAAAAAAAAGGTTTAATTCTAAAACCACTAGGAATACAAATGAAAAGTTAGTAAGGTAAGCTTTTTCAGCAATGCGGTAAGAAAAACTGAAGTTAGTGTATGAAATGGAATGTAATTATTTAAATTTCAAAAATGCTCGCCACAAGATGCGTTTTGTACCTGGCTACTGTATCGTCTCACGATACTATTCACAATTTTACCTTAAAGTTCAAATTCAGCAGATAAATCACTTCAAAATGCGATGTTTTCTATACACAATTTTTCAAAAGCTCACTTTTATTTTCTTATATTAGCTTCAAATTTTTCAAAAGCTCGCCAACAAATCTCCTTAGGATATGATGTTATCGCTTTGCAATTTTTGAAAGTCCAATTTTAGTTAATATATCGCCTTAAGATGCGGTACTTTCTGAATACATTAGAATGTTCAATAAGTGAGGGGAAAAAGTGAGTGTACGCGAACTCAAGTCAAATGATAATTTCTTAAGAATGTGTGTAATCACGATATCAGATCTTAGGAAAATAAGATTAGAAAGCGATCGTGGCTTTACGAACAGAAGTCTAAACAAAAACTAATTTTCCTCAGTGTTTCTGCTTTTATGGGTGATTCTAATTTATATCAGTTTGACCCCTGACCTCTTACATAGTAACTCTCTTCTTATTTGCTGATCGAAGAACATTGTTTTTTGTAGACACTTATTTGTTCGATTCGGTAGTTGATTGAATCGCCACGTGAGTTTCCCACTCATTCTTTTAATCAAATTTGATATTCCTTTCTGCGTTTCAAATAAACATCTCAAATGATCTCTATGGAATCTTTCGTTAAGGTTTGAGATCAAAAGTGTTATTTTTAGTGGATAATGGATATTATTCTACAATTGAAAATGAAAGTTTCTAGATTCCACTCTCGTGAGATATTTTTCAAGGTTAAGACATACGAGATAAATAAAGATATTTTGTTGTATAACAAAGAACTAATCTTTAGATTTTTAATCAATATGGTATAAGGAATAAGGTTGAGCAAAACGTTTTGAAATGTCCCTGAATATCAGAATTAATATCATATGACGCTTTAAAAATAGAATTTAATAATCGTATTTTAAAAATAACAGTTGAAAATAATACGCATAAAATTAAAGCCAATGAAAAATAAGATGAAAACAAAAATATTCCATGCGCTTCATTTATACTTAGATGATATCAGCAAGATTAACATTGATATTATCCACACAAAAAAGTTCAATATATTTCTCTTGTCTTACACATTAATTTTTGCATAAAAATTAATAATATCCTCCATAATTGCTTCATTTTTTTTTTTCGTCTTTTGAAATACATTTCCCCATCAAATATTTTTTTAAAAAAACTATCAACTTTTTTGACTCTCAATATTTTTTACAAAGGTGCCAACAGCTCTGATTTTGACCACTTTTAAAAGGGGTTAAGTCAGCTTAATTGTATTTTTATTATTAATTGCAACTGCACATATTTGTAGGCTTGTGCGCTCACTTTAAGTTTATAAACCTTTGTCAAATAGAAGGACAGCACAAAGATAATGCATCCAAGGTAACAGCGGTATTCGAACCAGCCACTTTCACGCTTTGCACAGCGTTTGGCGGGCGATACCTTTCCCAGGGAAGCCTCCAGCTTAATTGTAACTTAGTGATTTATCACATAAGACTTCGAATTTTTTAGAAGTAGCTGTAAGTAAAACCCCTATAAACCGAGTTTATTAAACCAGAAATCATACATTAAAAAACTGACACTCGAATATATTTATCCATTGTCCGGAACAAGATGGCATATGCCATCTTGCAAAGATATCTTTGCTTCTAGAACTAATACAAGTTTGGACTGCCTCCCTGATACGATTGGGACAAAATTTTGCTCGGTTACCATTGAAACTTCTTTAACAAACTTGTTTTTTAAATTTTTACTTAATTTTTTGTTATAATGAAAACTCATTCTAGAAAAGATCATTTATCAATAGTTCTTAATTCTTAATATTGCTTATGAATTTTAAATAGCTATTTTGTATTCAATATTTTAATTACAAGCATTTATGCAGTTACATAAATTTACGTGAAACATTTAATTACACAGTTTTACTGATCAAGATATATTTACGTAAGCAATTGATAAAATGTTATGCTAATTGCGACATAATAAACTACGATTTCATAATAATATTACAACCACTATTTAAAATTTTCCAGATGTCTAGGCTTTATGTAGAAGTTAAAAAATATTTTTTAAAAAAATTAAGCTTATCAGAAAAAATTCCTTTTTCAAAAATCTTCTCTTCTTAAAATCTAACAAACAAAAAACAACGTATCATCTTATTTCCATCGTCAACTTAGGCACAAAATTGAAATGTTTTTTGGAAAATAAAATTAATTTCAGTAGAAAAGAATTTTTTTTTTTTTAAAAAAACATTCTTATGCCATCTTATTTCTTTTAATAATGTAATTTTTTCGATAGCGGCCCAGATAGATAAATCAAAATAAATATATGTTGGAAATATATAATAAGAAATAAATCAAAGCATGTATAGGTTCAAGTAGTTTTCTTTATTGACTTTCCTTTTACAATTAATAGTTTCATGGAAAATAAAGGCAAGCTTCCGTACGGACAAAAAAAAAATCAAAAATTAAATTTAATTTGTGGTTATACTTAATCTCTTATATAAGAGTTGATAACTGTTAATTTAAGACAAGTGCGTCGAATAATCAAAAATTTATATAAAGACCAACAATTTACATAATTTGCATTGACTTTCATTTCAAAATCATAACTTAAGCATGTCATTCTATTGCAAAATTACATAAAGTTCTACTAATAACAATAAATTTATTGTAAATTAGAGTCATAATCAATTTTCACATTTACTTTTTTTTATTTTCGTTGAAGTTATAAAAATCCAGCACATAATAAATGATTAAGCAATATGAAAATTAATATAAAATTAGTTATAAATAATTGACGTCTGAAAATACAATTACTTACAAAAATATAACGTGCTTTTCTTTAAAAAATATCAATTAAGGTTAATTATTTCAAAATGCTTGAATAGTTCGTTATCATTTGAGAATATTTAGAATCTTACTGAAAAGGTACAAGTATCAAAAAATGTCCAGTCAAATCAGAATCTAAAATATTTTCTCACTGCCCATATTTGACCGATGCTGAGAATAAAATAATTTAATATCGGTGTTTCTCTGACATAAATAAAAACGGAATCCATTAAAGATGCCCGATAAACTTATAGCTAAAAATTCTCTCTTATGTTAACAAAGTTTAAAAAAAAAAACTATTTCAGTTATTGAAACTAGAAAAAGCTTTTGTTTTGTTATAGTTATAATCATTATACTAAAACTGGGAGAAAGAATCAGTATAGATTGTAAAAATTGACAGCCATGTAACAACTACTATAGTTTTTAAAAAAAAGTTGTCAAAATCAGCTCAAATTCAGCCGAAACAGCTACGCGTCTTCGGCTCTGCATTAAGACTAGAGATTAATATACATTTTGCAATCTTATAATGCGTCTTATTTTCGTTTAAAGTACCGTAAAGGTTACCCTTTCGTTACTGCATTCCGCTCCGCTAAAGTGATGCCACGGGACGGTGCACCACACCTAGAAGTGTGCACTTCGCATTTTAAGACTTCTTATTAGATTTTACACTTATATCTAGAAAATACGCCACTCCTAAATAGAATATACTTAAGTAACATAACATACGCATAAGTATATATATGCACTCATTCATGTTAGTAATATACCAGTATTCGTGTTGGCGACAGCTTCTGTAATGGATTTGAAATGTTATGTCGTTAACGCTAATGTTTTGAAAAAATATTTTATAAAAATGATAATAGTATTCAAATAATTACTTATAATCAAGGGAAAAATTACTAAAATTCTGATGACTGAAATTTTAAAATTACCAGAGTTATATTTCCCTAAAATTTATTTTTTATTCATATAATTGTAGTATAATATTATTAAAATAAAGAAAATTAACTTAATACTCAAATTACATTAACTCATATTATAAATAATGATTAACTGGTTGTCTAACGTATGTCATATAGTGCATTTGCACCACTCAATTATTCAAATCTTTAGCTAATTAGTCATTTCTAAAAAAAAGTTTTCAATAATAAATGTAAAGAGAACTGGTTCGCTTGAGCACAGACTCTATTAATTAATAAAAAAAACGCTTCTGTGAATAAACAAATAGTACAACTAATATTAAAATATCACAAATTATTAGTTTTCATCAGAATATTTATCAACACCTGAAAGCAAATCTGCTTAACATCGCCTCTGCATAGATGGTCTTAAATTTTGAATATCTGGCTATAAGCTTAATAAACACTCAGCACCGATGAGACACTGGCAAAAAATAACTCAAAGCTACCACGTGCCACTTTGTTGTTGCATGAACCAATGTTGCGCTTCAGCTTCTGCGCGTGGCTGTTCTATTGTGAAAGGCTAGCTTTTTGTGTTAGACTTGCATCGTTACAGCATGTCGTTGTGGCCAGGATCCGGATTTACAATCGTTTCTTCGATCTTTTCCACGTGGATTTTTAAATTCCGATGTTTTTAATTCAATGTCATTACGAAATGAGATTTTCGATATCTTGGCGTTTTCCGTTAACGGCGATCGTACCTATCAGCAATATTTATCGCTTAAAAATTATATTTCCTCCGACTCGCAAGTTCTTATAAAAAGTTATTGTTAATACTTTACGGGACTAAAAGTGCAAATTTTAAAGTTTTTACAATGCTTTCAAAACTGTATCAAACTATACCAAAATAATTTCCTTTTATTCATCTTGTATTATAATAGTTATTTTAGCTTATACTGAATCAATAATAAAATAAAGTTCCGAAAAACATTTATAATCTTTTATTTTCTTAAAAAAATATGTCAACTTTAGTACATAAATTCGAATTTTAATATAATGAATTGTATATAGACATCCTGCAGCATTAAATTAATATAAAACAGTGTAATTGTAACTTTCATACGAATAAAAACTTTTAATGGCAATTGTTTTAATTCTGCAGTAATCGTTTTATTGCAATATGTCACACTAATTATGTTGCATTTAGCAAATCGTATAGCTTTTAAAAAATGCTTGTTTAAGCCCTGGTTATGCTATTAATATTTTTAGCATTAAAAAACTTTGCCACTTATTAAAAAATGAAATCAACCTGTTTACAATACTACAAAACTTTGCCTTTTCTCAACTTTTGGGATAACTAAAATATGAATCAGCATGTCGTGATTTCACTCACAAGTCATTTCTGTAAATGTAGGATAAAAAATTTCTACGTTGCTGAGGTTTTAAAGTCAATGCAAACATTAATTTTAAAAGAAACCCTCTAGTTCACATAGTATTTGGGTTTAAATAAGCATTACGCAGAGTAGCTTATTTGCTCGGTCTTATTTTAAAGCTAAACTTTGTTCAATTATTTGATTTTCTAACTAACTGATTATTTGTTGCTGAAAATGAGAGGAGATAAGGCTGGGTAATGTAAGACTAGTCTTTGAACGCTTAATCAGTGAATTATTAAAACATAATTAAATCTCCATTACTTTTGATTCTAAATCTAAACATTATTAATATAAAACAATCATATTGTAAATGACAAATATATCTGCCTTGTGTACAACCGTAAAGAAAAGTTTTAAAACTAAAGTGGTAGCTAGGGTTTTACACTATTTTAAATTGACTGCTAATTTAAAGGAAATCAGTAATAACTAGATTGATGCCAGGTTTTTCATTTATTATTTTCAAGGGCCTTTCAACATTTTTATTTTTCAAAAAAAGTAAAAAGGAGAAATAAATTTTCTCTCAGCTTAGAATTCAGTTAGAATAAGTTTAGAACAAAAAATTTTAGATTTGAACTTCGTGTGTGCTTCATTGGATACAGGATGCTTTCATTTGAAAAATGCAAGAACTTTAGGATATTGTTTTCTTGATTTATTATTTTTTTAAACTGTTGAACTGAGTATAATGTTCACTAATGCAAAAAAAAAAAAAAAAAATCAGAACTTTGATTTTTTTTGCGATTACAGAATTGGAGATTAAAATTAATAAATAATAGTTTAAAGTCACCGATACTATACGAATAATAAATATTAATTAATTAAATTTCCTTAGCCAATATATGTTATACTTTATTAGAAAATGTCCAAAGAATATGAAATAAAACAAAAGGATTTCAAAATTAGATGAATCGACATCAAGAAATACATAAAGAAGCATCTCGATACATTTGTTAAATTTCTATTTACAAATATTTATCGCGAAAAGATTAATGTTAATCAGTTTTTTTAAGTGACTATTCATATGAGATAATTCGATTTCAGGAAATATCAGTCGATAAAACAACGTGTTTTCAAAATCAAGTGAGTTGACATGAAGAAATTCAAAACGAATCATTTCGACGAAATATATTTATTAAATATATATATGTTTTTTAAAGGAGATTAATTCCTTTCAGGAAATACTTAAAATTCAGCATTATTCAATGATTTCTACTATCTCAATCTAGAAACTTCATATCTAATCGAAGATATAATGGTTTGGTAATACTCATAACCATATTTGTGTGAGGTATTATCTCTCTCTTTTTTTCTAAGATTGCAATCACTTCAAGGTTTCGTTTGATAAAAGTAAAAGATTTAGTTTTAGTTTGAAGGTAATCAGTTTAATGCATTTGTTGTATACTTATTATTGGGTCGTCCATTAACTTCTCACCGATTTTTGTTATGCGGAGATCCCCAAAATATTCAAGTGGTAGCAAATCATTTCAATTTAGATGATATTCTTCTATCTTGTATCAGACGAAATCCTCAACATCATCAGCCGCAATGGATAAGGGGATAGAGCGTTCGCCTTCCAATGAGGTGAACCGGGTTCGAATCCCAGCGATGGCTGGCCGATACGAATCCGCATACGGCTTGCACCGACCACAGTACTGACGTGAAATATCCTCAGTGGTAGACGGATCATGAATTAGAGTCCCTTTGCCGTCAGGCTTACCGTGGGAGGTTCTCGTGGACTTCCTCTCCATGTAACGCAAATGAGGGTTAGTTCCATCAAAAGGTCCTTCTCGAAAGCAAATTTCTTAGCCGATACTTGATCCAGGGGTCCCCTTATCTTCTGGATTATGTTCAAAATTACAAAGCTACAGAGTTGATCATTAGTTGTCGTAAACCGAAAAATTGGGTTGGCTGTTCCACGACGGTAATAAAATAAAATAAAACAATCATCAAAATTTATCTGGGCGCCTGAAGCCATTTACGGCCATTATCCCATCCATCTTGAGGTTTTAATTTTAATGTGGTACTTTCTGGTAACTGGAATGCAAATTGAGTGAAAAGAAAATTTAAATATTTTGCATTTTAGATAAAGATACGTCGCCACAAAAATAAGCAGCCCGTTGGCCTCAGTTTTATGTCTCCTTTCAAATTTTCCAAAGTAAAAAGATAGTTTATGGTTTGACATGGCGATGCATATTCTTATTTTGAATAAACCATCTTGCTCGTATTATTTTTCGGAGTATTTTATTCTATCATCTTATTAGTTTCTCGAGGAGTGACGGAGAGATGTTACACCAGTTTGGGGATGCATAAGTTAGGATGGGACGGATCATTGAAATGTAGAGTAAGCGCTTAAGTCTGAGTTCTGTTTTAGAGTTCTGAAGATGGACTTGTAATTTGTGACAGACAGTTTATGCTTTATTGATCATTGATTTAACATGGTCTTTCGAATTAAATTTGTTGTTTAAAACCAGACCAATATTGTTGGCATTTAAACGGTTAAGTTCCAATGAATATTTCATAAAAGTTGTATTTGATAGAACATTTTCGATGTTTGTTCCCTACCATGGGAAAAGTATTTTTCAGAAACAACTTTATAAGTTACTAGTTTTGTAAAAATTTGAGTGTTAATTCAGGCTTTCCACAGCCTGGAAAAAATAAATAAGTGGTAGATAAGATTTTTCAAGACTACTGAAAAATGCTTACACTTATCTTTCATTTGTGAATTACGAAATTATTCCCGAATAATTTCCTCTAAATTTAATATTTATTGTGAAAATTTCCCATGGGAAACCTGATAGTCATACGGTTGTTCGTGGGTTTCGAGCCCCATAGGCACCTATTACCTCTTGATAATGATGTAAAAATGTATATTCGATTACTGGTGGGGTACTTAATATTATTAAACTAGATTCTTTTACTTAAAATTGTAAAAATATTTTAGCAATTACAAATATAATGTAATATAATTTTTTTTTTTTTATCTTAATATTTATACCACTGATTTGTTATTTTATTTTAAAACCGGCTTTGAACAGACCAACAAATTCTGAGTTAACGATTATCAATGTTCAACTGTGTAATGAAATTTTGAATTCCACCCAGAAGACAGGGTAACTCCTGGATCAAGCATTGGAAAAAACTTGCCTTCGCGGAGGACTTTTCGATGGAGCTAACCCACACTTGCATTACATGAAGAAGAAAACCACCTATGGTTAGCAAGGGGGTAAGGGGATTTTCACCCGTGATCCGTCTACCTCTGAGGATATTTTAAGGATATTTTAAGGATTTGAGGATATCTAACGAAATTTGTATCAACCAGCCACCGCTAAGATACAAACCTGGGTCACCTTATTGGGATTTTATTACTTATAAATTTAGTCAGATGCACACGAAAACTGTTTCAACCTATGAAATAATTAACTTTTGGGTCAAGCTTTCCCAAAAGCCGCTATCTTACGTTGGAAGAATAGTATGATTTTTTATATTTTTCAAAATTTTAATCTTAAAAATTTATAATTCCATAATCCTAAAGAAATAGACGGAAATTGTCGAGTGTACAAGAATATATTCCTCGTGAGTTAAAGAAAACAACTAAAAATATTTTGTATCAAAGACGTATAGTAATCATTTTGATTTAGTCCTTCGTTTAACGAAGAATTTACTTTATATTTATCTTTGAAACAACAAGATAGCAACACACAGTTTTTTTTTAAAGGTGAATCAACCATTTCCCATGCGTCAGTCTGTAATAGGATGTTATACTTTAAATTTTTTCATATCAGTTTGTGAGATAAATCTCATGATTATGATCTTAGAAGATGAAAGATGTTCAAAATGATAATATGTTTAGAATTTCTCAATACAAATTGCTAAATACCTTGTGTCACTAGTGATTGAGGTCATTTAATATGACTAGTTTTTCAGAAGTATGTTACAAAACCATGCTCTAGAAAAGGCTTTCTAATTTTTTATGCATGAAACCATTATGTTTGTTAAGTTTTATTTACAATTTAGAAATATAATTGAAAAGTTTAGTGGAAAAAATGCACAAGTTTATTATATTTGCCACATTGTTATTAAAATTCAAGTAACTAATGCACGAGTGCACGAATTTATGCACTCGTTTAAAAAAATGCACGAGTATATTATATTCGTCACATTGCTATTAAAATTCAAAAAATAATACACTCAATGTGAGATATTAGTGGTATTATATAACGTATTAACCCTTTGCACTCGAAGTCCTTTCAACCGTTAAAAAAAAAGGACGCGATCACTTAAAGTTTACATGAAAAAAAATTCTTATGTTTTCAAAATTACCATATAATACCTGGAAACCACTAAATAAAGTGGTTGAGCCGTGTTGGCTCAAAGGATAGAGCATTCACCTTCCAATGAGGTGAATCAGGTTCGAATACAAGTGATGGTTGGTCGATTCGAATTCAGTCCCTGGCTTGAACCGACCACAGTGCTGATGTAAAATATCCTCAGTGGTGGACTGATTATTGGTTAGAGTCCCCTTGCAGTCAGGCTAACCGTGGGAGATTTAGTTGATTTTCCTCTCTATGTAACGCAAATGCGAGTTAGTTCCATCAAAAAATCCATCACGAAGGCAAATTTCACCCAATATATGATCCAGGAAATCATTTGTCTTCTGTATTAGGAGTTGAAATTACAAGGATACGGAGTTGAACTTTAGTAGCAGTAAACCCAAAATTGGGCCGTCTGTTCAACGACGGTTATGAAATAAAAATAAATAAAAGGGTTTCTTGAAAGGCTCTGTTCGAGAACAAAGGTTTAAATTATAATTTAGTGGCTCTTGTAAGCAATATAAGGGAGTTGATTACAAAACACTTTTTCCTTTGAAATAATTTTCTACAAAAAAAGCAATTGAGAAACGGAATTAATATTATAAAGTCTTGTCTTGGTTATAGCATGTGTTAACTAGCTTATTTATCCACAAAATAATTTTAAAAAACAGTAGAGAATTATAAACTAAATTGTGCAGGCTTTGATTAATTTTGTCACCTTTTAAAAAGGTACAACTGTATCAGAATGTCGTTTCACTCAACAAGCCATTGAAATATTTAGAATTGGTTAAAATAACCTACAAATTGAATTTACTAAACCATGACTCATACATTAAAGCCTAAATCTTGCTGCTACTAGAAAATGTTTATTTGTAGTTTTGCGCAACTTGGCATTTCTGAAAGAAGAGCCCTTGCTAAATAATTAATAACATTAATGTTTTACAAATCCAGTGGTTCGAACCATTTATTGAATTAGTTTTGCCAGACTGTCTACACTGGAACGGAAGGAAAAGTTATTTTCAATGTTCGAAACAATTAATAAATAACATTAATGTTTTACAAATCTAGTTGTTCGAACCATTTGTTGAATTAGTTTTGCCAGACTAGCTACACTGGAACAGAAGGAAAATTTATTTTTAATGTTCGAATTTTAAAAAAAATTAATTTACTTATGTCCGACATTAAAAAGTGGACCATATATCAAAAACACTTACGTGAAAAAAAGTGGTAATACAGATATGTTTGTACGAATTGGGTATTTCTTTCTGCTACCGATTGCTTAAGTTCAGAGATGCCAACTGCTCTGTCTTTTTTAAAAGATTTTTGTTATTATATTAGAGAAGTAAAAACTTAAACCTTCCAACTCTTCCGGAAGCAAAAGTGGTAACAAGTTTATACACTCTCACTTTCTTTTAATAATGTGATTTAAAATTATTTCGCCTACCATTACGTCTAAATAATTTAAAAATAAATAAGTCTGCAATACAAGTCTCCCTAGAAGTTAGACCACTAGATAACTATTCTTAAGCAGAATTAGTAGGCAGATTTGTTATTGAGCTGACACATTGTCATGCTTAGTTCGGTTGGTCTGGTAACGGGAAGGCAAAAAACATCGACTTTTGGATTATTTATGTGTAGTGGTAGAGAAAGTAAATATACTAAACTAAAAAATCATTTAAATATAATCTTAGCCACTAGTTGAAAAGTATTGTATTTTGAGAATCGTCAACCATACTATAATTGGAGTTATTGCAACGCTAACGAAACCTGGATTGAACGTCAATAGATCTACTTTTTTTTTCTATTGTACAAACCTGTTTTATATCTTAATCTATTTAGGATTAGGCTCCCCATAAATCTGATAAATTTCCTATCCGACATAATAGATATTCAAAATAAGTTTCTCATAAATACAGATATTGATAGTTTAGAATTACATAATTTATTTTGCTCTACTTGTTGACCAAAATTTTTTACAAGGGGGTAATAAAATTTTATACTATTATTAACCTTGATCTCGTTATTTGTTTCTTCTCCATATTGATAATGAACGAAATGCGGAAAACGTTCGATGATAAAGATATTACGCACACAGTGGAGATAACGGATATGCTTACTCTAGATGTTTTCCTGCTCGACTCGGCGACAGATTCTACTTGAATTCGCAATTCGGCGACAGATTTTTCCTTGCTGCAATTCGGCGACTGATGCGTTCGGTAAAGAAACGAGGATTTATTCGGCGACAGATCCCTCATCAAACTCGGCGACAGCTATTTCTTAATCACGTTCTGTATCATGGGAATAGAACATTTTATCGTTAGAAACGGATAGTTTATCTGCTAACACAGGGTCTAGCTTTACGAAACCAGAGAATTGATTTCATAAAGTCCGCGTGACCCACGCTACTTGTTGCTATGTGAAATTGAGTATTGAGAACTACCAAAAAATTATTAAAGTTAATTAATAATTTTGAAAATAGGTGAAATAGTTTAATTTAATTAGTTCTTCTAATTGCTTTATTTATTTTGAAAATGAAAACAAAGAAAAATTATTTAAAAAAACATGGTTGATAAAAGTAACAAAATGGAGACAGACCTTGATTATTTAATATGCTATTTATAAAGAATAAATATGGTTGGAGAAAAGAGCTACTTTATGCCACCTGAAAGTGTTAAAATTGTAACTCAAGGGGGAGGGAACCAAATTTCTTTCGTCCAAGGAACCTCGGGGAAAAAAAAAAGAAAACTGACAGTAAAACCATTGTGAATTTAGAGCTAATTTATACCAAAATTAGAGCTTATTTAAGCAAGAAATAAATGCCCGTGATACTAAGACTTATTAGGAATTATTTTCTAATATAGAAATAGCCTTGTTTACAAGTAACAACTTTCAATAAGTCTTGATATTCTAAATTTATACCTCCAGAAAAAGAGTTAGATAAGGAATGGTTTTATAATGGTGGCTTTTCCTCTTAGGACTCAGCCCTAAATAATTTTAACGGGGTTAACACAAGCTGCAATTTTTTTAAAAATTATAATACAAATATAGATATTTTGAGTTATACGAATCTGTCAAAAATTGACAGTGGTTGGAGTGTTTTCATAGTGGAAAAAAGTTTTAATGCGTGTTTGGAAACAAACAATTTACAAGTAACTTTGAAAGTCTAATTTTTTTGAACAGTAAATTAAAACACCATGGATGCGAATTACTATAAAGCGAAGAGTTTAAATAAGAGTTAGGGAAGATTTATAATTTTCAGCAATCGGTAAATTTGCGGACAAAAAACGAAATCCAATTTAAAACTACTTCTATCACAAATCTACCATAACGTCAATTAGAACCTTCATCCTCTCTCCGTTTCTTGTTTAAAATCCGTAGTTCTAAACGGGTGTCCATTACTACGCTTTTTGCAACATATTTTATGGTGCTTGAAAATTATAAACAAGAACTTTCATAATTTTTGTTAATTTTGCCAATTTTTAAGAGCCTTACCATGAGAAAGCTGGAACAAAGTTAATTTCATATGATATTTTGAATCATTTAGTGGTGTGGACAATAATTTTAAATAGCAAATTAAAGCATTAACTTAGCTACTACTAGCATAAACTTTCCCCAATAGCGGAGCATGTTGGCAGCACTGGTTATAGACAATGATAATCGACAAAAAAGAAAATTGATAAAATGAAAGGATGGTGAAAAATTTGAGATTATCTAAAGAGTTTGTTTCTAAATACTTTATCAAAGATATTGTGTAGTTAACACTTCATAACTATTTTTTGTTTTTCGCTATTAAAATCATATTAATATAATTAATTTATGCTTTAACTTTCTCATAAACTTTTTGCACACGAAAAAAGCTTTATACTTTTTTTTTCTAGTTTTATTGGTCATTTAAATATCTATTTAAAAAATTAATCTCTTACAAAGACTCTTCAAAAGTTTTGCGTCATTGTGATAAATGTTAAAAAGGAAATCATATTCTTACCACCATTTGCTTTAATTGAAATTACGATGAGTCAAAAAGACGCTATTTATAGAATTGTATACTAGCTAATGTCATGTCAGCATTTTAGTTTATTACAATAAAATTTCAATATTGTTGTTAGAAAAAAAAAGGTATACATAATTAATTTTCATATATTTTTTTTTAATTTTATATATTTCCTATGAGCTGCTCAATCAGTCTTCCGATGAGCAGACCTAGTGCGTTTTCCAGAAGTGGTATCCACTCTTTCAGGACCACCACAATGGGTGAGATACCGTTGCCCATGTTAATTTGGACGTCTAGTTTCTGCCACACTAGATGGCAACACTGAGACCCTATTTGGATGCTAAAGTGCACTAGGAATTTAATTTTGCCGGAAATGCCAAGAGCAAATAAGGCACTCCAGGGATCTTTTACATGCCGCATAATCATACGACATGGCCGCTGAGGATTTTCTATTTTCATATATCATAAGGCGAAAAAAAATATTCATTTATTCCTAATCAGGGATCTTACGGTCCATAAAAACTTAAAAAAATGATAGCAAAAATAAGAGAATAAAATTGAATAAAAGAATAAGTTTTTAATTGGTTTGTATATACCACTGAGTTTAATTATTTTAAATAAATATATATAACTTTGATAATATTACGAGAGTCATAACTAGCATAAGCTTAATCCCTTATGACCTGACTTTATTCCCGTAGGACAACACAGATTCTACGAATCATTGAGCTACCCAATCGATGTGAGTACTAAGTAACTTAGTATTTTTTGGAATTATGAATTATCCGGAAAATCGTGCAAATTTTAGGTAGAGCTCTCAAAAGTCCACTAAAAATATTCAAGTGGTTGTAAACTATTCATGAAAACAGATCGAAGTTTTTCCTAGTTTCGCTACCACTTCGAGTTCGATAATATTAATCTGAGGCATGCATCAGACTTCCATGTAAGCAATACGCATCGAAATCTTTGTGGTGATTATGAAAATTTAATGATCCATGTTTAAAATCAAGAAATATATTTTATTGTATAATATTTTTGGTGAACCTTAGGGAGCTCTGCCTATTGAAAATCGGCACGAATTTTTCGAACTACCCAATGCACATAAATGCAAACTCGAAAGTCTTTAGCCCTCAAAATTTTTAAAGTGGTAGCGAAATTACAATTATAAGTTCAATTTGTTTAATTTTAGTTGCTTGTAAATCTTTCGCTGCACGATTATCAGGTTTTATATATTTGTTCAAACTTTATTTTACCTACATATATAATGTTTTGCACATTTGTTTAAATTATTACTGCATAAATTATTATTATTAATTGTTTTTATTGTAATCAGATTTATTTTATCAATTCAGTTCATGATAAAGTATTACATATACATCTCCTTTAAATGTTCAAAAAAGTCTCCCATTAAATCACGCGGAACTTACTTTTTATGTAACTTATATAATAAATTTGGTACTCAGAAATTAAAAACATGACAATTGAATTTTTGCTTTGTGAATTCAGTGAATATGTGTAAAGTTATCATTATCGTTTGTGGAGGTTAAGTAAGATCTTATTTGATAAGCAAAGCATTTTTCCTTCAGAGTTTAAAAAAGAATTTTTTTTTTATGAATATTCAGTTAGATAAAGTATTTAAAAGTCTTTAGTTTCATAATAATGCGTTTTTTATTGTTCATGTAATTCATAAGCTTGATTTCTTTTACTTAAAATTTTTAATTGTTATTTTTATACAAAATTCCATTTTCTAATTTTAACTAATGTAAATTACTAAATGAATTGGTAAAAATCGATATTCGGCGGGAACTGTTGTTTAATTTTCTTTTACTTAAAAACGATTCATAAGACAATTCTAAGAAAACGAATAAAGTTTCAGAGTTAATATAAATATCTAAAATTGTTTCCATCCTTCACGAGATTTTAGAGAAATGACGCGTTGTTATGATATGGCGTTTTTGGTAAAATTTACAGCATTCTTATAATTTTGTTTATAAATGTAAAGTTATAAGTAACAAATAAATTTCGGAATTCACAATTATTTTGGAAAACACTTATTCATAGCTGCCAGCTCTTCCGATTTTCCGGGAAGATTTTATTTTCATATGTAAAGTGGTATCGAAACTCATATTATTTTATGAAACTTTTTGAATTATAGTAATAATTATGAATGAGTTTGAATGAAACCTCTTGGATAATCCATTATTGGAAAGAGTGAATGTTGACAGGTATGCTTACGTTTGCTTTTAGTTATATCTAATAACAGTAAAATGGAAAAGAGATAGCTTGATTTAGGAAATAAATATAAATTCTAAATTGTTTTACATCCGATAACATCAATTTGCAGACCAGATTTTAGTTTCTTTCCCGGAGTTATCAAAGTGAAACTTTTTATAGCAGTGTAAGGAAGATTGTTTTCTAAAAGAGAAGTAAATGGGTGACGTCACTTCCCAGCAATGATAGATTTACACAATTCAATTACAAAATTTGCCTGTCGGACTCTTTATTTTGTACATGCTTTATGAAAAAATTAATAACACATTTAATTATAAATTAAGTTTATGTTTTATGAATTTATCTAAGCATTTAGTTTAAAACTATGGAGTTTATAACCGATTTAAACTGAAATTGTAATTATCATTACATAATATTTTTTATATATTGATAATAATTATGTATTTATTATAAATCTCCTTAAGGATATGGTTTTCAAAAATGATGGCAAAATGTTTCCAAATTTCATCTTATTTTAAAATTACATTGAATGATTATTTGTTTTTTTTATGTATGGTTTGCTTACAACTATATAATAATGATAAAATTAATTTATAAACAAAATTAGTAAACGAAAAATCAATTAAGAAAGCTCTAATTTCAAAAACATATTACAAATGAAAACAAAATATTTTTGAAAAGGCAGTATGCATGCTTAGCAATTTTTACGAAAGATATTTTCTTGTGATAGCCAATTTTATGCTTTAATATAGTATTACTCTAGGTTTGAAAAATTTGATTTAAAGTTATTTTAACCACTAAGAACTTATAAAACATGTTAACCTTACCATAAAAATTATGCCATTAAAATTACCATTAAAATTATGCCTTACATGTGAAAAAGCCTAACAAAAGTTAAACAAATTGTGAATAACTTTTACTCTGCTTTTCAACTATAACTATGAAGAATCTTTAGCAAAAACAGTAAAAATTGGCATCTGTGCATTAGGGATTCACCCATTCAATTGAGCTTTGACGATTCATATTGATTTTCACGCAGACGAATCAGTTAGAGCCCCTAGCGGGGCTGATACTAAGATATCTAATTTATATAGCAGGGGTGGCCAAGCTCCTTAATAGTCGAGCCATTTTTCAAAAATTTGAAATTTTTCGCGAGCCGCAGTTAAATACGCATTTAAAAGGTATGTAAAAAGTTTTTAAATTTTTTTGTCCAAAAATTATATTTATTGAAAACATATAAATAAAAGTACAAAATATGTGTATTGAATTTAAATATAAAAAATTAAACACATTTATTTTACTTCTCCTGATAATTTTTTGAAATTTGATGACTGCACTTCTCAGTAATTCTTTGAGATGCTGGTTAGTTAATACTGATCGGTGTTTGGATTTCACGAATTTTAAAGTGGAATAAAATGATTCACTCAAGTACATTGTTCCGATTATTGAAATAATTCGACAAGCAGTCATTTTTAATTCAGGATACTTCGATTCTGGTACGAATTTCTAAAATTCAGTAATCGACGCCGACTAATATTTTAGTTGTGGAGCTTGATCTCTATTAATTCTGGATCTCTATTAATTGCATCTTTATTGATTCTTATTCTTCAGATGCTTTTTGGGTCTTAATTATATTGGAAATGGAAAACTCAACTTGAATTATGTTAATTTCAAATGGATTCAGAAAAATATTAAAATATAATAACACAAAAATAAAAAGAGAACTCTTGTACATTTATCGAGAGCCATAAATAATCCTTTAAAGAGCCGCATGTGGCTCGCGAGCCGCAGGTTGGCCACCCTTGTTATATAGGCTTAGGCATTTGGGATTATAAATTTTGCTACATTGAGCCAGCCAACTTTTAATCTTTTCGAGGTTGATTTACGCAGGAGGTAACAAAATTACAATTGAATTAGAATTTTATACTGAAAATTATTTCTTTTCTTAATTGGAAAGATCTTAAACGCTACAGTGTGCATGGATATCCTACTTTTATTTATATATAAACCTGCCAACTTGTACGGTAGTTGAAAAAGATTCTACTAAGTGGTAGTAAAACAACAATTAAGTGTGGAAAAATGTTCTAAAAATCAGAACTATTAGGATATCTATTAAAAATAATTAGCAAACAAATAGATCTTATCTACATATTTTTTTTTTTTTAATTTTTGATTCATTGCGGTAGTTTAAACATTCTTTTGAAAAAATATATTAAAATTATTTTTTATACATGAAAATTGCTTTTTGAAATGATAGTCAAAATCCTTTTAAATCAAATTTATAAATTCCAGAAGAGACAAATAGAAAACATCAACTTTAGTACCGTTTTAAGTATAAAATTAAAATTTTACGCAAAGTGCTCTAGGGTTGACTGTTATGATTTAAATATATATATATATATATATGATAAACGAGACAACAGCCTTTGTGTTATTCCACTAGATGTCTCTTTGTCGTTCGCTGTAACAAAACGTATCGAACTTTCGAGATATAAAGGAAGAATTAGTTGAAGTAGTTTCTGTGTGAAACCTGTTACCTAAGTGGTTAAGAGTCTGTCTGACTATGTTATTATTAAAGAATAAGTATAATTATTTTTGGTGCTGATCATATTTGTTTGATTTATTTAATTAATGGTAACCAATACCATTATATATATATATATATATCGTTTGTACATACAGTGAACTCTCACTTATGCACCGGTGTATGGGGCCAACAGAAAAAACCGCATAAGTGAAAAACTTCAAAATTCTAAAACGCAACGTAAATTGCAGTGACAATATGAATAAATATGTTTCTAGAGATTAAATGTTAATATTTATACTGCTTTGGGTTTTACTATAATTATACAAAGAAAAAATTCAACATACCTATAGACAATTTGTTTTCTTACAAAATAAACCTCAATACGTGTTTGTATTTGTTTTTGCCTACGTATTTCAAAATCAGTTTTTTTCAGTCCATATAAACGGGATAAGGGAGTTTCAGAAGCAGAATTAAATTGTAATTTTTAAGGCAAATACTTGACGTCATAATATGCTGCGCTATAGGTTGCTCGATTACATTTGTCACTAAACAGACCACCTCCTTTTATTAACCCAAGATGTACCTCTGACTGCAAAAAAGTGATCTCTTTCATCTTTCGTATTCCAGGTGTCTTTTTTTTTTCTTCTAGGAAACAGCATGGGAGTAAAACTAACCTCTGGGCAAGAGGAATGGTTATTTTCTTATTAAGAGATAAGACATCCTATTCAAAACTATAGAAAGAATGTCTTTCTAGAAACAGCAAAGATGAGAAGGTCGCAGGGGAAAGAAAAGTGAACTATTCAATAGGATCTAACAACATATTTCATTTTATCTGTAACAAGGATTGCTTATTTGCTTCAATTTTTAATCTAAAACCCTTTTTTTTTAAATATATTTAAAGAAAAAAATTTAAATGTTAGCCTAAAATTCCGACGCATAATTGAAAAATTTATTTTTAGAGCGACGCATAAACGAAGGATGATTATCATTATTTTCCTACCTAATGTACTGGGACCTATAAAAGTCGTCGTATAAATGAAAAAGGTGCATAAAAGAGGTGGTGCATAAGTGAGAGGTCACTATATATCGTTTGTATCCCAGCAACATTGATCAGTTGTGTGTAAATGAAGAAAATATCTGTTTTCTCAAATTAATTCCCGTCGTTTACCGTAGTAAACGACCATATTTATAAGGTCTGTAAAAAAAATTCTTTGAGCTTTTGTTTTGTGTAAGTTTATGCTGTAATTTGAATGGTTCTTTTTTTTTACTTTTAAAATTAGGATTGGAAGTCGGACAAACTCTGTACTTACCTGGGGGTTACAGGCTATTCTGATGCGATCAAGGATTCCGGGATACATGTCAGTCTCTGAGTTAGAATTTGAGTTATCCAGTTTGATTGATTTAATGAACTGGAAAAGAAAACATAGATTTTTAGTAAACTCTATTTGTTCCGCTTTAATACATGGGAATCCAGAGGAGAGAATTTCTGTTTCCAAAGTGAAAAAATCCTGTTCCCTCTGGATAATTATCAATGATTTTACCAATTCTAATCATCACTGATAATTATCAATGAATCAATTATGTTTTCTCGTTTAAAAACTTATGCTTCAATTTTAAAAAAAATTGTTTATGGCACTACATACCAATAAAGATTTTTCTCTTTTAAGAATGATTTTTTAAAGTGGCAGTGAAATGATGTTTGCTGAGATGCTGAATCTCCCGGTTTTCAGGTTCAGTTTGCTTTATTTTTAAAGGGGCAACATTACTATTTTATAATATTTTTATCTTTATTTAACAGAGTTGACTTATAATTATTTTACGACCACATAAATATTTTACTACACATAATATTACTACACATAATACGACCACATAATATTACTACAAATAAATATTTTAAATAAATATATTAAAGTCCTATTGCTTGTCAGAGTATAGATAAAATTTACGAGTTGTTAATGCATGCCTTAAAATTAGTTAAGACCACCGGACCTGGTACCCCCTGACGACGTCAGCTTCGGTTGTCATATTTTAAAATTTTTTTATTGTTTTTATTCTTCTTGTTAAAATAAGTTTATAATTGTAACATGTACAGTTATACCACTGCCCCAAAATAGATTCGTAATCAGAGACTATAAAAGCGAAAGCTAGGGATTTAAATAACTATTTTAGACAGATATATTTCTATATTCTGCTACACCTTCAATTCACTACCGTATGGTAACTATTATGCATTTATATCTATGATCAATAACGTCAAATCATGTAAAAATTTCTTGACTCAGTAACCAATTAAATGTAAAGATATGATGACTACTAAATGAATAACCACTTTTTGCATTTTTAGTCCCCCTAAAAGCAGAGTTGCCACGAAAAATGCAAAAAGTGGTTATTAATGAAATTCAAAACTTTATTGAAAGAGATTAAAATTAACAACTTTAATTTCAACCAGAGCTGAAAATCCATACATATTAAAAATTATTAAAAAAAAAGGTAACAAAGAAACTTCATTTTTAGCTTGTTTTCAGGAAGAATAAAATATCCATAACTACCTATATCTTTTAACGGGTACAATACATATATAGAACTGTTTCTTCCCCACGAAAGAGTTAATAAAACTGAATAGTTTATTTTTAATTCAGGCCTACCAACTACTACGCTTTTTGCAATATATTTTACAGAATGGCAGACATTTAAAACCTAAGCTTTCAGATTGTTTGATAATTTTGTCAGAATTTTAAAAGCATCACCACAAAAAATATGAATTAAACTAGCGTTGCATATGAATTATTAAATCGATTATATGTAGTGGTGAGGAAAATAAGTTTAAATAAATAAACAATATTAAATTAAAACATTAACTTTGCTACCAACCACCAGAATAAAGTCTTACAAAAAGCGTTGTTTGATAGGTCGAAGCCGTATTGAGCATTTTAGAAAATCGACATAATTAACCAAAATCTGCAACTTTAACTTTGTTTTCAGTTGGTTTTTATAACATTTTGATTTGACATCTCTGTGGTACTTTTGTAAAAAAAGAATTTCACTGTATAGCACGATAGTGAAATAAAAAGGCTCTGCTAATATGTAATCTAATAGCTTAATTTCAAATTTAGAAAAATCTCTTGATATTTGCGACCTCAAACAGCTCAATGGGACAGTTGCCGCTTCGTGGCCCAGCTGAAATATAATTCTAGGACTAGGTTTGTTAGGTTTAGCAACCACAACGGATACTTGAAAACAGTGAGCATTTCATGATGAATGGGATATATGCCGCTTCGTGGCCCAGGTGCCCAGTTTAAACCGCAAGACTAGGATTAGGTATGATAGGTTAGATAGGCAAAAGTTAGTAGGTCTAGCACGGCTTAACTGTAACCGATAGGCGTATCACAATTATTGAATTATTTATATGAAGTGAGTGAAAACTCTATAAATCGAATTTATTAAACCAAGAATATCATACATTAAAAGATTACCAATCGAAAATATTTATCCACTGTCTGGAGCAAGTTGCATCTCTGTTTTGAGCTGCGATATCATGACAGTGCTGCAGAAATTTAAATGTAATTGTCACTTTTTTTATTTAACCAGCTCTCTAAATAATTCCAAAAGATCGGAACAATTGGATGTTTTGATGATGCAAAAATATTTTGTTCCCTTCTAAATATGCAAAAATATTTTTTTTTCTCGGAAAGATTATGTTTAGGTTTTTAATTATCATGAAGACAATAGCATTTCCGTTTTATCTTTTTCCTGTGAGAGTGAAAACTATCCGTAATTAGCATCATTTATTAACAGTTACAATGCAAAACATAGATATTTTTTAACATTAACTAATGTTTTAATTGTTAATTAGTAGAAGAAATGACAACTTGCTACGTTTGTAAAAAAATATTTTATAGTGGTAACGAAAGATTTTAGTTTTGCATTTTTCATTTTCAGTAATTTTCTCTACTACATAATCAAAAATTCAATATATCATATAGAATGCAACTTTATTGTAATTGGCTGATGGTGCCACTTTTAAAGAGTAAGCTTGATTATCCTTATTCTGCAAGTTTTACAATTTTATTCGCTACTAATTTATTAAAACTTTTGCAGGAAGCGGAGCAGTTGGGATCCATGTAGAAGTGATTGTCCGGAAAGTTTACTTCCTTTGAAATAATAATGTTTAAACCTTTACAATCAGCACTTTATATTTTCCGAAAATTGAGAGCTCTGAACTAGAAATTGAATAAAATATGTTATTTAATGAAAATAAACTAGGCATAAGACTTTAAGTAATCCTTTGCTAACATCTTTTAAATCGACATAGTTTTCCGTTACTTTGTTTCCCACTTGGTATGCTATTCAGAAACTCGTTATAAATGTTTTTATCAACTCGACAATAGTTTTATGCGCTGATAACGAGCTAAAATTAAACAATGCTGATCACAGAAACTAGTTTCTTTTTTTTCTCCTCACAATGATTCATTACTTTGTATTCACTTAAAGTTCCTTTGACTGTGGAATTAATCAATTATATTATCTGTGTTTGAAATCACGATTCAATTGGTATTCAGAAGCTAAGATGATGAGAATATGACCTACTACTGGTTCATTTCTTTAAAAGAAAAAAAAAACTGTTAGCATATTCAAACAGATTTTAGATATACTGGTATTATAAAACTAGCTTTTATTTATTTTGTATTCGGTGAACTGCAATTTAGCATGCATCCATCATAAGTTATTACAAACTATTTTTCAATTTTTATGTTTATTAAATTTTAATTATTCACACTATTATAATTTAAAAATGTTGTGAAATCTTTTTTATGAATTGATTTTTTTATTAAAAAGAGATGCATAATGATTATGTGCTCAGTTAAAATCCTGTACGGTTTTTGAAAAAGTGTTTCTTTTTCTATTAGTAATAATTTTTTTTTGTTAGCAAAAATTTTTTTGTTAATAATAATTTATTTTGCTAGTGTTTGCATAATTTTGTCCAACCCCTGTATCATTGAAGAGTGCTGATCTATTAAGATATAATCTAAGTTAAATTTATTTATTTTAGCAACCATTTTAGTCTTAAAATTTTTCAATAAAAAACAATATGTTATTATCATGAGAAAGCGTCATGCGAAAAAAAAATATGCATAATGATACCACTTGATCTGTTTTATTGACACAAGTCGGGAAGGATTTCGTCACATATAGTGTTATACACAACGGAAGAGTTAAAATATATATATACTCCCGATATATTACAAATTCTTACTGTATCCTGGTTAGGAATACAAGTCTTGTGATAAGTATAGTATATAAGGTTGTAATTAACAACGATAATATCGTAATTATGATCAAAAACGATAATATTTGATTTTTTTTCTCCACAATATTGTCCAATGTAATTTTGTTCGATTGAAAAAATATTGCGATCTCTCGTAAAATATCGATACTTTCTGACAGTATATCGTGACATATAAATTCCAATATCACTTATCACTATTTAAAAGGTAATTTTTGGTGCAGAGAAGAGTGTCTGATGCCATAAAACTACGTTGATAAATTAATAGCAAGCAAATTTGCAGCACTAACCAATTGATCACCAGGAAAATTTCTACACTTAAAATTGTTGTTTGATCTTTTGAATAACTCGAAAATCGATACAGAATTAGAATAGAATAGTTGAGGAGCTATAATTTGTTAATAAAAAATACCTCTGAAAATAATTATTTAACCAATAATACCTCAAAAGTTAGTATTATAAAAACTACAAATCTCGAAATTTTAAAAAAAATTTACACAATAGCACAATTTTTAACTAATATTTCTCATATACATAAAAAAAACTTAATTTAACATCAGTAGTGTATTTAAATATGAAATATGAGCTCCTAAATTTTAATTCCAATTAATGCACAAAAACTCACTACTATAAAAATTGAAAATATTTTTTAAAAAATATTCTATTTCAAATTATATTACGATCATTTAAAAAAAAAAAAAACATTTCACTTAAAAAAATTTCAAAAAAGTTAATTTCTATAGATCACTTACTTTTTTGAGAATAGATGATGAAGGAAGACCTGATTTGGAATTGAGTAACCAATTGATTGAGAAAGTTGAACGATTACATGGACATTACATAGAAGGGAGTAGGGAAGTTTGTAGAGTCCAGAAAACGTTTAAAAAGCTCAAGGACGACAAAAAATTTAAGTGACCGTGATCGCGCGTAGACGTCCCAATACCTGTTATCCTTCAATATTGTTTTATTATAAGTTTTTAATTAACACTACAATCTTAAAATTCTCACTAGAGACGTGATAAAAATTTCACATATGAAATTCCGCCTTCACTTTTTTTATATTTCCGCTTATACGAGTATTGCAAGTTATTAGCTAAAATCATAAACTCTGTTATAACTCTAAATGATTGTGCTGAGGAAAACAATTTTTGTTACATTTATACAAATACCTTATCTTGCCTAATGTTTCTTTCAAACATGAAATTAGTTTTCACCTAATGATATTTTTTTAAATGAATTTTTTGTCTCTACGGTGTACTTAATTATCATGATCGCCTGTTGAGAAGTAAACGAAGAAACAGTCTATAATAAATGAGCGCCCCAAGTGGCGTTTGACGATATTTTCGAGCATGGGTTCCTATGCAATTTTAATCATGTTGATGTGTCCCAACTTTATTTTTTTGTCGAACAATTATGTTTGTCGCAACATTTACGCGATCCCCTGTTATAAGTAACGGTTTTAAACTTAAATAATTCGACAAAAAATAAACTGAAACTGTTATTTAAAAAAAAAAAAAAAAAAAAATTTCAGCTTGTATGGAAAAACCGGTTGCAAATTTAGATTGCAGAAAGTATCTAAGATCTGTTTTAAAAAAAACTCGTGCAATAGGAAAAAAATTGTTCCTCAGTGTTACAGATATAATCTTAAATTAAAACTTTGTTCTGCTAAAAATACAAATGAATTTACTCCAGTTAAATGTACGTAAAATGAAATTTAATGTGTTTCAAGCAACAGAAAAAGTGCTTTTTTCGTTGTTTTTTTTTTAAATAAAGAGAAAAGGATAATAGATCTAATTTTAATTCATTAGTATTGTAACAGGTTATCCCGAATTTTTTCCTTGTGAGATTTAAAATAGTCCCTCACGGAACTACAATTGTATAGTACTCGTTAGCGGTATAATATTTCGGATATGCATGCGTAATGCACAATAAGCGTGTACGATCGATGGGAAACATTCTACAAAGCGGTACTATAATGTTTCTTTAATTTCGGTTTCCAACTTCAGTCAGGTAACGCATTAGCGAATGCGATCTCAAACAATGTATTCTAGTTAGAAACGTTTAATATACTATCTTCTCAGTACATTGCCGCGCATTAACTGATTCCTCAATGATGATTTGTCGATAATGGGAAAATATATAAAGTATATTGGAAAGGGGAGTGATAAAGGGAAAAGTTATAAGCGAAATAACAAGCGGTTGTCATATAATGAATTCAGTTTGAAAATATGAAAAGACAAACTAAAATAATAATAAATTAACAACACAATTTTAATACACGATAAGAGCAAGTTGAAATTTATACGAGAATATTGGTAAAAAAAATAATTGGAGATTAATAGATAATATTTACAAGCTATATGCATGTGTACACAAAACTAAAAACGTAAGATCAAAGTTGAACTATCAAATGAAAATCAGTAATAGTTAAAAGACTAGTTACTCAGTCAGTGTACTCTGTTTAAGTGATAACCATGGCGTCCTGGTAAATACCACTCGTTTCTGGGTTGTTCA
Organism: Parasteatoda lunata; assembly: GCA_949128135.1. Classification (NCBI taxonomy): domain Eukaryota; kingdom Metazoa; phylum Arthropoda; class Arachnida; order Araneae; family Theridiidae; genus Parasteatoda; species Parasteatoda lunata. Next base: position 96,353,654 of record OX421971.1, read on the forward strand.
TCACATTAAAAAAAATTACCAATTAATCAATCCCGCGATAGCGTCCATTTAAAGTATTCTTGTTGAAGAGGCATTCTTTATCTCTTTCTTGCATAAAGAATATAGTAGAAGCTTACTTTTTAACAAAAGTTGGGCACCACGCAGAAGACCCATATCCCATTTGTCATGACATTACAGAAAATTAAATAATCCTATTAACAGTTTGTATACAGAGTCTCTGGGGTGACTGATATTGTAGAGCAAGCTCCTTGCTTGTTTAACTGAAAATAAAAGTGAAACTAAATCTGAGCAACTTGCTGTAGTAAAGATGGCTGTGAATTTATTGTCAACATGAGGTATCCGGTTCGGATTTTAAGGCTGGTACATATAGTAGAAGCTAAAAATCGATTAACGTTCAGCAGTGAATAGTTTTACATTTCTAGTGGTTTGCAACATTTTTGTATTAAATGTTGCCAGAATGGCAACACTGCGCCGGAGAGGTTTAAGCAATTATTTTTCTTGTATAAATAGCTGAAAACATAAAAAGTGGTATAATAGGAGAAGAAGTTATTTTGTTATGGATATTGATCAAAGAAATTAAAGATAATCCCTCTAAAGATAAAAGATCGCGTATTCAGTCCTGGAATATTCTAAAAAATAACGCTTTTTCGCAGTTTTTTCTTCACGACTCATTTAGGGAAGTTATCTGTATCGTGATCTGTGGCAGAATAATCTCCAAGTCTTGACAACTTTTTGGCAGCGGTCCGCGAGAAACTTTAAAAAAAAAAAGAACCTCACAGAAAGTGAATAACTCGAAGGGTATAACTCGTAGCCACCCGCGGGCAAACATCTGCATATTTGTTTTTAAAAAAATTCCCGTCTCAAGACGAAAAATCAATTTGGTGCCTTGGCGATTGTAGTTGGCGTGTCAGATCATGATGCGGAAATATCCCCTTATTTAACCCATTTTATTTGGCTATATTAAATTGATTTTCTCTCCCATTTTTGAATCCGACTCTTTTTCTTCCTGCACTACCAAACTCAATGTTCCGAACCTTCAGTTAGACGCACACTGCTTACTCGTCTTATCATATGCCTCTTTCTACATTTCCAACATCAACACAAAATTGTTTCCAAATCACCTTTTGCTATTTGCATTTGTCATTCTTCTCTGGTTCTTATTAGCCATGCGAATACTTTGCTTCATGATCCTGGTTAATTTGCGTTTCATGTACACTGTTTCTAAACTGGCATTCCCACTTCAGATTTTTTAACAGATGCAGCTACTCATCGACCTTTGATATGAATTTCTTTTCTTAATATCCTGATAATTTAGCTTCTTATTCCTACGAGACTTACTATGAACTTTTGATGTACCATGCGTCCTAGTCAAAGAATATAAAAAGGAGAAGTTCAGCTTTTTGAATACGCAACTAAAGCGGGAAACTGTTTGGTTCGGTATGCTATACCAGAAAAACAACTTATAAGATGAGCAATATATTCAGATCCAGCACGTACACATAAGAAGCAATGTGACTATCAGGATCTACGTCACCTATGAACCGGTTGTTGGGCAACTCTACATGTATGGTTAGGTTCGCTACTTTACGCACCACCATTTTATTCTATCTCTCTTTGTCAAAATGCGTCAGCAGATTTAATCAAAATGGATGATATAAATGTATTTTCAAAGGAATATCTTTATTAATAGTACAATACCGTTTATCAATAACGTAAAATGCACATTAAACCAAGAATAAATAAAATGAGAAAACATTTCTACTTTTCTCTAACCCCAGTCGTGGTTGGGTGGAAACTCATTTCAAGAAACCCCTAAATGCATGCCCCTAAATGTTATTTTTTCCTTTATACAAAAGGATCGCACCAAACCTTGGCGGACTAATTTACATTATGTCTATGGAAGCTAGCCTTCTTCTCCTACATATATTCTTTGCTTTAGTGCCACCAACATGTCACAGTTCGGGAAACTTCGTTGCCGTTATTCCCTTCACTTCCACCCGTCCTACAACGTAATCGGATACTAAATTAACCTCTTCAACTTTTCTGCACCCAGGAAGGTAGTGTTAATTTCCTTACACTTTTCTTTAGCGTCACATCGCCAACTTCTCTCTCTTTATCTTCCCTACAATGGTTTCCACAGAGAATATAAACTGCTCCTGGATTCTACAAAATATTTTAAAAAATACTAGAGAAATATGAACTAAAATTTGCAGATTTTTAAAATAATTTTGCCAACTTTTTAAAAGGGTCAATGCAAAATTATTGTAACAAAGTGGAATTTCATATAAACCTTAAAATTATTTAGAAGTGGTGGAGGGCAAAAACTCTATAGCTCAAATTTCCTAAACAAAGAATCATACATTTTTTTAATGGCGGGCACTTGGAACTATTGTCCATTGGCCACAGAAAGTGCCAGAACTGCTAACTCTCTTTTCGTTACCCAGTGGGCACCTGTGGCGAAGCCACAACGGTGGAGCAGCGTCGCCCACGTCACACCGCCACAGCCCGTTTATAGGGCGGGTCACATTCACACACAAAGGAGAAAGGACATAGAACACAGATAGAGAGAAAGAAACATCCATGCCTTTCCCGGGATTCGAACCCAGATACTTTCTGATGCAAGGACAATTCCCTGCCCCCTACACAGACCGGTCGGTAAAAAGAATCATACATCAAAACATAAATATTGCCACCACTATTTGTCCACCATCCAGAGCAAGTTGACATCTCTGATTTCCATCGCCGCTTTCCACCACAAATAATCTTAGTTGCCTTCAAGGGTTATTTCCTACAGTCTCGTTCAGTTCTAAAAATGACTCCCCTTTCACGGGACTTGATTCTGGCAATGGGGAATATATTGCTTTTACCAGCTTCTGTAAATCTTATATTTAAAAGCTTTCGTTCGTTGTAGTGGAACTGGGAGTCTGAGGCCTTACGGTCTTTTTCCCATTCATCGTGTAATTAGATTAAGAAACATACATGACAAAATTAAAGTTTGGGGAGCAAAATGGAGTATATTTAAAAGCCTAGTAGTTTGATTTATCCCATAGGCATATCTGCTTTAGAAATATTGTTGTAGTTAGAAGTTGAATATTTTTGTGCTTTTTTAATAAAATTGTGTGTTAAGTGTTACGTAATATTTCAGTGGGGGTGTTTGCATCTATTTTTATAACCCTTAAGAGTCTCTCTCTATATATGTCGAGACGGAAAAGATCAAAAATAAATATCAAAATGGTTAAATAAATATTTCATTCGAGTGTATCTTCTAAAGAACAATAAAATATCTATGTCTACCAAGATTTTTTTTTACCAATTATACGTATATATAATACTGCTTCTCTTCCAAGACATAGTATAAATTATTTAGAAAAATGCTCATTCAAATAAGATCAAGTTACCCTGGAGACTATGAATACTCATACATCCTAAAACTGACAAATTTAGCTTATCACGTCAGATAGAAAAGGAAAAACTTTCAAGGAGATGAATAAAAAATCCATTTAAGTTGAATCAATAATGACTGAAGCTAATCCAAGCACTGAAGACATAACCGTGGAAAATAAAGATGAAAACATGAATACAACAGCGAATACAGAAACTGACACGGACACCAATATTAGCAATAATACAGAACCACCAGCAAAGAAGGGAAAAAAGAAGAAAAAGCAAAATGCAGTCAAAATAATTGAAGATAATTCTACACTCATGTCTACAAACAGCTATCCTTCTTCTAGCCAGCATAACTCAACAGATGACGCCACTATCTTGCCGACAACAAAACCTAAGGAGGATACCGACAAAGCACGGGATCCGCCCAGCAAACCTGAAATAACACCGTAAGCCAGATTTATTAAGGTTTTGGTCTGTGGACTTTGATACAGATGCCATCAATACAGAATTACAGAAAAACAATTTTGAAACCTTTAAAATAGTGCAGTTTAAGAAGAGAATGGGAGAGTCCCATCGCCTTCTCCCACTTTTTCTCATAATCCTAACATCAACGGCGAATCACCATAGAGTATTCGAAGTCAACAACATACAGCAGATCCCGATCAAAATCGAACGATTTCAAGGAGTTCGAGGACCTATACAATGTTACAACTGCCAAAATTATAGACATACGCAAAGCCACTGCAATGCACCTGCAAGGTGTGTAAAATGAGCTGAAAACCACAGGTCTCATGAATGCAACAAAGACAGAACAACACCTCCAAAATGCTGTAATTGTTACAAGGGCCACACAGCCAGCTATACTGGGTACGAGATCCGTCCCAGCAAAAGGAGCCCTCGAGCAACATCAAATTCAACGCCTAAACTTGCTCACAGATTAGCGTCATTAATCAACGAATAACAGGAATTACTCAGAAATGAGGAAGTGCTCCGCCTTCTGCGGGGATCATCGGGGAAAGATCTCTATTCCAGTGAGCTCTATTTTATTTTCAAGATTCTTAAGTTAAATTCACTGAACTTTTCACAGGAGACTTTTATTTATGTTGAATTAAATTACATTAAAATTTATTATAGCCAATTCATGCATATATATTTATCAGCTTATGCACGTTAAATTCTTTTGCAAATTCTATTGTATTTAATGAACAATATTTCTCTGATAAAATATATTTACTGCATTTTCTTCAAATATGTTATTTTATCATGTATCAAGGTATGATTTATCTATATTCATCAATTATGTCTTTCATTTTTCAAAAATCAATTATTGTACATATCAAATCATGTTTTATCTTTATTTTTAATTTAAGTCTACAATCAATATTTCTAATTTTATGTAAAAACGTCAATTTGTCATATTGAATTTTTTCATTGTTTTATTATTTCTCAAGCAAACGGCTTGATTTTTATGGCTACCACAACGTTTGCCAAATCAATGTATTTTACCTTACTGTATGTAATTTAATGATGAATGGGAAAGGGGCCGCTTCGCGACCCAGGTGCCCAGTTTATTTAAATAAAAGAAAGGAAGAGAAATAGTAATAAATAGACTACAATTAATAGGTTTACCGGAGATCCACCAAAAATATTCAATTGATAGTCCTCCTATTTTCACAATTGCTTCAACTTAATATTCTTATGTCATCGTCGAAATTTAACTGGGCACTTGAGTGGGTAACGGCCCTTTTCTCATCCATCTTACAATTTTATCTTTAAGGTGGCTTTTTCTGGTAACTGGAATGAAAATTGGAGTGAAAAGAAAATTCAATATTTTATATTTTACATAAAGTTGTGCCGTTACAAAACTAAGCTGCCAATGGCCTGATGTTCATGTGATCTCTCAAGTTTTCAAAAGTCAAAATTTCATTAAATCCTGCTGTGTCACAATTTATGGTCTTTTCCAAAAAATTGCAATTTAGCTTTGCAATAATCTTAAAAATCTAGTTGAGATCACGATGCGTATTCTTATTTCGGATAAACCATCTTGCTTGTGTTATTTTTCAGATTATTTTATTCTGGCATCTTTTGAGTTTCTCGAGGAGTGATGGGAAGATGTTACACGCTGGAGATGCGTAAGTTAGGATGGGATGGATCAATGAGATGTAGAATAAGCGTTTAAGTCTGATTCCTATTTTAGAGTTCTGAAGAAGGATTTGTAATTTGTGGCAGGCTGCTTGTGCTTTGTCGATAACTGATTTGACATGATCTTTCCAATTAAATTTACTGTTTATGACCAGACCAAGATATTTAGCGCTTTTGACAAAGGGAATAGTTTCGTTCTAAGAGAACAACTTGATTTTTTGGGAGGATGGTGTTTCTTTTATGTTGAATAATTAGTAGTTTCGATTTTTGTTCGTTAATTTAAAACTTCCAGTCTAGACACCAGGTTTCAATTTCATTCAGAATTTCTTGGAGTTTCTGTAGGGCAATGTTGGAGTTTTTGGATTTCACTATCATTCCAGTGCCATCTGCGAAAAATGATGTGATACGAAAGTCTTAGGTAAATAATATAAATAGTATGGAGATGAGTTTCTGATGTCAAACCCGGTCAAAAGCCTTTGAAATATCTAACATCAGTAGTGCTGAGCTTAGTTTATTATAGTGGCCCCGGCCAATATAGTAGACTCATCTGAGGAACTGTTCGGTCGTATCAAGAACACCTTCCGAACTACATACTGCTCGACAGGTTATGAAGTAAGGTGAGGCATGATCCTTGTGTGGATAATTTTTCCGTAAGTTTTCCTAAAGTGCACAATAGACTGATGGGTCTATAACTCTCAAATACAGTTGGATCCTTGCTGGAATTAAAGAAAAGTGGGACATTTGCATTCTTCCAGGCACTAGGGAAATAGTTTAAGGTGAAGCAAGCAATGTAGATACGAACGATTAGTTGTATACTGTTTTGATAGTAGCTTGATCATCCTGTGCCAGATACTATCACAACTAGGAGCTGTTTTTATTTTTAGTTTTTTGATGTGATTTATGACTTTTTCTGCCGTGGTCAGTTCAATTATCTCCAGTGATGATAAGTTGAATTCAGTTACATCTTCAATAACGAAGTTGTGGATTGAATATTCATTAGTCATTTAATTAGTTGGTAATTTAGTCAAAATTTTAAAAGCCTCACTATGAGAGATCTGGATTCTTGGGTTGGATGAAGAAGAGGATCTTTTTCTCATCGGTTTTATCCCCTGTGCTGTAAGAGAGAGTTCGGTTGAGGGTGACGATGAGAGATATTAAACTGTATAAAACATCTGGGCACCTAAGGCCACTTGCGGCTCTTTTCCCATTCATCTTTAGCTTGAACTTTATGGAGTTTCGTTGAGGTTGTGGAATGCAAATGAAGTAAAGGAGTATTCATGTGGATCATTGAGGTTCTGACTGTGTAATTATATGCAGCAGGGTGATAAGACTATATTGTAAAAGTATGAACTTTAGCTAGGCTGTAATGATGGAAATGAAGTTATGTATATGCTATTGATGTCGGGAATATGATGCATCACTGCAATAGTATGCTGCTATTGGTCTGTTGTCTTCAGTTAAATTTTCAAATAAGAAAATTTTATAGAAATTTGGTGTAGAGCAAGAGGTGGCTTTTTCGTAGAATCCACGTCTATTTTGAAATCATGGTGTATTTTATCATTTCTTACGAACCATCCAGCTTTCGTTCTCCTTCTTAATATTTTATTCTGGCAGACTATTAATTTATTGAGCTGAGTTTGTGTTATATTTTTCAACGATGAGAGATCGGGAACAAAGTGGTGTTTATAAGTTTTTAAATCCTTTATATGTATTAGTGTGGAAAATAAGTTTAAATGAATAAAAAATATTACATAAACTACGCTACCACTGCAATAATGTTTTACAAAAAGAGTAGAAAGTTGGCAGCCTTGCAGTTCCACGGGTGACTAAAAATGCTAAAAGTGGTGACTATTAAAATTCAAAATTTTATTAAAAGAGATTAAAATTATCATCTTTATAGAGCATTTTTGTTTTCAGTTTACCGTTGAAAATGAATGCAAAAAATAAATATTTTTGCTTCCAGATGGAAGTTGCAATTGAATAATTAAAACGATAATAAATAAGAAAAATGAAAAATGTATTGAGTTTCTACAACTTTTCGTTACCAGTTTAAAATTTTTGGCGGATCGTTGGGAGCCCTGAGTTAAAAACAAATTTTTGTTCCCGAAAATCAATAACAAATCAAATGGTCTGACTACCAATTTATTCTTATTTTTGTCATACCTTCAGGTTTGAGTCAGTGTTAAATATATTTAACATGAAAGTAGGGAAAAGGAGGTACAGTGTAAACAATAGGGATATTTTGTTTATTTATCTCTGAAAAAATCTGAGTAAATTTCGCTGATTGGCAAAATTATAATACACACTAAACATAGACAAAGTTCTAGATTGTTAAATAGTAAAATAAAAAACAAGGTTTTTATGATGATAAAGTAGCTTCCTAATATTTGCTTTAATTTCTACTTAAGATTAATTTAATTTCATCTTTAGTAATTGTTGAAACAAGAATAAGGAATAAAACTGATAACACAGACAGAATTTTTAAATAGCTATTGAATCAATGCACTAAATAGGTTAGATGAATAATGTACCATCAGATAATTAAGACCTTTTCTTCAAGGTAAAAAAAAGCTTCTGACATTTCCCTAATGTTTCAGATTCTAATTTCTTTTTGACATCGGAAGTAAAATAAAAAAACTTCCGAATTTATAAATATAAACAAGATGAGGAAATAGAAAGAAACAGGGTGTTACTTCGAAATGATGTTTAAAAATAGATTTCTGCGGGTTTCTTTTTTTTTTTTTTTTTAACAGTGAAATTTATGCTGTTATTAATAATTGACAATGTCGCTGTTTCCAAACAGGATTGCTTTCTTATATAATCAATCTATCATTGCCAAACTTCATATTTGATGGTAATGGAGAAAGTTAGTTTACGCAAAAAAAATGTAGTTCATTTACATTTAAGTTAAATGGAAACTATTTATCTATCTATCTTAATACTTAAAACACTAATATGTAAAATGTTAATAAAATACCGATGAAATTTCTTTTTCGTGTTGGCAACAATGAATTGAAAATTACAAAGAATATGAAGCGAATGAGTAGTCATAAGCATAAAAACAAAACATATTATAAAAAATAATCAAATAATTACTTCTCAATAAGAAAATAACATCGAATTTAAGCGTGAATTTTTTCCACCAACCATGAATTTTCAATTATCATTTAATGAAGCGTTACGTGATGTCTTTATTGTGTGATACCCTTTAATTTATTATTTAATTTAGTCTAGGTGGCCACAGTCTCAAAAAACTTTAAAAGTGTTCTAAGAAACAAACTGTTTTATCTGGTTCCTATCAACTAAAACTATTTATATAATTAAAAGAAACGCGTAATTTAATTTCTCTGAATCCCAAAAGCGAAATTAAAACCGTTTTTGTAGGCTGTAAAAAACACCTAACTCTTATTGACGCCAGTTATGCTTAATAAATTAAGGTATAGGGATTGTAGATATTGTGGTAATAGTACCACCACAATACCTGCCTAATTATACGCAAATACCTGATAGACTAATAAGTACTGTGGCAATAACTTTTTACAGATAGCGTATTATACATAAATCAAAGGTTTCAGGTTCAACAGGATGAAAATGTCTCATATTTTTAAAAATTCGTTTTAAAAAGTGTTTTAGCATGCATACAAAGTTAGACTAAAATATAGAAATATCTAATAAGCAAGCGAAACGAGAATATTTGAATTGGGAAGTAATTCGAAATGCTTTCGCAGTTCTGGAGGAATTGAAAATATTTTTTCTCACTTTAATTATTAGTTTTGAATGATTTTAATATTTTCGGCAGACCTTGGAAGCCCTGATAAACCAATTAATTGCCGCATTTTTTTATATATATTCACTCGTCTCCATTTTTATCAAAACGATAAGAATTGGTCATTTTGTTATTGCATTTGTAAATTTATTTAAGGGAAAAACACATTCGTGTTCATCAATTTTATTAATAATGTAAGTAGTTAGATTTTAATCTGAAATTAAGCATTTGCTATATTTTTTAACACTAAAATAGTTGTCATATTAGAATTCGTCAGCACAGCTTAAGTGATAATTCCCCACCGCTTTGTTTTTTCTTTAAAAGAAGGTACATTTATGTGGTGGAAATAGATTAACCCCTTAAAGCACAGATTTTTTGAAAAAACTGGCTCAAAAAAAAAAAATCTAATTTTTTTTTACGTAAAAAACAAACTTTAGAACATTGTCTTCTCTTTTGGTGGACAATTTTGATATACTGCGCTTTTGTTCCATGTAAAAATGCTATATTCAGAGATGCCAATTGCTCCTGACAGACCAAAATATTTTTAAAAAAACGGTAAATAACAACTAAGTAAATTTTGCAAATATTTGACGATTTTTGCTTGCTTTTTAAAAGGTTTAGCATGAGTACTTCAAAGTGGTGAATTATATGAGCTTACAAATAATTTAGAAATAGTGGTGGATAAAAATCTACTAAATTGAATTTATTAAACAAAGAATCACAATTGATAAACTACCACTTTAAAATATATATTAGCAAGTTGGCATCTCTGTAAATTTTATTCTTGAATAAATAAGTGTTACAATCCTATGTAAATGATAAATATCAATGAAGCGATTTTTTATCTTAGAATTCACATTGTGATTTTCAATTCTCGATTATATTCGAGTGTGAAAAATTATAGCAGCATAAAATACAGCTCCGCATGAATTATCTCGAGTGTGCACAGTTTGGCCTGTTTAGCGCACTCGAATTAACTCGACCACAAAAGTTAAGGGGTTAATACTATATACATTAGAAAGTAGATCTGAAGTCGGGTCACTGAGCTTTTTCAAAGCTAATGTGATTTGTGTTAGATGGAAACATCCGATTGACAAATCCTACCACTTTATTCCAGAGATTAAAACTACTCAGGATTCGACAAAATATTTTAAAAAAGCGGTAGAGAACCACAAACTAAAATGTGCAAATTTTCGGTTATTTTGCAGGGATGTTCAAGATCTACTCCGCTCAGTTCTAATAGTTTTTAATACATTGTCAGCGAATTAAATAGTAAAACTTGTAGAATAAAGTTACTTAAGCCTAACTTTATAAGTGTCTCCACGAAATAAGTGCAGAATATTGGAATATAGCTCAAGTCTCGGTGCGCTGCAGTGGAGCGGCCGAAATTTTCAGACATAATGGGGGGAATCTGTGAAGTGGGAGTAAAATTGGGAGAACTAAACTAAATTAGAATATAACTATATTTAAAGGGGTCAGAATAATATTAACTCTTTGGATCCGGTTTATTTAAATTCCGAACTAAGAGGCAAGGTTCATACGCACGTTAAAATAAATTAAAGTGAGCACATTTTATATTAAGTCATAATGTTACTAAAAATGCTGGACCACCAACTCTGCTTAGTGTTTAATGATTGAAAGAGTTTAGAGTAACATAGCACTATGATACAGCAAATTTTAAACTGGTTTTAATAAATGCTAAGTTTGATAAAATCTTTCATACCATTTGATTTTTTTTCTTGATTTGTTATACCTTTATGTTTTCTTAATTTAATTAGTTTCCATGGTTTGCAAAAACTATTTTATTATTTGAGGATTGCAACTATTAGAATCTCATTTTTTTTTAATTATGCGAAATTTAAAAATACTTTATTATGTTGAATTTTTGTGGATGATCAAAATATATTTAAATTTGTTAAAATTATTGCATATCTTAAAAGTGCTTTATTTCATGTACGTGAAGTTTTTCAATTCGATTTCAAACAATACAACATGTTATAGAGGCCCAAAACATTTCTGTACCCGGGAGCCCTATGTTCTTTTAAGACAGCCCTGCACTATAATACAACGTAAAGTGTTTCCCTTGTTTGAATTGAATTGGGATTAACATATTTTCTATGAAATAATTGCTATTGTGCTTAGTGTTATTTGTCTAAAAGTTATGTTATGATTAATGGATTAACGCTTACCGTAAATAATGTTAATGTTTATCCATCTGGTAAAAAAATATTTTAAGATTACTGAAATGTTATACATCATGTTTTTAGTTTGTTTTCAGGAGAATGCACTCGATCATATGATTCTCAAGAATTTTATGATATAATGTCATCTCTAGTAAAAATTCTCAAGAAGACGACTTTGAATGTCCAATATCAACCATACAAATGGATAAATGTATTATCTTTGCCGTAGACTTTAATTGTTACAGATTTAATAATTTTAATTTTCCGGACTATTTCCCATGAGATTTTTATTAGTTTAATCAGAAAAAATTAAGTTATATCATCAGAGAAAGTGTATATTTAAAAAGAATAAAAATAAACATATGTTTCGCCACGGTTTTAGTTCGTCATGGTTTAACTTATTATGATAGTTTCCTTGACATCTGTAAACAACTTCTGCGTTTACAGAGATTGCAAATTAAAGAAAATAAATTGTCGAAACATCGTGTGCACAAATTAATTAGCATATTTTAGGTAATCCCTTTAAATCAACTCAATTGAATACTTTGATCATTAGATCAAATATTATTCAGGGTGGTTTTCTTTTCTTTTTTTTTTTTTTTTCTTTTTTTTTGCACACTGTACCTAATAATAGGCATAAGAAAGGCAATATATGTATTATTCAGTTTTTTTTTTTTTTTTTTTTTTTTTTTTTTTTTGTTACCTAAAAATTTTTTCTAGAGGTGACTGAATACGAGAAACCTATATTAAGGTTTATTATAACGTATTATTAAACGCATATTAATTATATTGCAGATTTAAATATCTTTTAAATAGGTAACTAATTGCTGAAAAATAGGCTTTCCTTGAAGTATTCATATCATCTTAAAATAACGTGATTCAATTGGTGTGAAAACATCGAAATTGATTTAAAGCTAACTTTACATAATTTTCAGTAGTCTTGAGAAAAGTTAATTACTAGTTATTAATTTTTTCAGGTTCCGGCATTTGGCATTTGTGCATAAAGTTGTACTGCAGGATTAATAAACGATGATTTGACATCAATTTCAGTAAAAACAATGAAAAGGTTTAAAAAAAAATCATGATCAAGAAAAAATTAACAAGAAAAAATCTTGAATTTTTCATAGCTTTTTTTATGTTTATTCTTGGAGAATTTCTAAATACTATTTGAAATATATTTAATTTCGTTAATCTCTAAACGTATGAAAATAATAGAACTTTCTATTCATTTAAATAGATTATGTTGAGTAAAAAATCGTGATCGTTTTTACATCCCAGTGGTTTTACACTCATTAAATTTGTTTATTGTTTCCAAATATATAGAAGTCTAATTTAATAAGTACGGTTTTAATAAAGTAACAATTTACGATGGACTAATAATACATTTCTATCATAAAAGCATGAAATCCAATTTAAAAATTAGTACTTAACTGTAATAAAATGTCGTTGCATAACAATACATTATGCAGAAACCTTTGTTTCATTGTGTAGCTTATTTAAATCAATAGGATGTTAAAGTCGCGTTATTTAATAAACAAAACGCGAAATAAAATATTAGTTTATAATATAAGCTATCAAACAAATGCTTTCTTGCATTGTTTCAAAATTAGCATGAGTGAGATGTTATTTACCTTGACATTGAACTTCAACATCATGTCATCATATAGATTGCATGTTTTGTACATTGCCTAGTGAAGTACACAGTCATTCGAAAGATCAACGGCATGAAATCGCCCAAGCGAGAAATGAAGTATTATTCTTTTTGTAGCTTATTTTAATTCATTTGTTACAAAAGCAGTTAGTTCCACTATTCTTTCATCCATCGTTAGCGGGGTTGATGCCTCAGCGATTGAGGGAAAATATTTTCTTTTTCTCTTTCGGCAGTAACTGGAAAGATTCAATAACTTTCAATTACTCAGTTATTAGAATATTGAATTATTTTTTGGCATTTTGTAAGCGAGTTGGCGTGAAGCATTGAGTGGTAAGAGCAGCAGTTTCGATATGGGGTTTCGCGGAAGCCTAAAATTCCGTGGAAAAATTAAAGCAGTTCTGAGTTGTTAAGACTTTTTCTTTAACCAGTAATGATTTTTGGAATATTTAATTATATTTAGATGCAATTAATAATTCATTATTTACTTAATATTTCGTTTGCCCTTATGAAATTATTTAAAGCGAAATGCCGATAAAAAAGAAATGGCATTTAAAAAAAAAAATTATAATTCCTCTTATCTGATTTATTTTTAACAGTTTATGTATATTCATGAAGATGAATGTAAAATCGCCAATTTCCAGAGATGCTAACTTGTTCCGGACAAAGGATAAATATTTTCAGTGGAAGTCTTTTAATGTACAATTTTTGATTTAGTAAATTTGATTGATAAGGGTTTTACTTACCATTACTTCTAAATAACTGAAAAGCTTATGTGATATACACCACTTTGTTGCAGTTATGCCGCTAACGGCCACAAACGCCTAGTTAAATTTTGATGATGATTCAGTTAAGCCGTGCTGAGCGTTTTTAAATATCGCCTAAATTAACAAAAAACTACAAATTTTAGTTTGTAGTTCTCAACCGTTTTTTAAATTATTTTGATTTATCCTGAGCAGTTGGCATCTCTGAATTTCACATCGGCAATTGCTTTCGCTCTTAAACCTACAATATTAATGCATTTTAATAATATAGTCCGAACCTAGAGTTTTTAAAATTAATTCGAGAGACTACTAAGTGTCCTCACTACTCTGATACGTACGGCGTGGTAGAAAAAACCGACTATAGTACATTTCAGTTTAGGATATCCTAAGTTAAGATCACGCAGTTTTTGTCTCAAGTGCTGTTTTCAAAGGAGCAGACAAGGGTGTATTTATATGGATATCTATACCTCAAAAGAATTATTGTTGCTTCGTAATCATGGAGAAAATAATAATTTTGATTTTTTGGATTTAAATGTTAAAAAAAAGAGAAAATATATGCACTCTTGACACATACGATAAAATAAATGATTTTAATTTTAAATGAAATAAATTAGATGCCTGAAATTCTAAAGTTTTTAGAAACATTTATTAAAATGGGATTCAAAAATAATTTGTAGCAATATTTATTTACTCAAAAAACAAATACATAAGCAAATCCAAGATTTGATTCTAAACAGCGGATACCCAACAATTAAATTCTATTCAAAACTCTTTGTGTATCAAAGTTAACAAACGAATATGTTAACATAAAAATCTTTTAGTTATCTATATTGATATTTTTGCCATGCGAAAATTCAATTTGATCAAATCTGAGACTAAATTTTCATTACTAACTAAATAGAAACAACTAACCAACTATAACTTCTACGTATAAAATTTAGTTAACGAATCGGTCACTTTCTTCTTCTTCTTCTTTTTTTTTTTTTTTGGCACCCTTAGCACATTTTGTATTGCTTTGGCTATTTTAATAAAATATTAGAAAGTACTATTTTTGCACATATAATCGTGCGAGCATCTACAATTGCATTTCAATTAGTCTATTTCTACTATTTGGGAAATACTTAATTGGAAAGAGTAAAAGTTGGATATAATATTTCAGAGATGCGAACTTGCTCCGCTTTGTAAAAACTATTATCTATTGATAACGAAATTTATGGTACGGTAAATAACTTCAAACTAAATTAGCAAATATTAGACAGATTTTGCTATTTTTTTTTAAAAGGTCTAGCATGACAAATTGGAATAAAGTGGTGAATTATATATGCCTATGAATTTTTTTAGAAATAGTGGTGGATAAAAATCTACTAAATTGAATTTATTAAACCAAGAATCACAATTAATAAACTACCAGTTGAAAGTATTTGTTCGCAGTCCAGAGCAAGTTGGCATCTCTTTTGTATATAAATAAAACTATTTTGGTGTGTTCCATATTGCATTAATTTCTTTAAACCATTTTAGTCACGATAATAATCTAAAAAAGTTAACACAAGAATCACAATTAATAAACTACCAGTTGAAAGTATTTGTTCGCTGTCCAGAGCAAGTTGGCATCTCTTTTGTATATAAATAAAACTATTTTGGTGTGTTCCATATTGCATTAATTTCTTTAAACCATTTTAGTCACGATAATAATCTAAAAAAATTAACACAAGAATCACAATTAATAAACTACCAGTTTAAAGTATTTGTTTGCTGTCCAGAGCAAGTTGGCATCTCTTTTGTATATAAATAAAACTATTTTGGTGTGTTCCATATTGCATTAATTTCTTTAAACCATTTTATTCACGATAATAATATAAAAAAATTAACAATTTACTCGAATTATGTGTTTTTAATAATCTTTGCTTCGCCGGTCATCGGTGACCTCCATGGCATTCAACGTGTTAAAAAAATTTGGATTAAAAGATTTTCTTTTAACTAATCTTCTAAAACTGCTCAAAAGTGGAGGAGTAAAGTTTAAAATAAATTAAGGATAGTAAAAGCTTTATGCTTTTATCGGGATGTTGAGATCTAGTAAAAAATCACTAAGTGGTGATAAATGAATGAGAAAACCATGAAGTTTATCAAAATTAAACTTTTTTTTTTAATTCGCCTAAATTTCAGAAACCGAAATTTTAAATTTAAAAATATATACTTTGATTTGCAATTTTTTTTTATTGATTACAATTTAGTTAAACTGCTGGGAAACTTCTAAATTGAAAGGTTCGTACACAAGGAAGACATAATGCTTCATGAGACTGTTGGAAATTTGTGAGGTTTTATCAAATATATATATATTACAAAAGTATTTTGGTAGATAAGCATTGGTAAATATGAATTGTTTCTTAAGTCTATCTCTCCCATTTTTAAATTTTAACTTACCACCTAATTACCTTTACGACTATTTTGAGAAGGCACTTACTAGAATTCTTATTCACAAGCTTCCACAATTTACATATCAGACGTGATGGAAACCAAATAAATATTAACAATTCCAATATTCAAGATAAATGGAATTATTAATATTTATTTTAACCATTGATAGTTATGAAATTTTCTTTTATTTATTTATTGTCATTATTTTTAATATTGAATTATAGACAGAAATTTATAACTATATTCAAGTTGCTTTGCTTTTTTACGGCATTTTGTAATGGTAGCAATATAATAAATGAAAATACAATTGCAAATAGGAAATATTTTAGCATGGCAAAAACTAAATTAATTTCCAGGAGTATCGTTAGGACTTTAATATGCTTATTTATATTTTGCGTGTGATAAAATAATTATGACTATTTTGTACAGGGTTAGTCTACCATTGAAACTACTTGAAAAGAGGAAACTAAAAAAAAATTCCTACGATTGCCCGGCTAATGAGCCCACCTCATTAATTCTATGACAGTTACTGACTCTAATGGTTTAGTTAAACAGAATTAGTTTGTTAAATTAATAGTTAGTTCTGATTTGAAGATAAGGTAAGTTATATTGAGAGAAAGACTGGAATATTTAAACCACTAGCAGGATATTCTTTTAAATATAAACAAATGTAATTGTAAGTCTTAGTGGTAGTTACTGATTAAAGAGATTATAAATAAATTGAGTTTCTATCACTTTTTACATTTTTATTAGCCTTGTTCCTGCTTGTAAAGACCAAAATAAAATTTACAAAAATATACAATTTTTGCCAGGTAAGAAATTCTCTCAACTTAATCAGGAACTAAGTAGCATGTTAGAGTTACCTGATTAAGTGATATCTTTTAACATTTAGGATTTTTATGAGAAGTCTTATCTCGTGATTGTGAAAAGCAGAAATTTTTAAGACAAATGAAATTTTTAATTAAATTTTTTATGATAATTTGAGAACATGACCATTTTTTTATACATCTGCTTAAATTATTTACACGTAGTTTTGAACAAAATTCTTTTATTGTTCAACACTAAGTGTAAATTTTAGATGTTTTACGAAGTTAATGTTAAAAATTTAATGTTTCAAAATAACTTTTTAAACTACCACGAAAAATTAATAATTAAAAAATATCTATATAACATATACTTTTTTCTAAGTTAAATTTTTATGACTAAGTTTAATATTTATTGTTGCTATACTACCACTTTGTAAAATCTTTTTCAATGATCGTGCGTGGTGATAGGAAGGAAATGATTTCGAAATTCTCAAATGAATACTAAAATTAAACATTTTTTATTAATTTAATAAACCTTAGTTACCACTTATTCGTACATTACCTTTTGCAATCACTAGGTAATCGAGCTCAAAAATTAAATTATTCGATATACCCAAGGAATGTAAAAGTTCCGAACGGGCATGCATTTGTGCCTGACATGTTTTCCTGGGCGTGATTAAGCGCCCCATAAATTTTAATGAAAGTTGCTAAGTTAATTAAAAAGCTCCAAAGAGAGTGAAAAACAAAATCGATTATATTTAATAATAAGATCAAAATATAAAGAAGAAAGTATAAATAAAATAAGAACTAAAAGAATTCTAAATAAAAAACCAAAATTCGCTTATTCTTTTCTGTTCTACTTGAAGTGGTTATTTTATTTATATTATCGTTAAATATTATCGTTATTATTAATATTATCGTTAAATATTATCGTTATTATTAATATTATCGTTTTAAAATAAGAGCGGGCATTAGCGGATAATACTTATAATTTTGATAATATTACTCCCTTGTAAGTACTAGCGCTACATTTATGATTATTCGTACTTATATATATTTCCTTGTTACTTGTATTCACTAAAATTTCTTAAATTTGTGTCATTTGTATATAATAGTTCTGAATGCCTTTTTGATAATGACATATAATTCTTATATATACCAAAAACAAAAGTGTTGGGATGTATATAATGTAGTTAGTGTGATTTTTATCCGACAGATTTATGACAGGAATATTAATATGTTTTCATTAATATGCAATCAAAGAAGATATTCAGCCACGTGACTGATCCCTTAAAAAAGTAAGGTAGGTTTGATTCTGACAGATTTAAAAAAATACGCCTAAGGCAGTTAATGTTTTGCGCCAAATATAACTTCGTTAATAAACTTCAATTTCAACCTCATTTAAACATCACAAAATCGTCCTCAAATAACTCAGAAATAATTTTAGTTTAGATCGGGGGTAATTATTCATACCTCAAATATAAGTTTTGCTTGAAGTGTAAAAAAAATAATATGTACACCTCAAAAACAACCTTTAAGCTTGTTGCTCTAAAGTTGATTTCCATCAACCTTTAAACAATCTGAAGTGTGAATAAAACAACTTCATACGCCTTAATTATACAACTTGGGAGGTATGATCTTTTAAGGTTGTTTTTGAAATCAACCTTGACACTTCGAAACAACCTCATATAAACCTCAAAAATACCTTAAATTTTTGTAAGGAATACGCAAAACACGCAAAAGTTGTGAGATTTTATTTATCCTGCTAGGAATGCTTTTTTTTTTAAACTACGGATATTCCGTAGCAGTTGGAGAATTTGTTGATAGGAGTATGCTTGTTTACCGTACATATTGAAGTTTAGTCATTATTATGAAAGCCATAGTGATAAGTGGAATGCAAATATATTAGGTAAAAAAGCACCTTGTTCATAGAAAATAATACTATATAGATGCGTCAAATTTATATTTACAAATTACACGGTGAAGAGACAAATATATAAAATATTTACACTATATACAAAATTGAAGTTGTCTATGTGTTTTGCAACTTGGAAAAAAGATTCCTCACTCCAGAAATCGGTCAGTGAGTTGCCTCCAAATGTATGTTTTTTTTCCTACTAGGCTTTGAAATGAATTCAGATCCATACATAAATATTTTTGAAAACATTATGTGATAGACAAATAAAAGCGCTGCTTTTCCAAACAATATCTTAAATTTTTATTTTTCATTCTTTTTAAAAGTAATAATAATATATATCTTAAACAATGAGATAATATCGAAATGCTGAGGCACGTAAATTTAGTTAAAATAATTTGCCTTACAGTTTATTAACAGTTTACAAATTCTATTCACATGTTATCACATTTCCAATAAAGAATCAACCGCATCTCCTTTTTAAGATTTTTTTTCTTCTTCCCAAGCGGCAACCTAACTTTTTCGCATGACTTCACATCCGATAAAGACTAACAAACAAGAAGAAACAATGAATCGGGACACTAACCGGAATTAGCCCAAACAATCGAGAGAATATTGTTTCGTGAACTGCGCCAGTGGTTAACTCCTGTGGAAGATAGACAAATGGTTTGCGAACGATGATGAGTTCGAACGTGCCGGATATTATGGTGTGATGTTACAGATATAGTAAAAGAGTGGTAAAAATAGCTTGATTACCCAAGCAGTTTTTTATTCACTTCGAAAAAACTTTTTTTTATGTTCAGCGGCAAGTGAAGTGATTTTTTACGATATCCTCTTATTGGTGAAAGTGGTTGCCGTAAATGGTTTCTTAAATCAGCTGTAAAGCTGTGATTCTTTGGAAGAATTTTATAGCTCCTTTGCTTACAGATGCATGTTTTACTACAATGAAATAAAATGCACTGAAGTCATGTGTTTTTACAATGGAATAAAATGCACTGATGTCATATTCTATTTTTATGATTAGCTCAAACTTTGTGTGGGATTTTCATCTCAGAAGACAGGTGGTTTGTAAAGAAAAAGTTTATTCCACAAAGATGGTACTTTTATGCTCTAATTGGGAATCTAAATAATCCTGTAAACAATTTACTTAGTTGAAATGAACTAAAGTCTCAAATTCTGCAATTTTGTTGCATTGGTGTAACTTCTTGTAGTTCTCTTTTTATAAAACAAGAAAATATAGATACTGAGTCTTGAGAGTTGTTAAAATTCACACGGTAAAAGTTT
Source organism: Parasteatoda lunata (assembly GCA_949128135.1). Taxonomy (NCBI): domain Eukaryota; kingdom Metazoa; phylum Arthropoda; class Arachnida; order Araneae; family Theridiidae; genus Parasteatoda; species Parasteatoda lunata. The sequence goes on from OX421971.1 coordinate 96,373,967, forward strand.
CTCATATGATACATTTAAGTGTTTGAAAACAGGTAAAGATGGATATTGATTTTATGCCAATGGAAAAAGAAATTGAAAACTTGAAACTTTCAGTTAATATCAGTGACAAACCGATTTTCTTGCCAAACAGGCCATCATCGGCTACATGTGCGTTCGCTGTGTTTTGCTGTATTTTGTTTATTATCATTGGATGCTTAGGCAACTTTTTGACAATTGTGGCTTTGGCCAGATGCAAGAAACTTCGTAATGCAACAACTGCTTTTGTTGTTAGTTTAGCATCTGCTGACTTTTTATTTTGTGCATTTTGCCTACCTCTCACGGCCACGAGATACATTTACAAAGAATGGATATTGGGTGATGAATTGTGTGCTTTGTTCCCATTTTTCTTTTACGGGAATGTGGCTGCATCTCTCATGTCTATGACAGCTATTACTTTCAACAGGTAATATTTTTTATTTGTTTATATCGAAATTGTCCGCAAATGATACTTAGCATTATGTATATGAGTATAAACAGTGTGGTGTTTGTAAGCAGCATAAAAATAGTTTTACAAAATATTGAAAATGTTTATCACGTGTGCCATAATTTTATTTAATATTTCTCTTACACGGCACCAAAAATAAAGCCTCATTACAACTTCCCGAATGGCAACGTTAGAAAATCGACCAATGATTGCATCTAAAAATGTCACATGCCAAATCTAGCTGAGGTGGCTCAAAGTATAGCGCTTTTAAAAACGGAAACAATAACCAGAGTGAGCATTATCAGGTTGTTCAATTCAGCTGCGGCAAAAATAAAAATAAACAACTTAAAAAATAAAAATGCTGTTGCCAGCCATAGAATTTTTCTAAAGTTAACTTAGCAACATAAATCAAAATTATGATACCTGAGCGCTTGACGTAACAAATCCTTCAATTCTATAAGTGTTGTATCGCCAAATGCCCAAATTAACAATTGCAATTTCAAATTAATATTGAAATGTACAGGTTTAGAATTTTCTACAGTGAAAAGTTTTCGGAACTTCAGTATTCAAAAAGTATACAAAAGCTAGACGTTAAGAACGTATCCAATGAGCGAGCAAAGCGAGCATTGGATTGCGAAGCAATCCGAAATGAACTGCGAAAGCAGTTCCGGGGGTTGGTGAGCGCCAGCGAGCAGGAGGCGAAGCCTCCTAGTTTTATTTATTGTAACAGAGATGCTAACTTTCTACGTTTTGCGGAGGAAAATAATTCAGCGTTAGCAAACTTTAGATTTCTATATTTGATTCTTGGTTTAGTAAATTTGATTAGAAGTGATTTCGCCAACTACAGCACATGAATAATTAAAACATATAAAATACAATTGAATTCAAGTCAACTTGAGGTGAGACTTTTAATGATCGTTCAGAATTAATTTCAGAATTTAGCGTCGAATTTTCAATCACTTTATAAAACGTTTTGCCCACCGTTAGCATCTCTATTGAAAGCTGAGTGTACGCACATAAAAATAAATAAATAGTGGCAATAATATTAAGGCGATTGTAACTTACAAGTATAATGTTTATAAATACAAGAATATTTTATTTCTAAGTCAAGATCTGAATATATCAAGATATATTAAGATCTGAAGGTAAAATATTAATTTTTTTAATTTATGAATGAGTAGCAAAGACTAAATTTTCAATGAAAAAAAAAAAATACCAGTTTTCAAGTTTTTGAAACCGCTTACGAATCCTAATGTCAGTACAACGAGCAAAGTCGTTAAAATTTTTTATTCGTTCTGAGCCTTTCAAGACGTTTTATTTGCAGTTTGCAGGGTTGTCACGGGCGACTAAAAATGCAAATATTGGTGGCTAATGAAACTCAAACATTAAAAAATATAAAAATTGGACACTTTTTTAGCATTACTTTTTTCATTTTACTATTGGAGGAGAATGCAAAGAATGTTTTTACTTTAACTATGAATAATTTGAAATGTAAGTCATAGTAGTGGTTAGGATTGCATAATTAAAGCAGGGGTAACCCCGGACGACTGACAATGCAAAAAGTGCAGACTAATGAAATTCAGAAATTTGTTAACACGTTGAATGCCACGCTAATTTTACATGACTTGCCCGTCTGGCTAAACGGTAAATAACTACAAACTAAATTTGCAAATATTAGACAAATTTTGCTAGTTTTTGAATAGGTTTAGCATGACATATTTGGAAAAAGTGGTGAATTATGTAAGCCTACGAATTGTTTAGAAATAGTGGATAAAAATGTGTATATAAATAGAATTTATTAAACTAAGAATCACAATTAATAAACTACCACTTGAAAATATTTATTCGCTGTCCGGAGCAAGTTGGCACATCTCTTGTGTATATAAATAAAACTATTTTTGTGTGTTCTATATTGCATTAATGTCTTCAAACCATTTCATTAACGATAATAATATTAAAAAAATTGAAATTTACTTGAATTATGTGTTTCTAATAATCTTGACTTCGCTTGTCACCGGTGACCACCATGGAGCTATGAACAAACTCAGTGCCGGTCACCGGTGACCCCCATTGCAGGTGTTAGGATTGGAGGAGGGGTTTAAGAATTAGAATATTTAAATGCAATGCAGTTGTGCCGTGAATTTGGTTTGGTTACCATTATAGTTTATTATACAAGAAAATTTTGAAAGGTGACCAAGCTGGTCGCAAAGTGGCTGTCTCTTTTAAGATAATAAAAACTAATTTCAAATTCCTTTGTTACGTTTCTATAAATAATTAAATTTTTATATGTTTAGTATATCTAATTTTTATCAATTATTAACGATTTGTACAAATATTGCTACTATTACATGCCGAATTTTTTATATCTTTAACTGTGCATCGTAGATAACAATAATAAAGCTGCCAAATTTCTTCACTCTTTGTAAAAATTTATTTTAGTGGAAGCTATGTTTATATTTTAATGTATTATTTTTCATTTATTTAAACTTATTTTCCACTCCACTGATTTAAAAGTTCATGTGCAACGCCGGTTTGTTTTGGCTCTTTCGTGGTGAATCTTTTAAAATGTTTGTAAATTTACCAAAATTTATTAAAGATTTGGTTTTTAAATGTCTACACTCTATAAAATATCTTGCAAAAAGTGTAGTATTTGGTAGGGCTGCATAAATAGTGTACCAGCCAAATCCTATAATTTTTACTTCTTTTAATCATGGATTCTGAATTGAATAAATTATTAAAAATTTTTGTTCTTTTCATTTTTGACAGTAATTATAATTATAAAAAACTGAATGTTCACATGACCAAGAACGTGAAGAGGTCAAAGGCAGTTTATTTTCACTGTAACTCTCTCATTACTAAATTTTTGAAAATTGGGAAAGTAATAATTTTTTTAAACAGAAAAGTTTCAGCTTAACATAATACCGAAATCAAAAAAGGCAAGTGAATTGTTTTGGTAGTTTTTTTTTATGTTCACTGTTGCCTTAAATGTTTTGGAAAACTTCCTCATTGTTAAATAGGGAAATCATTTTTCACTCACTGGTCGGGTTTGAACTCTGGCGTTAAATTGGTTGATGCGGGATTGTAACTTTTTTTATGCTTCTGAATCGGTAATTCGTTTAATCAGTCAGAAATATAAAGTTATCCAGAAAAAAAAATCAATGTAAACGGTATTCTTAGTCTTGAAAATTATATTTACGAGTATATCGTCATTACTACACATAATACACTTGCGAGAAAAGTTGCTTTGAGATAAATGTATTTAGTGATTTACTATTTTACTATATAGTAAACCACTAAATTCATTTATATAGTATAACTAAATACACATCATTTAATATATTACATAGTAAATCACTAAAAACCTATAGAAATTCCCTGAATTGCTAACACGTATTCTGTCACAAAACCAATAGAATTTCTTTTCTCGCATTGTCAACTAAGAGCTGAAATAAAATGAGCTATAAGCTGGACTGAAATTCGAAATTAAAAGAAAACTGTTCATATATATTTGCGTTGCATTTTTGATTTAGCTATGCTTGCTAATTTACACAGGTTACATAATAACTGTTGATATATTCTAGTTTTGTGCTAGATAATTTGCACAAGAGTGGAAATTCTTTTAAAAATAAAATTACAGAAAAACAGAATCAACGGTGAAAAAAAAAAAAAAAAAAAACAACAGCAACGTTGAGATTCTTTAATTAATCGTGTCCCTGTTGTGACTCCATATTTTATAGTTACGTATTATTCAAAAAACATAAATTTACTGTTGTGATTGAATTTTATGAATTTGCCCATCGATTCTAGTGAAATTTTTGTGTTAACCTTGGAACACTACTTCCATTTTTACTTTTTCTATCAGATGTCGAATCCCTTTTTCAATTTTAAAATGATATCTAATTTACTTTATCAAACGAAATACCTTAATTTCACCTTATACTTTAATTTAAAAATGAAGCGGCAAATGTCTTTTGAACTAAATAACTTACACTGGTAAGATAACTTGGTATTTTAAATATCTCGTTTTATCAAAAAAAAAAAAAAAATAATAATTAAAAAAAAAAAAAAATTTACAACACTCTCATCAATCTTTCAATTTTGATAGGAAGATTCGATCCATGTTCTTTACTAAGGGCCGTCCATAATTAATGTCCCAATATTTTTTACCCCTACCGCCTTGTTACAGGTCACCTTATAGTATAAAAACAGATGCTTGCAGTTCAGAAAAAAAACATATTTTATAAAGCATGTTTTACATTTTATTCACAGCGTGACACCAAGGACTACATTCAATTTGAAATTAATTTCTCAGGTCTTTCTTTATTTAACGAGTTCATGATGAAGTGCTTCGAGACTGAAGTGAAGATGATATTAAATCACTCATCAGTTCTGATACTACGCGCCTTAGAGCAATACCAATGTTTTCCTGTTACTGTGTCTTTCTTAAGAATTTAAACGATTCTATGTATCGTTTAAATGTTTACGATAAAAAAAAACGATTTAAAAAAAAGATTCTAAAAATTCCTCATACTGAAATAAAAAACTTTCATATTGTTTCTTTTTTAGTCTCAAAGTTCGTAATCAGACCTAGAAAACTATTCTGTAGAGAACCAGCATCAAATTAGAAAAGAAATTATTTACAAGTAAATTTTTTATTATAAAAATCGTAATACTTACTTGCTTTATAAATCTGTAGAATTCCAAATGAAATGTTCGAAATGTTCTTCGTTTGAAAAATTTTATTCTCAAGTAATATATATATACTTAATATATATATATCTCTTCATTGCTTTTATTTGTGACATACCCCACAACAAAATTTTATGATTCTAAGATCTCGATATGAGTTTCAATATGTAACTTAAAAACAGAATAGCTGAATTCTAGTTGAAATTATTTATTATAAAAATTTAAAAAATACGTACCAAGAAAGCGATAAAAAAAATTATTAATAATCAACAAAAAATGATGCTATTTTAAGTAATTCGGATGATGTTTTGTTGTTGTCTTCCGAATTATATAGATACAGAAATATATACCATTCTATAAAGAAGAGGAATATTCTATAACTATTACAGTTCTGCACATTCTGAAATCACATTTATTCATTGGAAAGGAGTAAGCAATGCTGATTCTACTTTGTAAAGATTTGAAGACAAAAAAATTTATATTACCAATAATACACTCATCTGTAACAGTATGCTATCACGAAATCAAAAGTTATCGGTTGCAAGTTTGTTGATAATAGAAAAATTAAAATTATAGAGAAATTGTTCTGCAAATGTTGAGCGCGGTCTGTTTCAGAAAGATTTACCAATATTCTGGGTAATTTTTTGAAGTTCTGCTTTTTCCTTAGGGAAATTTTGCTTCTTATATGCAGCTGAAAAAAATGGCGTCCTAATCTACCAATGATTCTGATAGAAATTTAAGCTGTTATAAACTTCTTTTTTCACAACTTAATATAAGAACTTATAAAACAATAATGTTACGCTGCAATAAGTTAAAATAACATAAAAATAAATATTCATACTTGTCTTAGTTTTATTGTTATTCCTTATATAAGACTTTAAAAAGCAAACGGTGTTTAAGACTTTAAAAAGCAAACGATACGTGGAAAGACATAGCCTTGATGTTTAAAGAGTTTGACTTACATACACATAATACATGTACATACATACATTGTAAGTACAAATATTTCTTCTACATGCACTCATTTATACATTAAATGTATCTTCGTACATGTATACATTGTATATACATACGTATAATGCAAGAACGTATAAACAATTTTGTATATTCATACGTACACTCATACATTACATGCACATGTTTTGATGATGTACATAGATATGTGCGTACATACATATGAACATAAAATACACGTACAAACCTTATAAGCCTGTACATGAGTTTTATATGCATAAATATGTATATATGTCGTATGTATAAACCAAGTTCTTACATACAATGTACGTACATACCTACATTCATACTAAGAATGTACTTGCACGTAAAATACATGTATGCGTACATACATATATTGTCTCTACATATGTAAATATAAATAACAAACATGTTTGCATCCATATTATCTGCCAAATTATGCATTTTTACGTTTCAATAAAAATTCATTAGTCTTAATAAAAATTTCAAAAAACATTTGTGCAAACATGCGTACATTGTATTTAGATCTGTACATTCCTACGTATGTCTTATATGCATACGTAAGTAAATATTTTATAATTTAATTGCCAAATTTATTAAAAACGTTTCTTTTAAATCTCTTTCGGATGTCTGAGTACAATATAAGTTTTAATCTTTTCCGGACAAGCACAATTCAAGCGGAATTCGTTTCTATTATCATATCTGGAATTTACAGTTATTGATTATTTTGTCAATTTCTTTTAAATAGCTAGTGTCTTTAAATTTTATCTGGAGATCTGTATAGGATGACAATTCAAGAATCAATCGTTTTCTAAACAGCTAGAAACAGAATTTTTTTAACCATTTCAACACCTAAAGAGAGTAATGCCCATAGAAAGTTTGATCCCCTTCCAACAAACCATCATGCTCAGAAATGCTAACATTATTTAATACTAGGAGGCTTCGCTCTCTGCTCGCTGGCGCTCGCCAACCCCCGGAACTGCTTACGCAGTTCATTTCGGATAGCTTCGCAATCCAATGCTCGCTTTGCTCGCTCATTGGATACGTTCTTAACGTCTAGCTTTTATATACTTTTTGAATACTGAAGTTCCGAAAACTTTTCACTGTAGAAAATTATAAACCTGTACATTTCAATATTAATTTGAAATTGCAAACAGTTCACATATTTTTCTTAATCACACTATTCTAAATTTCAGTTGTTGAAAAAAGTAACTGTTGTAAGTTTTGTTTTAAAGTCTTCCCCACCAGAGTGTTAAAGCCATGTGTTGTAAAACAATATGAAATAGTAGTCTGAATAGTAGAGAGAGAGAGAGAGAGAGAATTTCTTTAAAAACACAATTGTTAATTTGGGCATTTGGCAATACAACACTTATAGAATTGAAGGATTTGTTACGTCAAGCGCTCAGGTATCTTAATTTTGATCTAGTTGCGCTTCTATGTCATTTTGATTTATGTTGCTAAAACTTTCAAAAAATTCTATGGCTGGCAACAGCATTTTTATTTTTTAAGTTGTTTATTTTTATTTCTTTTAGAATTCGTTCTTCTTTTAGCGAAATGTTTTTTAACCTAACAGAATTCTTTGCCGACTGTTTTCTCTATAAATGAAGAAAATAAAGTAAATATTTAAGTGTTGTGAAAAGAATCTTATTTAGTTGTACAAAGTACTCCAGTCAAAATTTGGGAACCACGTAAGAGAATTATATATATTAGATCAGAAACACATCATTAAAAGGCAGAATGCTTTGGTGTTTTCAAAACATAAACAAAACAAAGCAAACGTTGCCACCGGCGGAAAAGAAATACAGCCAAAATTTGGGAGCCACGTAAGAGAATTATATATATTAGATTGTTTTCTAAATAATGCAAACAAGATTAATGGCGATATTATTCCTTCTTTATTCATCGAAAGTTCATAGAAATTTTAATCCCCTTCCAACAAACTATCATGCTCAAAATTACTAACATTATTTAATATTGTTTTCGAAATAATGCGAACATAATTAATGGCGATATTATTCCTTCATTATTCATCGAAATTTCTATCACTTTTAAGTAGGAATTCAAGGAAACTTACAGACATAAACTAAAATAAAAATTTTAAAAACTCCTTTTTTTTTAAACATCTTTCCAATTAGAAAAATGCTTTAATTTTTCCCAGGTCTAAAAAAATGGGTATCAAGCCTTTACAAACATGGAGCGTATCATTTAAGTAAAAAGCTTCTATCAACGCCGAAAAACACCCCTTCCCTCTAGCGTCTTTTGAAAATGCTGAGATCTATATTTTTTTGCTTTCGGCCTCAGAAAAATAAAATTGTTTCCTATCTAGCCCTCTAGAAAAACATGGTTTTAATAAATTTTAATTTGTTGTTTTTAAATGTATATGATACGTTTATAAAAACCGTATAATTATTTTTACCTGTACATTTTTGATAAATTAAAATCAACTAAATTAATCTTAACTTGTAATTAATGTTATTAAACGTTGCAAATTTGAAATTGAAGTTGATTATCTATAAAAAATTGAAATAAAAATCTTGCTTGCTTCCACTATTTTAATTCAATTTGTTAACTGTGACGCCAAAGAAGACATTAAAAAAAAATATCCATCCATTTTATTTATAACCAGAATAAATTTCTTCAGCTGCTACTTTTGGCGAGATATGCCTACTGTTGGCGAAAAAGTGCGCATTATGTAAAATTAGAACCCTAAATAATGCCTGATGTCGACTACAAATTGTATAATTTAGGAGGCACTTGGCGAAAAAAGTTGGATTATAGCTTAATGTAGAACACGGTGCTTTTCTCCCTTTTAGAAATATTTTTAAGGCAACTCTTATTCCCACTCACTGTTTTCGTTTACTTTTTTGAAACATATGGTTGACCTCATTTTATTCAATAAAATGATAAACCACATTCGAATTCCTTTTAAAATTTAAATGACTTATTTCCTGTGAAACTTTCCAACTTTCGATTGAAGGTGAACAGGCTTAAAAAAGATACATAATCTCTTGAATATATTATTAAAAGTTAATATCGGCATATTGTATCCTTTTTTTAAATTTATTTAATCACGGTGGAATATTCTAATACATTTTTGCATTTAATTGTTATAAATCAAATTTTATCTGCTTCTAAAAACCTGTTGTATTGTATAAAAAAAGAAGTGTGATGAATTGTTGTAAACGCTTATTCACTTAAATTGTTGTCTTTAATTCAGTTTTTAAGAAATCTAATATTTTTTAAATAATGAATTAAATTAAAAAAATATTAATACTGGTTAGTTGTAGTTTTAAATTAATTTTTTTTTAGTTATATTAGTTTTTATAATTCATATAATTAATATAAATTTAATAATAATATAATTTATAATTCAGTTATATGTGTTTTTTTTTATACACTTTTTACAACTTCTCGTTTAGAAATTATGTTGTGCACTCCTAAAAAGTGGAGTATGTATAACCAACTTTATTAAAATAAATAAATAAATAAAACATTGAAAAGAAAAATCTAATTCCATGTTTCCTTACATCCATATTATGTCCTATAAGTGTAAATTATTCTAAAATAGAATGAATATATTATCTCTATCAAATAAACTTATTTTCTTTCAATTGTAAAGAATATGTAAATAGAGATTTAAATATTCATGAAATTTATCATATCTAAAAATCTAGATATCGTAGCCTGCTTCAAGCTATCTCTGCCCACCAATGGCTTATAAACTAAATTTTATGAATCTAAAATGAATCAATTTTCTGATTCTTCACTTTTTACCTATATTGCATCAACCGCCCTTGAATTAATGCGTACATTCAGACCCATATATGAAAGCCGTGAAAACTACTTCCTTTCGGATCTACTAATACCCTTGAGTTATTTTGGATAAAAATAAACATCAAATTAGAAATCGGCATTGCTATATTTGTTTTTATCCATTGAATCTATGAATAAATAATTAATTCCTGCCAACACTTGGGAATTGTAATTATGGTTTACTTTTTGCGTTTTTTTTTTTTTTTTTTAATTATTAGTTGGAATATTCCGCCTCGATCCGGTTTTTCGAGGAATATCGGTTGTTTTATTCAGTTATGAAAATGATTGCTTTGAATTTGCATTGCGTCTTAAATTAAGAACAAAAGCTCTATAAAATTCCTGGTTAGGGTGTTGGGTTACTCCTAACTGCGTGTCAAAAAACACTTTTTATTGAATTACTATTCCTAATTCTGATTTCAAATCGAAAAATATTTTCTGCAAAAAAAAAAAAAACAAAAAAAAAACTTAACGATGTTTTAAAACTCAATAAGTTAGATGCGGAAGCAGAAGATATATTCTCATTTTTACACTTTCCTGCCCAGTCTGGCAGCACTTTTTTTGTTCTTTTTAATTTTTTTTTTCTTTTTTTGTGAGGTAAGTAAAAATTGCGGGAAATATATTTCAAATCAAAAAATATACTTTGCTGCAGTCGCATCATACTTAAATTTCAAGAATCTGAATATTTTCTTTTTAAAAAAATTAACGATGTTCGATGCGGAAGTAGAAGATATTTTCCCGTTTTGACACTTTCTGGCCCTGTCTGGTAAAACTTATTCCAAACATGTTACAAGCCCCTAGAAATGTAAAACTATTTGCTTCTAAACATTCACCAATTTTCACCTACCACTGTTCCACCGTTATCTAAAATATAAAATACTTAATTTTCGTTCACTCCATCCAGATTTGGTAAAATATATCACGTTTCACATGTTAAAGATGTTTCTGTGAATTTCATAAAATTGCTAAATATCTATCAAAACAATATTATGGATAAGTTTGATGTAAAATTTTCACCATTGGAAAAAATATCCTGTTTACTATATTATCCTAAACCATTCGATTTCTTTGCTGTAGTTGTGAATTAGTTGAAATTTTTAGTAGAAAATAGAAGAACTTAGCCCATGTTTCATCAAAGTTTTTCAATTTTTTAATGGTTAGATCTAGAATAGTTTATATTTTATGCTATGTTATTGAGGTTGCAATTTATATGTGTTATTTAAAATTTGCATGCTTGTTTTTAAGCCATTTCACATTTCTCAAACAGCAAAGAAATTTTTCGAAACATTTCTTAAAGCATTAAAATATTGATTAATTTTTCCCATAAAGCTTACATTATAGTAACAATGTGTACAATAAATAAAAAATATAGTGCGTGGAGTCCCTCCGCGCGGAAGAAGTGAAACTTCGTAATGTGGAAATGAAAATAGGAAGGGGTAGAAATCGATTTTTAGTGAAATCATATTGTTTAGTTTTGAAAGAATTTCAACTAGAATACAGCTATTCTGTTTTTAAGCTACATATTAAAATTCATATCGAGGTCTTACAATTATAAAATTTTGATGTGTGGTATGCTACCTAAAAGTAATGAAGGGATAAACTATGTATATATTATTGGAGAATAAAGTTTTCAAACAAAGAACATATCATTTTGGAATTCTCCGGACTTATAAATCAGGTAAGTGTTATGATTTTTATAATAAAAAAATTGCTTGTAAATAATTTTTTTTCTTACTTGATGATCGTTCCCTACAAAATGGTTTTTTTACGTCTGATTAAATACTATAAGAATTTAAAAAAAGAAACAAAACGAAAGTTTTTATTGAAAAATGAGGAAATTTTAAAATCGTTTTTATCCTAAGAATTCTTTATTTTACGTTTTTTAGTTTATAATTTTTTGATAAAATTGTTGTCAAAATACTTTTTTTTGAAAAATTAAATGGTATTAAATTATGTGTTTATGTATACTTCTTGCATATTCTAATATATGAAATAATATGATTCTGAAAAGTATGGAAGAAAAATTCGGTACTTACGTATTAACCACAGCTACAGATTTGGCAGATTTTTAAGTGCCGCCAATCTACACTTAAAGTTTTTGGAAAAAATCTCAAAATGAAACACTTTGTTTAAAATCAAAGTAGTCAATCGGATTTCGGTGGAAAATGGGCCGATATAGAGTTTAGCATAGATTCAAAACAAACTTTTCTCTCACCTGATTCTATAGCCATTATGAACTCTAATAAATAAGATTCAAAATGAAATAACATTTCCAAAACGGACTTTTACTAAGATAAAGTTTCATGTTATGGACATTGGTACATTTTCGTTATATTTCACTCTATAAAATATTTCGCTATTAAAAAAATAAAATTGCTTCTTGTTTTGTTTTTGGCAAGTCCCAAAGACGCATTTTCGTAACACTAAAAATGGCGACAAAAAAAGAATAGTTCTTTTTTTGTTTTGTTTTTGTTTCGTAAGCATTCTTTATTTTACGTTAAAATTTAAATGGGCCTTTCATGTTATACCATTAAATTTAGTAAAACTATTTCTCAGGCATTAGGTTTGAACTTTTATAAGAATATACCTATTTTTTTCTCTTTATTTACAAATATTTTTCCGATGTGTTCTGGATGTTCCCTCTCTAAAAAAAAAGGAGATACCATTTTGTTTTCGTTTGCATAAGAACATTGAAAGAAAACAAGCATTTTTCTTTTTTAAATTTAATCAGCCACAATAAAGATGGAACGTTACAATGCTACATGCTACATTAAAGACGTCTCCAGTGTAACTGAATGACTGTTCATATGGAAATCGCAGGGATTCGGCACATACAACAACGCCCCCTATAGTTCGTTGCGATCGCGAATACTTTTATGACTTTTATTGATTTTATGTCCCGCAGTGGACTGATCGTTAAGACACGGTTCCCACCAGATCACTGAAATCAAGCATCACTGGCTGCGGTCAGTGTGCGGGTGGGTGACCACTTGGATCAGTCTGCGCAGGGACCGAGGGTGTGCGGTATTGGTCCTCGTTAAACTGTTCTACCGTAAAGTGCTCGACTTCACGTGCAGGTCGTTGGGCTACCGAAGCAGGGGTGCCATCCCCTCTGCAGAGGATCAAAATTGTGATGGCATGTCTTCGGATCATCCTCAGGGATGTTTCCCAGACCGTCGCCAATAGCCCATTGTGCAGCTCTAGTGCGACGTAAATTAACTACATCTTTATTGATTTTATACTAGTGAGAACCAAAACAATATGGAAATGAATGAGGGAAAACTGGATCCTACCACGTGATTTTCCGGCCAATAAAAATGTAGCGTTAAACGTTTAACGCAACCTTGTTGGAAGTCGCATTAGAAGTTTCACTTCAATTAGATGAATAAATACGAAATCTTTACTTCTATTTGCCGAATATACAGCTGATATTAATGATTCAAAATGGTTATTTAAAATTTTTATTATTTACAACAATCAAGAAATGTTCTATAAAAAAGGGAAAGAAAAAGAAGTATATACTTGTATTACATAATTATATTTAATTGTAATATATTTATATTAAGTATGATTACGATGGTAGTAAACACAATTCTCCCGTCAAATTAGGACATTGCCTACTTAAAGGTTATGACAAATTTGTTTCATACGTTTCTTATGAACGTAGTGGGGTGATAAATAAGTTCAAATTAATAAAAAATAATTCAATAAAACCTAAACTTAGGTACCACTAGAATAAATGTTTCACAAAAAGGGCAGAAAGTTGGCAATTCTGTATCTAAATTAGGAGAAATTGGTAGTTTTGAGAAAATTAGTTTTCTCCAATTTTAATTTTAAAAGCACTGTTCTGATATATCAGAACAGTTCATCTATTGTTGTCTTGGAAAGAGTTAAAACTCGTTTGTATTATGTGTAAAACATTTTTACATTCTTTTCTTTCTTCCAGGTTTGTTTTGATAAACTGTTATCCAATTTACAACAAGATTTACAAGAAATGGAATGTTGGCGCCATGATAATTTTCTGTTGGGCATTCAGCTATCTGATTTTGGTGCCGACCTTGGCAGGTTATTGGGGAAGATTTGGCTACAATGATACATCTTTTTCTTGCACCATTCTCAAAACGGAAGGCAAATCTCCGAGGAAGTTCTTGTTTTCATTTGCTTTCCTCTTACCCACTATTACAATAGTTGTCTGTTACTCCTGTATCTTCTACAAAGTAAGAAGTTAAAAAACTTGTTTCTACTAACACTTTACCATACACATTCCTCAGTGTTTTCGAAAATTGATGCAAATTTCATGTAGTTTAAAATATTTTTATAACTTCTTCTTTAGCTTTAAATAAAATCATTTCAGTATATCTTGGTTTTGTTTCTTAAAATTGCGAGTACTTTAAAATCCATGTAAAAATTGCTATTCCTTGGAATACAACAATCTAGTTTTATTATTTTTCTTTCATTTAGTTTTCAAACTTCCGAAAGTTTGTAAAGATCTTGAATTTTGGAAAAAATCAGCCATTTTCTATACTGACGAGCCAAACCAGCATAAAACTACACCGATTTTGTTAACTAGTAAGAACCATTACCATTTTCTAAAAAAAATTGCAGCCGAAATAGGAGACATTGACACAGATTTTACTATGACTGGAAGACGTGGTCAGGTTACTAAAGGTGTACCAAAGACTACGACTAATCGTCAAAGCAATTTGAAGTTTTCCAAATTTTGCAACCACTTCAATTTAGATAACATTCATCCATCATGTATCAGACTTCTATATATGCAATAAGCATCCAAATCTTTCTGATGATCAAGAAAATTTATTGATCAGTTTTAAAAAAATATAAGAAATATATTTTTAGCGCAAACTTTCTTTCACCTCTTTAATAATCTTGGTCAATCTCTGAGAGCCCTAAATAGTGCATTCAAGAAGCAAAAATGGTGTGGCTTTATTAAGTTCTTACTTCTGTTTTGAAAATATAAAATTGCATATTTAGCAAAAAAAGTTTAAGCTTGCAAGAAAACTAAAAGGAATTAGCAATTTTAACTAATTTGTTACTTGCAATCGGCAATTTAGAAAGAAAAAAAATAATATTGTTTTTACAAAATAAGAATTTGAAAATAAATTTTAATGTAAATTTCCATTAGATTTCATAGTAGTATTTTTAACTAGTTTAATTTTCGAAAAGTGTACAATGAAAGATTAACTGGCCATTAATAGTTGATATGAAAAATAGGAAAATACTTTATTTGTAATGTCAGTTTTTATGGTTCATGAGCGCTGCTGATGGAATTCATTTGTTTCAGGTGCGAAGCACCTCTATGAAAGTGCTTTCTCATCTCAATTCCGATGCTTCAAAAAGGAACTCTAGATTGTTGCCTAGAAGGAAGGAAGACCTGAAGGTGACACTTACTATGTTGGCTTGTTTCTGCACTTTTCAAATCTGTTTTCTGCCACTGATGATCGTCAACGTATTCGAAGAAAGCATAAGGTGAGCTACACGATAACTGCACTGGGGTGCATTACATTGGGGTTGGGTAATGGTTTTTACTTAATTCGGGAGTGGGGAATTCAAATCTGAAATTAGTTTTGTTTGGAAAGTTACAGTCTTTTTTTTTTTTTCTTCAAAATATTAGTTTTAGTCTAGTTTCTCTTTTGCTTGAATCTACAAGCTTATAAAGAGCGTACAGGTTTACGTTTACATAAATACATAGACACTTGTCCGGTCCTTTGAAAATAATACTTAAGACGAAAAAAAAAATTCTACAGCATCAGAAATCGAAATGTATTATCTTCTTCTTCCTATCACTCTCTGCGTAGCAGAGAAGCGAGGTGAGTTATTAGAGTAAATTTTAAAAAATTCTGAATCATTGAATTGCATAAAATTGTAGCTTGTAGAAAGAAACTTATCGCAGATTTAAAATCAGTGACGTGAAAATATTTAAGATCCATTCAAAAATGTCAGAAAAAAATGGTTCCCTATTAGCAATTTTTATTTATTTATTTTTCAGAATTCAATAATTTTTAGATGCATGTAGCGAGGGTGAAAAGGGATAATTTCAAGCCCACTCAGTAGTGTGGAAATGTTTCTCTGCTAATATTGTTCATTCAGGTTGATTAGGTTGTTTTATCAAGTGTTCCTCCCCTCTATCTCCCTACCTATACTGACAGTAGTTTCTTGTTCATTAGTATCGTTTATAATTGAAAAATCTTCATCCGATTTTCTAATCTTTCAGCATTAATGTCTTTATTTAACACAGTATAACAGCTAAGAATGTGCTGTATAATACCGTTTACCGTCATTCGCTTTGGCTCTTAAAGTTTTCAAATGTCTGCGTACCAGTTTTTAAAATGTTCAGAATTCGAAAAATGTACTTAAAACGATTTTTTTTTTTGGCAAATGCGAAATCACAAGAAATTAAATTGAGATGAGCTTTAAAATTGATGTTAGTCTAAGTCAATATAATTTAAAAACTAAGATTTTGTAAATAAAATGCGATATAAATTTTTTGAATGATGTACCATATTAAATATTTTTCGAAAAATACGAGGAATTTTAAAATTCACTCATTATAAATTCATTAAAAATTTAAATGATTGCTTAGTTGAATAATGAAACATAAATAGTTATTAAATTTTTTTTTCTTTAAAAATTAGTTTTATAATTTTATTTCAAATGTTTTAGTTTCACTAATTGTTTATTGGAATATGGTAAAAAAATTATTTTTTTTTTTACATAAAATGGGATTTAAATATTTGATTTATTTCCTAACTAAATTTCTATAACCATTTGTGTAAACTTTTTTATAGAATCTGTTTTTAAGAGTATCGAAGTATGCAGTTGTTATTGTATTTTTTAATAATTGATCGATGAAATTATGCACTTCAATATCATGTTGAGAATGTTTCTACTTATATATTTCTTTCCTATATAAAAGTTTTAATTATTTCTTGAACTAGCATTTTGGTAACAATTGTTTGACTTTTAAGTTTTATTTATTTTTATTTTTTTTTTTGTTGCGAAAATGCAATGCTTTTTAACTCAGAAGAGTCCCAATATGAGAATTTTCCTGTTTGCAATTACATCATACCAATATTTCCTTTGCTTACAAATCAAAAACATTAAAAAAATATATGAATTCAGGTTCAATGGCTCTTGAAATGATATCAAATCATTTCTTTCTGTATATCGGTATTTTAAATGCCCATCTCTGTCATGTGATTTTTTGCAAATAATGTGAAATACGACATAATTATCTGTAACTATGTACATTCCACATAGTTTGTCGATCCAGTGAAGCGCTAAATCTCATTTGCATTCTCCATCAATTTCACAGTTTCACTCTCCGTCGCGCTTTTCCACGTTTGAAAGGAAAAGCACGTCGACAGTAATCGTTGCAGTTATGTCCATGCTTTCTCTTAAGACGTCGCGAGTAATGTCATCATTGATGCTTAAAAAGAGATGATCAGATCATATACGCTGAATGCTGTTAGACATGCAAATTTTAGTCTGATTTTATCTAAAATATCTTTCTTATTGACTCAAAGATGTTGTTTTTTCTTTTAAAACTCAGTGATGCTCATCTAAAGCACTGACAGAATATTTAGTAGTGACATCATCGGAGTATGTTCCATGTGGCCGAATAGAATACTAATGCAAATTGTATTATACACATTCTATCCACTTATTTTCTGTTTAAATTTATTATTCAGCATTAAGTTTTCAACGTTCAACATATAAATAAATACACAGTTTATTATATACATTCCTTTTATACAAATACGCTCACCTCATAAGCACTTTAGACGTAGCGTTTTGAGCAAATGTCCTTTAATATCCCTTATATCCTTATCTTTTATATCCTTATTTTTTATATCCTTATTTTTTATATCCTTATCCATTATATTTTGTCCTTTAATATCCTTTATATTTTTACAAAAATAGGAAGAAGTATTATAACTTTAAAGAAATATTTGGATATTAAAAAAGATAATGTTTTAGTTTAATAGAAACAGAAAGAAAGTTCACAATATAAATTTCTTTCTTTTTTTTTTTTTTTTTTTTGGAAAAAAAAGAAAAGAACTGAAGAATTTTTACTGTGAGCTTCCCTATCTAAATTAAAAAAATAGAACGGAATAAATGTAAAAGAAAGATCCCCACATCTAAATTGAAAAGAAAAAAAGATGAAATATGGTAGTTTAGTAGCAAATAAACGCATTTTAACGTGTCCCAATAACTATTTTAACAACTCCTTTAAAATTTTTGAGCTAGGAAAAAAGTGAAAGAAAAAAACTTTTTGTTTAAATTTCCCCTGTGATTGATATTGATCAACTTATCAGTATAGCTGGTGTATCGCTTAACATTTTACCTTCTAAATTTATAATTTCTAGCTTAACTTGGGGGGGGGGGGAGGGAACCTTTAGCATTGAGCATCCAGATAAAATGAATTAGAGACTTTAACGAACAATCATACTTCCGATATCCTGAAAGAACTGAGAATGTGTAATTTGGAAAACTTGGGATCTGGCGAGGGACTTGGATCTTGGATCTACTCACCATTTTCTACACAGGGAGTCTTCGCCCGCCGTGGATCGTACCCACGAACTCTTGGGCATTGGCCCAGTGCGCCCTACCAACCAGGCAATCCCGGCCTATTAAGAGCATTTATAATTCCAGCATTAAAATTTTTAAAAATTAATACTTTAAATTCAGAAAAATTATTCATGAAAAAAGATTTCACAAAGTTAATTGCCACAAAGTCAATTAACACAATTTGACCATCCTATAAAATTATGATTTTAAAAAAAATTACGCTAAAATTTCTTTCCTCCAATGTTTCCTCCAAACAAGTTGTCCCATTCTTAAAAATATGTTTTTCGTTAAATTAAATTTTTTATTATTGAGAATAATTAAATATTATGAAAATTTTTTAATGAAACTGAATAATTTTTTGTCATTTTTATTGTTAAAAATATAAATGCTAGTTGATTTTTTGTATTATTATAAAAATTATCATTATTTATACAAATTATTGTTGGAGTATAAAGTTTTTTTTGAATGGTTTATTTGTGTTATTTAAATGGTACATGTGTGAGAGGGAGAGAGTAACGGATTTGGTGTTCTGCTCTACGTAATCATATAATATACATAATCATATAATATACATAATCATATATAATGGTTATCATAAGAGATAAAAATAAAATGGTAAATTTAAAAAAATAGAAAAAGGAAAAAAAAAAACACCTTTCGTAGCTGATATAATGCATTTTCAATCGTGTTATTTTCCTGTTTTTAAAAATTAACAGTTTTTGGCTCATTTCTATTTATTTATTTTAAGTATATTAAACTACAATATGTATCACTTTTGTGCAATAAAAGCAAAAGACTTGAAATTAATTTCAATAAAATAAAAAAAATAATGATCTTGAAGAACCAATATTAAAATGCACTTCCTAAAAGTCGAAAGAATGATTGAAAATACAAAAAATAATTTTTATTTTTATGTACTTTATTTATTAATTTTTTATTGACTGTGATTTTTTAAAAAAAAGTAAAGATTGAATTTTATTTTGAATATAAACAAAGTTGTTTAAAAGCAAAAAGAATTCAAAATTTTATTTTACAGTTTTAAAAAAAATAAGTTCGTAATATAAACTAATAACAAAATCCATACACAAACAATAAACGGTAAAATCATGACCTAATGAATTATATAATTGAATTTGATATACGAACATAATAAAAACATTTATTATACGAACAACTACATAAGAAAATTCTAACAATACATAATTATTAAAGCATTAAATAATTTAATGAAATGAAAACATTTGCTTACCTCCTTCGAAATTTATTTTACGTTTTCTTGTTATTCAACGAGAAGCTTCATTAAGAATTGGAATTATTGATGAATGCCACGATTTATGTTTAAAAAAAACTGTTGCAAATAATTTATCAAACGGATGTAAAAAAAAAAAAAAAAAAAAACAACCAAATATTTTAAAACAAACAAAGTCAAAAAACTATGCTTTAATTTAAAATCGATAACTTTAATGATGTAATTAAATGAACTAAAAAAGAAAATTTAACAAAGAGCGTTTATTAAAGTTGAAAAAAAATAGTGCTTTTTTTTCTAAAGTTATCAATTTAACTTGAGTTCATTCTCACGGTTGTCTAAATTTCAGAAGGGGCTAAACATTCACCCCCTCAAGTAAATTTCAGAAGAAAGAAAAAAAACTTTAAAGTAGAAAAAAAGTTCTTTTTTTTCCTTTCTAAAATTACCAATTCAACTTTATTTTCACGAATGGCTAAATTTCAGAAGGGGCGAAGCACATTATTCACCCCCTTAACTTAAATTCACAGTAAAATAAAGTTTTGATTTCAAAAATAATTTTTAAGTAGAAAAAGGAATGGTTATTATTTTTTTTAAAGTTATCAATTTCATTTTACATTATTTTCACGAATGGCTAAATTTCAGAAGGGGCGAAACACAATATTCACCTTTTTATTAAATTTGAGAGGAAAATAAAATTTTTGATTTCGAAATTAGCTTCAAAGTAGACAAAAAATAGTGCTTTTTTTTTCTTCTAAAGTTACCAATTTAACTTAACTTCATTCTCACGAATGTCTAAATTTACAGAAGAAAATAATATTTTTTTTAAAACAAAAAACTTTAAAGTTGAAAAAAGTTCTTTTTTTTTCGAAAGCTATCAATTTAACTTAACTTTATTTTCACGGATGGCTGAATTTCAGAAGCGGTGAAGCACATAATTCAGGCTTCAATTAAATTTCAGATGTAAAGAAAGTTTTTTACTTAGAAAATCACTTCAAAGTTGAAAAAAAAAAATTTTTTTTTCCCTCTAAGTTTACAGATTTAAATTAACCTTATTTTTGTGAATGTCGAAATTTTTGAAGAGGCGAAACGCATTATTCGCCCTTTTATTAAATTTCAGAAAAAATAAAGTTTTCTTTTTGAAAAATAGTTTAAAAATTTAAAAAAGAAAGAGTATTTTTTTTTCTTAAAATTACCAATTTTACTTGGTTTTATTTCTTACCTTTATATTTATTATTACCTCTTTAATTTCAGAAGAAAATGAAAATTTCAACTTGGAAAATAGCTTCAAAGTACTTAATTTTACTTTTTTACAATTTTTTTAATCGGAATTTCACTTCATTTTATTTTCTCGAATGTTAAAATTTCTGGAGAGGTGGAACATATTGTTTGCCCCCTCACTAAAATTTAACCCCCCTGGCTGGCACGCCACTGCAGCTATGGTTTATATTTACAATCAATAAATTATGTGGAATATTCTTTTTTGAATTATCACTTCATTCTAAAAATTTTCTCCTTCTCCATTCGATTTAAGATCCAAACAAATTTGTGTGAAAATGTATTGGAAATGCAATTTATTAATTAAACAGAAAAAAGAAAGTCCTATAAATATGACGCTAACTTTCTAAACGTTACTTTTTTAAATTACTGTAAAATTACTGTTACTGTTTTAAAAAACTGTTTTAATTACTGTTATTTTAATTACTGTGTACGCCTTCAATAATAAAAAGAATTAATTAAAATGAATTATTATTTACCTTTAAATGTTTTGAATATGTTGAGAGTTTTTGCATTTAAAAAAATTAATAAATAAAAAACAAGCTTACACATTATTTTAATAATATTTAGTTTAGTACTTTTTTTTCGCATGTATTTTACTGAAAAGTAACTTTCTTGAAGAAATTTTAGATCTAAAAATAACAAAAAATAAGTTTATTTTAATAAACTTTTATAATAACTTTTTAAAATTGATTTTAGTAACTTAGTTTTACAATCTCATTGCTATTAGAAATTTGTGATTTATATACTATGATATCTGTACCATCTTCAATATATATATATATATATATATATATATATATATATATATATATATATATATATATATATATATATATATATATATATATATATATATATAGATAGATAATATGGATTTTAATGAATATAGTTTATTATAACATGATAACAGCTTTTGTTATAAAATCATAATTATAAGTTAACCATAATAATCTGTTAAAATATTTACAGGTGTAAAAATCTTGTCATACAAAATAAATCAAGTCTCACAACTAATATACATTAATATGTTTGGTGCTGCCATCTATCAACAATAGGTTCTATTATAAATAGTATAACATGTGCAAGAACAAATTTAATAGAATTTTTTATAAGTTCCCATCTATAATTAATGTTGCCATCTATCAAATAAAACTTTTGTTTCAATTATGGAATATACAGTAGAATAAATATGTAGATTAGGATTGGCCGAAAAAGTTTTTATTTTCAAAAGGTTATAATGCGGAAAACCCGTCTTATGCAAAAAAGAATAATAATTTAGTTTTAAAAAAAAAAAATTATTTCGGTTTCTTTCATCTTTTCGTGAATAGCACATAAATTTTATAAAAACTAACAAACGTAAACATGTCTCATAAGTGCAAATTAATTGCTTTCATACTACTTGAAATTGTACATTTGATTTGCAAAAGTTTCTTATGCTTAATTTGGTTTCTAAAAAGGAAATATGCTGAAAATCATTATTAATTTATTGCTCACCGATTAATCATACCTAACACCCAATATCGATCGATTTCGTAAAATCGTCGCTTACGGCATGGAACAACATTGTTCCGTTCTAAGTAAAAACGTCACACTTTTACTCATATTCTATATCGGAAAAATGATCGTTGTTGTAAAAAACGCTGTAGTTGTCTATCGATAATTCCCAGCACTTACATACTCTGAAAGATATCGACCGACATCCTCAACACGATATTTATGAAACGAAACCTACTGAATGCTAGCTATCACCAAAATAACGTTATTTGAAGTAAAGAAAATTGAAATGAAATATCCTCCTTTACTATAATTTTTTTTTTTATAACTGTTATAGCATATATATTTACAATTTTATTCTTGGGATTGGAGAAGTTTTCCTATTAATTATAAATTGTTCACCTTAATTAATTTCCTTCCAGATCAGAAACAGTCTTGTATATATGTTATAAATTTTAATCAGTCTTGGAAAGCAGGAATATTTTTTCCTGATAATAAAATAACGATGAATCGACTACGATACCAGTTTTTTTCTTTTTTTTCTGGGGTGCAAACAGCCTGTTATAATTAATTGGGAGGCGAGGCAGTCTACTCCCAATTTATATTTCGATTATTTTTATTGTGAGCAGCTGTTTTTCTTTAGCTCCACATTGGAAATATGTAAATACATCGTATTCGATCATGTAAATATTTTTATGCATATTCGGACTTTTCGTTATCGTACCTGTATATATTTTCACTTATTAATCGGATACTTTTTTTTTCGTATATATTATTGTTTACACATTCATTTTTCGATATCATTCTTCCGTTGCCTATTGGCTGTTGGCTATGATTTTTGCTGAAGAGGCAAGTGCCGCAAGGCAGGTACCTCGTATAGTACAATTACATGAAAACATTAATTTGCTATTTCGTTTAATAATTTTTGGAATAACACGGAAAATAATTAAAATAAAGTAAAACTACTTCCTCTTATCTTCTTTGTTTTTTTTTTTTTTTTTTTTAAATATAAAATTCAATATTTGTATCACTTTATTTTAACTGTACCTGAAATTTCTTTTAAAAAAAAACGAACCTGGAACTAAACCTAAAGAAAAAAGTATTCTGTGGGTGCACGTATAGGGAATAAGAAGAAAAGCCTGAATTTTTTAATGTTCTTGTTCTATTTATCTAAAAAATAGCATAAGTTATAACTCAATTCTTAAATGTTTCTCTGGCAACATAATGTAAAAGAAATTTTATCCAAACTGTGACAATACTCAATTAAGACATATTTTATATATTATATATATTTTCATGTAGTTTTCCGAAAGTCTAAGTTGCAAAGTTTTGCACAAATAAGCTAATGGTTATAAATTCGAAAACATGTAAGTTTTTCATGTCAATTTCAAAAAGCTGCTAAGAAATTAATAATAATAATAGCTTTTCCTAATAGTTAATGAACAGAATTTTACTGGTATCATTTACAATCGTGGAGGGGTAAAGCATCGTGGCATCATTTAGTTTTGTTCAAAAGAATGTTTACAATTAAATTTCTTGAATGTATTTTGCCGATAAGAGATAATGCATAAAAAATTAGATAGGTTTGCCTATACCTCGTATAATAAAATTGTATAATAGAAGTGTGACAAAAGTTGAAAAAAATTAGAACATTTTAAAGATGAAGAATTAAAAACAAAAAAATCTCGCAGTCAGTTGCATTGGCACTAGTTAGCCATAGAAGAGTCTCAAATTTCAAACAACATAGAATATGATTTAATTGTTTTTAATTCATTAATATCTATAATCCGTAGAACACAGAGAAAAAAAATCGACAAAACATTATATTTTACACTAAAGCAATGACATATATATATATGTATTGCTTAAGAATACATTTAGAATTAAAAATAAACACTTTTTCAGTTCTAGGTCAATTTTATCAAAATCTCAATCGAACTTTTTAGTTTTTTAGTTTATAAAACATATTTTTCAAAGTCATTGCTCTAGTCATCTCTCAGTTATTTGTAACTTCAAAATAATCATACATTACTCAGTATTGCACAATAAAAACCACTCTATATAATTGTAAAGTTGTATTTCATTTAAATTTAATCGAAGGTATCGAATACCATTTAATCTTATATAATATTAGCCTAATATTAGAAGATAGGATTCAAGAGCCTATAGCGTTTGTCTAGTACGGCAGATAAATGCTTTAGGCTATTGATGAATATTGCATCTTTCTGATGTTCAATAATATCGTTTTGCTACCTGGGACTACGATCAGGGGTTGAAGCCCCTTTGTTAGTTCTATTTTATAACATCTTTAATAAAAAAATTTCATACAGGTACCCCGTGATCCATACCATGGCCTCGATTCTCGCATGGATGTCTGCTTGCTCCAATCCCTTTATCTACGTCCTTCTAAACAAGCACTATAGAGAAGCCTATTTTCACCTACTTATCACATGGGGATTGCTGAAAGGGGTGGACCAGAACACATCCTGCGATGGTGCATCAGCGGCATCTAGAATAACAAATTTGCGCACAACTTCCGCAGAGAATACCAAATCTCAGGATGAACTCAACGCATCACGTGATCTGGAAGTTTAACTTATACATTGATCAAGCATATTTAATAAAGCAATATATATTTTTATAAATACTTTTCTGTTTCGATTTTAATTGTACTCTAAATGATCTCAATGAATGAATGATCTTAAGTGCCTTTTTATGGATGGATTTGAGTTAATGAGCTTTTAGTTTATATATTGACAGTCAGAAATTAAGACTATGCCTAGCCTTATTTGTTTCTTGTTTACAAGCTTCCTACTGGTGAAATCGATAAATTCCTAATACTCACTTAAACTTCTTCTTGGCATTTTTATTCGTGACCAAGAGATAATTTTTTTAAGATTTATCACCAAGTACACTTATATGATTATTCTACTTAAAAAAAACTCAGAGGCAGTGACTTAGATCCTTCATCCACTAAGGTCTTCTAAATAAAAATGCTTAGCAAAAATTAACACAGTCTTTGGACCTTTCACCCACTAACATCTTCAGAATGTTAAGACTTAACCAAATAAATAGACACTACTTTCTTCCTCCACTTACATCTTCAAAATATATTATTACACTAACCAGACTTAACCAAATAAATACACTAATCTCCTTCATCCACTAACGTCTTCAGAATGTTAAGATTTAACAAAATAAATAGGTATTAATCTCCTTCATCCACTAAGCTTTTAGAAATGAAAAAACTCACATTCCTCATCCACTGTAATCTTCAAATCAGGAAGTCTCAACAAAATAAATGAATACTATATAGTTAAATAGAACAAAAATAAGAAGATTAACCGATAAATGTAAGTATTTTTTTAAAAATGGTTATTGTACCTTATATTCACTCAGCCCTTCAAATATTATTATTGATCCAAATTAACTTCCTTTAAAGGTATTATAGCAAGAATAAACTCCTATTAATATAAAATTTGTAATCACGAGAAATAATTTCCTCTGAAAGTAGAGCAATTTGAAATTTCTAAATTTGAAATTTTATTCTACCCCTTCTTTAGTACAAACAAAGTTTACATAAATTTAATTTGTTGTACTTTTTGTACTAAAGATGGCTGACATAACTGAAATACTTCGAAAGTGGTAGAAAATTATTTGAAAGAAAATTCGAATTGACGTGATTTGAAATAACGAGTGCAATACATTTTTTTTTTTTTTTTTTTTTTTTTTTAACATTTGACCCTTAGCTACAGTTCATTCACCAGGAGTTGGCACTTTGTTCCACCTCCTCAGAGGCAGACTTCATTTCAGTGCTGAAGTAAGATGAGAACCATCTCCGCGCTTGGAATTGAGTCAACTCTTAATGCTCGGCAAATACAAACAGTGAATTCTTTTTCAGTCGCTTACTTCTTTTTATCATCTGCTACAATACCGTTCGTTTCTCTAGCTAACTAAACATATAAATTTAAAAGCTGCTGTTTTCCCAGCGAAATGTCTAAAAAAGGACAAACTATTCACTCAAAAGAGAGAAATATCATGAAAAAGGTACGAAATATCATCAAATTTATGAAATATTTAACGTTAAATAAATGCACATTCAAAATTTGTTAAAAGAACGTATAGTTTTGTATTCATTGTTTTTTAATTAAACTAGTTATAAACGGTTTCAATACCATAAAGGTAAAAAAAAATTCTTTACCTTAAACTTCAGGGTTACTTGGATGAATAGACTGTAACCGGTTATTTTACAATAATTTATTTAGAATCAAAATTCTATCAGTGAACTGCCACTTCACAACAGCGCAAAAACTTAAAATTTTAAATGGGAATACTTTCTATCATCAAGCTATTATCAAATACAAAACACATCAACATGTTGTGAGTCTTTGCTGTTGAGAATTTGACGTAAGTGACAACGTGAAAAAAGATTCACTGACAGGGTGACCATCACAACCGGAAAAAAATTAAAAAGTAGTGGCAAATATTTAATAAAGACTATGAAAAAAGAATTTAACTTTAAATTTGCAGGCATAAATTTAGCACTCAATTGTTTGCCGAAAATTATTCCGGAGAATTAGATCTGAAAATAAAATTTAAGATGGGATTATATACCAAAAAACTTCACTTGTGACTCCGAAAATTCAGGGAGGAAAGATGATTACGTACCAAAGTACTATTATAAAGTACAATTAGATATGTAGCCAATTTTGAACAAAAATTTTAATTTATTTTAAAATTAATGTACAAAATTGAAAGTAATTAGTCATACAATAAAGACCCAAATTGTAAAACAAGAGGCTCAAAATTGAAAATGTCACAATCAGATCAAGAGAGTTCCTCCCACAGATAGAGGTGACTCCCAAATGAAACATTCAAAGGAAAAGAGATAAAATATAAAGCATATAAGTTAACTCCAAAAAAATTAAATAAGGAAAGTAAATGTATTCTTACAATCTTAGAATTTGAAGACAAAACTAATGAACATGCACAATTCTGTAAAATTCTAAAAAGAAAAAAAAAAAAAGAAAAAAAAAAAAAAGAAGAAAAAGAAAAACTGCTAACAAACCAACAACGGAGGAATGAAAAAGTAGCAAAAAATACCACACGAAAGAACAAGATTTTTCCTCTCAGAAATAAATTTTGAGACTGAATAATATCGCACAATTTATATTTAAACTTAGATAATTCATTGAAATTATAGCAATGTAAATTTAGAAATAAATAAATAAACAAATAAATAAATAGTTAACTAAACGGATATTTATTACATTACAAATAATTTTAATGTAGCTGAGAAAAACATTTGCTTCCTCAATTTTTCTGTACCACTTTTCAAATTTTTCCCAGTTGTTACCACGTTGGATAGGGAACTTTATGATAGAAACAGGAAACAAAAAAACAAAAAAAAATAAATAACTTCACCCGAGCTTATTTCCGGAATTTCTAATTTTCAGGAAAGACAAAGCACTCTACTAAGGAACATTTCATTCTTACTCCTTTTCTAGGAAGAGTAACTTACGTGTAACCACCACCATTTGTTTACCGTTATAGTATAAGCGAATAATTTGTTAAAAGGGGCTAAATAGAAAGAGCTAACTATAGCGCCCAGAGTACTTGGTGTAAGGTCCACTTTTATTCATATAAGATTTTTGTTGCTTTAGGGAAAATTATAAACGTGCAGGTTCACCAAAGTCAATATTTTAGAAAAGATGCCAACTTGCTTCGCTTTGTGAGCAATTTTTATAAAGTTTTAATTTCCTACAATCCAACAGAAACTGTTACAGAAGGTGTAAAAACTGTCATTGTCAGGGATGCTACAGGCAACTAAAAATATAGAAAGTGGTGTTTAATAAAAAACAAAAATATATTTAGAGAGATTAAAATTAGTAACTTTTTCTAGCATGCTTCTTTCAGTTCAATGTTGAAAATGATGCAAAGATTTTTTTTTTCTTGCTTTAAAAATGAATAAATTACAATGAATGTCATGATGGTAGTTGCCATTAAATAATTTTAAAAATAAATTCATTGAGTTTTTACCACTTCGGACATTTTTAGTAGCCTGAGGCATCCCCTCATTCCTGTGTAAGTGATAAGTATATAACTTCGAAGGTATGAATAGTAATTTTTTTATAAGATGTACTGTAATTTGTTTCACTTGAAGTATAGGTAGAAATAAGATATTTATATTGCCAGGCCATCACATTTTCTGAAAATCGAAAGCTCTTCGTGTTCTTTGTTAGAAATCTTAAAGGTGACAAATGCCAGGGATGCCAAAGGTGACAAAAAATATTAAAAGTGGTAGAAACTTAAATCACATTTAATTAATCATTATCTCTTTAATTATTCATATTTAAAACAAAATCTTAGAATTCATTTTCAATAGTAAACTTAAAATAATATGCTATAAAAAGTTGCTAAGTTTAATTTCTTATTTGAAAAATTTAAGTTTTAAACAGTCACACAGAAGGTTCCATAATTTTGTCATATTTTAAGAATAAAAAGAACTAGATTTTTTAATTTTACATTCTGAAAAGTATTAAATAACAGTAGCTCAAATCTTACAGGGATGTCACCATTTTACGCTACTTATTAATTAATTAATTAATTTTACTTTTAATGGCAAGAATAAAAGACAACTACAGATAGCAGCTACAGACACAAAGACTTAGGGAGAGAGAGGGGGGGGGGGAAGAATGAATTTTAAACAGTGATCCTTGAAAAATATTTTTTTAAAAATTATCTTATTTTCTTAAATATACTATGTAAAAATTTTACGTTTTGCAGTGCTAATGTATAATTTTTTAAATGCATACATTTTAGAAACGTATAATTTACAGCCATATTTTCCGTTTTAGTAATTCAAGATTTAGTTATTATTTTCGAAAACAATTAAAATCTAAAATCTTAAT
Source organism: Parasteatoda lunata (assembly GCA_949128135.1). Taxonomy (NCBI): domain Eukaryota; kingdom Metazoa; phylum Arthropoda; class Arachnida; order Araneae; family Theridiidae; genus Parasteatoda; species Parasteatoda lunata. Next base: position 96,403,422 of record OX421971.1, read on the forward strand.
TGTGTTACATGAAATAACTTCACAGAATATTTATTTTAACAATAATATAGTTTCGTGGGGAAATTTTTTCAAATTACTACTGGTGATGTTAAAATTATACCCATATTTAGAACAAATTACTCTACGTTTGAATAACTCTTTTATAAAAAGATTAAATCAGAATTAAAATCTCATGATGTAATTTCTCAGACTGTCAGTTGCTGATTATTTTTATTTAAAAAAAGAAAAATGAATTTCTAGGTTCTAATTTAGATTCATTTTTTAAAATGATGGTCAGTATGTTTGTGTTGCTCAAATATTATTTACAATATAATTTTACATTAAAAAAAATAGAAAAAAAAATCGGAAATAAACTTCACGTAATATATGTTTGATTTCAATTCTTATTCTCTTTATGCAATCATTACTTACTTTATCACACCGAATGATGAATACATTCCAAAACACACAATGAAATAAACTCAAATTTGTCTCAGTAGATGGCAACACCAAAGCCTCATAATAAATTTCAGTTATCTTCATTATATAAAACAGATGGCAGCACTAAAAAGAAATAAAGGAGGAAACGCATTTGGTTCATTTAAAATAATTGGATTTTCGGAATACATATCAATGCAACATGCAGGTAGAGATAAAAAAACAAACAAAAGGATTGACAATTAGTATTTAAATTCTAAAACTAAATGGTTTTTCGAATTTTAAAAAGTATTTATAGAACATTTAAAACTTATATTTAAACAAGGATATATAATTAATGTATGAATCGCATTTCTTTTTAAAAGTTAAGAAAAACATAAAGATAATTTTTAAACTTTTTTAAAGCATATTTAAAATGTATATGCTTCTCTATATTTCAATCACAATATAACGTTTACATTTATGTTAAAACATATTGAAAATAGTTTAAATACACGATTTTTTAAAAATTTTACTACACTGAAATTATTCAATGGATTTCATTCTAGCACTGTATTTTGTCAATTAAAATTTGATGGTTTAAAAAGGGATAAATCTTTGTACCTATTCGAATATTTTTTGATCCATTCTAAACAAAGTAAGTAAAATAATAATTAATTATTAAAAATTACCTACATGTCCTTCTTGCAAATACTTATTGCTTTTAGTAATCATAATTTCCCTAGTTTTTGTTTCTCACTTCCCAGAAAAACTTGATAAAATTTTTGTTGAGAAAGTTTTCGATAAAAATTGAATCTTGTCAAACATCACATAAGTGTTAGGCTTAAAATCTGAATTTAAATACAAGTGATTCGCTCGCAAAATAGGAAGCGAAAGTGCCGAAATATTCTGATGGACAATTTAAAAGCATATTTATTTGCTTACTTGTCATTTATATGTAAGAGCTTTGCTTGAATTGTTAGAAGAAAATAAATAAAACCTGCATCGGCCGTTTAGATATCCCGTAATAAAACAAAGGAAGCTGCCTGTCATATAAGAGGAATGGTAGTTCGGCCTAGACAGATGCAGGTCATGTTAAAGGTAAATTAGGTAAGCTTTCCTAGAATTTACACGCTATATGTATCTAATAGCACTTCAAAACGTCACTATGCATAAAATCATTTTGCTTCTTTGAGTAGAAAAGTAAATCTATAACGTTATAAAAATTTGTTTCTTCGTTAAAAAAAATAGAAATCTTTTATTACCAGTATAAAAAAAAACAAAAACTGGTACACTGTTTTTTTCTGCGGGTCACAAATAATCTATTTTTCTTCGATTCGAACCGAACTCGTATGAGTAAAGAGAGAGAATATACGTTTTACGTGAGGAAAATATGTTCTCAAGTAGTAGCTCTCATTTTTTAAAAGTTTATGATTTTATAGGTCACAAACTGTCAAATTTGAAAACAATCAAATTAAAATGTTAAAATTAAAACCAACTACTCTTAAGTGTATAAGGTAGAATATGTATACTGATAAGTATGCCTGAGAGTATGACTGGATTCTCATTGAGCGCTGACGTCAACATCTCGACGTTTACGCGCATAGATGTTTTGAAAGGACGCAAGGAGGACGCAATACGCTTGACGACAACGCTCAATGTGAACTAACCCTATCAGTTCTTTTTATAATTCATTTGTAATTAAAAATGAAAAAGGAACATATAATACTAAGTTCTAATCCAACTTTAGAAATTAGTTTATAACAGATTCTATTCAGTGTATTGTTCACTTCCAAAACAAACAATATATTAAGTCAATAGAATTTCTGCGATTTTTGAAAAGAAATCACGTTACATGGCTATCAGTACTCGGACAGTAGCTTCGCTTAAATTCTCTTCAACTGCAGCGCAATTTTCTCCCGTTTAAACAAGGATTTTATTTTTATATTTGTTATGAATATTTACGAAATTCATGATTTAAAATGTCATTTTTAAATTAATAAATTTGGACTACGATGATTTTGACCAACACTGTAAGCAATCAGTTTAAACGAATATATAAGACTTCTGAATCGGGCAGAAATGTTTTTAAATGCTGTTAAAATTAACTAATTAAAATTATTTGAATTTTAATTTTGTTACTAATTTAAACATAGTCGGTCGTTACAACTTTCGGGTTGGCATCATGAGTAATGGATACATTTATACATTTTAATGCATACATTTAATGTATGCAATTTAATGAATTATAATTGAACGAATGCTGTATGTCACAGCTTATAAATAATATTAAGAGCTCTGAATAAATCAACATATTCTTCAATTGGGTATTTGCACTTACAGAGGAAGGAGATTGCAGATACCCACACATGTAACCTATGACGTCAGCGCTAGCCGATTGTTTATTAAAAAAAATGGCGTGCTAAAGTTGAGCTAAGTTTCTGCACATAAGTTAGAATGTTAATTAACGTGAAGTTAATTAAATATAACACTGTATCGCAAATCAAATTTTTTGTATACATTTTAATGCATACACTTAATGTATGCAATTTAATGAATTATAATTGAACGAATGCTGTATGTCACAGCTTATAAATAATATTAAGAGCTCTGAATAAATCAACATATTCTTCAATTGGGTATTTGCACTTACAGAGGAAGGAGATTACAGATACCCACAAATGTAACCTATGACGTCAGCGCCAGCCGATTGTTTATTAAAAAAAATGGCGTGCTAAAGTTGAGCTAAGTTTCTGCACATAAGTTAGAATGTTAATTAACGTGAAGTTAATTAAATACAACACTGTATCGCAAATCAAATTTGTTGACATATTATTTTTTCTCGTCTACGTCTTTTACTTAACTAAGAATTATTATTTATTTATGTATTTTATTGTAACCGTGATGTATTTTTGTTTTGTTTACCTGGCAACTTCGATGAATAATTAGTTAGTTTATATTCTACGTGGTCTTATGCCTGTCTTTGTGTTAAACAAGAAATATATAGTGATAGAATTGAAATCTTTATTAAAGAATCCTGCAGAAAGAATATAGAATGTGTCATTTATACAGAATTGAGACTTGCGGGTTTGGCTCAATCGAAATAGAATGGAAAGAACTGTTGCTAACGTAAACATATACCACGTTTCAACAACCAATCAGAATCGCGATACCCACTCTACGTCACTTGCAGATATCCCATTCTGCTAAAAATTTTATATTAATTCTAATTGTTTAAAAAGTTTCTGATTCGGATTCTTTTAGAAAAAAATTATTTCACAAAAAATCTCAAATGTTGGCGGTACAATCGCCCATTTTCTCAAAATATAAGAGTTAACCCTACAATCGATATGACGTAAAAATCTAACTTTTCACAATTCGCCATGCTAATTGAAAAAGTCTTCAACGTGTTTTTTTTTTTTTTAATCTGCCTGATGTTTTGAGGTAAATTGCAGTCAGACTATATGCTTTTAAGCTGGTTAGAAAATTTGATAAGAATTACTCTATCAGTCTGAATTTATTCAAGATTATTACAATAAACTTTTAATTAGGAGATTTTTGATGAGCCTTCACTACTCTGAGCTTATTATAAAGTGCCCGAAATAAATAATTTTTGATCAAAAATGAATGATAATTCCCTGCCTAAACGCATGTTGACTCATTGCAATAGGCCTAATTTTTGTCAGACAGATTCGAAAAAACCGGAATGTCTTCCAATTAGTCTGTTTGCAAAAAGCTGATTAACTTAAAAAAGGTATGTAACCCTCAGCTCATTGTAATGAAGTGAATAAGATAAGTGATAAAAAATTTATTTAATAATTAGAATATAATAAATTCGAAAATCATTTTATTCAGAGCTTAAAACTGATATATATTTTTTTTGAATTCAGAACACTCAGCTGATTAGTTTGGCGATTTTATCCAAAAAAATTTCTTTAACATTTAAAGAGGTAGTTAAACAGTTATGTAGTTTCCAGTTCTTTTTACATTAGCAATAATCTATCATAGAGCCGTTGTGTATGAGAGGACAGAGCGCTAGACTTCATGAAAGCACTGGTACCCCCTGACGACGTCCGCTTCGGTTGTCATATTTATATTTTCATTATGTTCATTGTTTTCGTCTTTAAAACTTTCTATGAGTCACAGTAAAACGTAAAGTCACCATCATCATGATTCAAAAAATTTAATGTCCTGGAATAGCTTGAAAATTAATGGGTTCAGTCGAAAAGATATGAAAATATATAATGAGATATAAAAAGAATTATATAACATAGAGATATATAAAGATGTAATAAGGTTTGAAAAGATATAATCGATGTCAATTTTAAAAAAACGTCCATGAGAAATGATCTCTTTTTTAATCTAAAAGCATTTTTTTTTAAAATAACAATTATGATTCTCGCTCTAATTACAAGAAGATCTTATTTAAATGGTAATAAATGGAGGAGGCTATAAAGTTTAAAAATGATCTAAAAGAAAAGAAAAAAAAAGACTATTTTTCGGTACATAATTTAGAAAATAAAACATAATTCTATTCTTTCAAATTTAAGAAAATTTTTTTTCCAATTTAAACGTAAGTATTTTTTTTTTTTAAATAACAATTGTGATTTTCGCTCTAATTACACGAAGGCATTTTTTAAATGGTAATAAATTAATGTTCTATTCAAGTTTAAAAATATTAAAAAAAAATTTTTTTAATCCATGATTTAGGAAATAAAACATAATCCCATTCCTCCAATTTTTTTTCAAATTAAATGGGCAAAGTTTAAAAAAAAAAATGCGATTCTTTTATCAAAAACATGCTCTCTTTTTCTTTGCAATTTACATTTTCCTTTAATTTTTAAATGAATAAGTTTTAAACATCCCCCGAAGTTTATGAAAAAAAAAAAAAAAAAAACTGCCGAGTAAAAAAAAAAGAAATTTTTGAATCCATAATTTTTATATGCAAGTCTAAAATTTATACCGATATTATACTTGACACCGTAAAAAAAGAAAAGAAAAAATATATTTTGCGCCAATTTCCTTTTTAGTGTAAAATGTGTAAATAGGACAGTGTAAATAGGATAGATAAAAACTAAAAAATCATCATGTATCTTCAATCGTTTTAAAATAATGTTCAGGCATTTTTAAATGCATACATATTAATTTTAGCAGATTATATGAATGACCTTTTCTGTTAACATTTCTACAGACTAATCATTTTAGAACAATTAAAAAATACACTTTAGATTAATTTCTTAAAAAAAAAAATGTAACAATATTTTAGGAAATTAAAAAAAAAAATTTTTTTTGCCCATCAGTCACGTGCTGGAGTATACAAAAGTAAACAAGCAAAACAGATTGAAACACTATTTTTTATACCTGGAATCATATTTACTTCTTAATCTATGTACCGGATGGCAGTACCAGACTATTTCTTTCAATGTTTAATATAATTTTTTTAAAAAATTTTAAGTAAAACATTATTCTAAAACTAAAAATTAATGCATCTATTGTATATACACTTAGTTTTATATAATTTTCTTAAATAAAAAAATACGCACTTTTATGACTGTTTTCTTCAAAATTATTTGACCTTTAAGGGGTTAAAGGTCGAAAGATCTAGATCTTCTCAATCAACAAAACGCGATAAAGATTTTAATCATACCGTCTTGTTCAACTTTCAGAGCTGGAAGGTATACCCATGCTGTTTCACAAATAAAGTCATCTTAATGAAACAATGCCTTGAAACAATGTTTGCACAGTATTTGACGGTGAAAATACTTTTGTTTAAATGACCTATGAGTTATAATAGCCAGAGGATTCTATTCGTACTATTTCCTTGATCTCTTTTTTTTTCTTCAAAAATCAGCAATTAAACAAGCACTGTTTACAGTGAAACGTCAAATATTTCAGCTACTGTTTCACAATCACGTGATTAATGGTAAAAAATGTTCACTGAAATGTTATCGCGAAACTCATCTTGACATTTTCTTGTGGTATTTCCAAACAAAAGAACTCTTTTCCTTTAAAATTTAGAAAAGAAGTAAACGAAAGAAGAAAAGAAAAAAATTCGATGCCGATTTCTTAAAATTACACCTTGTACCTTGCCCATCAGTCACTATTTTTCCTTCTTTAAAAGCTTCTTCGGTTTTTTCTTATTTTTTTTCTTTTTCAATATTTCAATCGAAGTTGCACCAGAACAGAGTTGAATGAACTTTTTATATGAAAAACTCCAAACATTAACAATTTGTTTTAAAATGTAGAGAAAACATGGAAAATGATGTAAAAAATTTTTTAAGGAAGGGAAAAAATATTAAAAAAGTTTTAAAAATATTTTCAAAAATATTCAAACATTTAAAGAAAAGAGAAAGGATATAATATCGCGAAAGGATATATCTCATACGATTATATCCGGAAAAAGTGCTTTCTAATATTGTATTAATATAGCTAAGCAGAAAAATATATTAATACAATAGTAAGAAGAGTGCCAAAAAATGAAACGGAAATAGAACTTATTAAGCAAAAAATGTAAAATTAAACGAAAAATGCAAATTAAAACAATTAAGCAAAAAATAGAAAATAAAAAATCAAGAAAATAAAGATTTAATATAAAGATTTTAAAGATATAAAGATTTAATATAAAGATTTTAAAGATATAAAGATTTAATATAAAGATTTTAAAGATATAAAGATTTAATATAAAGATTTTAAAGATATAAAGATTTAATATATAAGATTTAATATAAAACTCAAAATTTAATATATAAAGCGAGTAACGAATGCAAATGCTCTTATACTTACCGGCATTTTCAAAAATGATATAAATTTTTTCGTAACAAGTTTTCCAGATTACAAAATATTAAAATAGAAGCGCAAGTGAATGATGATGAAATCTACTTATGGCGCGTTCTCACTAAAGTATAGAAGCGGTTTGATTTGTTAGTTACCTTGCATTGGTCCAAATCTGGATGTGCACAAGGTAATAATATTATACTGGATAATTCAAAATTTATAAGTAATAAGGTTGAATTTTAATTACAATTTTTTTTATAATGATTATTATATTAATTATTAAGTTATTAACAATTAAAAAAAATGCAAAAAGAATCTTTTTAAAATATTAGAAGATTTTTAGCATCGGATTTGCCCGAATTGGATTTGCACGTGAAAAATATAAATTTAGTTAAGAAAGAAATTTTTAAGTATTACATACAATCGACTCAACGATTTTATCTACAACTTAATACATTAGTTGGATATCCGTTCATTTTTATTATATTTTGGAAGAGTTCGTTTTTTTGTTTTATCGATGAATAAACATAACTACAAATTCTTTTAATTTAATTCATTTAATTGAAAATGGTATTTAAATAAAAAAATTTAGAAACATGAAATTCCATGTAATTAGGTCATTTATTTTACATTTAAAATCATTTCTTCTATCGCATAAACCAACAATACAGATATTTTCTTCTTATTTAAAACTTAAATCCAAAAAATTAAAATTAATATTATAGACATGATTAAGAAGCAAGATCAATTCCTCAGGGTATATAATATTTAACAAAGTTGTAATATTTTGAAAACTGAAGATTATTAAATCATCAATAAATCGAAACACAAATTTAATAAGAGTATTTTTTTCCGCATCATAGTATACAAATAAGTCAGCTAAGAGTGATGAATAATTAGATCCTTGTGGCTTTCTATCAATTTGAACAAAAATATTTTTTCATTGAAAAGATAATTATTAAAAAGACAAAAATGAATTAGAATTCAACTTAGAAATTAGAATTTTTCATAGTAATAAGTCAACAGAATATCTTTTAGTTTAGAAAGGGGAATGCTATTAGAGAGATCTTGGAAATCAAAAATTACAATAGAATTAGTTTCATTTTATTTAATAAATTCTATACTGTATTTTACGCTAAAAAGGATTTTACGGATGATGCACTTAAAATGCCTGTACTTTATTCCGCTACTTGATTCGGAATTTTTTACAAATTTTATTGGTAACGTTTCCATAAAATTTAATATATATTTCTCATTATGATATTTTTATTATTTTTCTAAAAAAATTGTGATATATCCTCAGTGGTAGACGGATCATGGGTTAGAGTCCCCTTGCCATCAGGCTAACCGTGGTCTTCCTCTCCATGCAAATGCGGGTCAGCTCCATCAAAAAGTCCTCCACGAAAGCAAATTTCTCCCATTACTCGATCCAGGAGTTCCCATGTCCTCTGGATTGGGTTCAAAATTTTCAAGGCTACGGAGTTGAACATTAGTAGTCGTAAAACCATAAAATTAGGTCGGCTGTTCAACGACGGTTATAAAATATAAAATAAAATCATTGAGTTAAAATTTTTTTAGACTTAGTTTGTAAATCGCGCTAAATTTAAAACATAATTTTAACCTTTTTAAAGAAAGAGTGATAAAAATTATAAGGAGTTACAGTCAATAGTATTCTCATAAACAAAGGGGATCATAGCTACCCTTTATCAGTTTTAATTTTTAACTGGAATTAGAGGATTTCTTTGGAAAGGAATATGTTACATATTTAATATTAAACATTTTCATGCATTTCAATACTTAGAATTTTTTTTAAGTACAAATAGAATTCCTATAATTAAAAATCAAAGAAGGAAATAATTAATATTTCCCCGCTGAAGGAATTTCTCTACTCATTATTTATAAGAAAGTTAATTTATGAACTGAATTAGAACATTTTATCTTATTTCATTCATAAAATGACATTTATGTTCATTAACTAGTCCATTTGCGAAATAAGGTTATTATTATTCAATTCACTTTATTTCTGTATTGGTTTGCTACGTTTAAAATATTTCAACTAATTCGTTTTTTTTCTTCTTCTTTTTTTTTTTTTTTTTTTTTTTTTTTTGTTACATTCCAAAAGATAACTCCCTATCCTAAAGCTTATTTTATGTAACATGCGTGCTGCATAAGACTGAATAGAAAAAAAAAAGAAAAATTCCAACATGAAAATCATCAACGCTCATATTGCAAACGATTTCGTTATTGGCAGGCGAAAATGTGGAACGAAAAATGTTCTTTTTTAGAGCCTAATGAAAAACTTTGAAGTAGGGTAATAACAGGTTATAGATTGATCTAATTAACAATGACCAGATAAAAAAGAAAAACAAAATTCTCGTGAGAAAAAAATATCATAAAAAAAATGAAGTGTGCAAGACTGATATCAATAAAGTAACGCGAAGAAAAGAAGAAGGTAAACAAATGAGTTTCTTCATGTCAATTTCATTGACACCTTAACTTCAGGCTACAGTCTGGTATCGTTTCGTTAAATAAAATCTTTGCACAATACGAGTTTTGAATGATTTTTTTAGCAGAACATTACTTCTTAAGTGATGCCACTCAAAAACTTTTAAATTTTTTAAAAAAAAATCATTAGTTTTTTTGATGAGATATTTTATTAATGGCTAAATAATGAGAAGAGAGTTCTATAAGGAGAAAAGTAGCACCGATCTGACACCTGTTCCTTTTACATATTTTTTTTTACATTCTAATTATTAGTAAAAATATATTTTGGTATTTTCTTAATTATAAAAACAGTCTAATAATTACAGAAAATAAAAATTATAAAGTAGTTAACAAAAAAAAATTCATTCATATTCAAAAATAGATATCAATAATTAATTTTGTAAATTGAAGAAACTTTAATGATGAATTACTGCTCCTCTCACTTCTAAATAACTGAAAATAAGTGCAAATTTGAAAAATTATTGTTCTTCAGTCCTGCCCTGTTTCCTAATTATAAGTTATTGAAATTTCTAAATATAATCTTTTTCTCTTATTATACAAAAAATAATAAAAAATAATGAAAATAAAAAGAAAAATGTGTTTAATGAAAATTCTGTGATACAAAGAAAACAAACAAAAAATTCATGGGGGAATTTTTTCAGGGTTTTCTGTCTTCTAAAGTGGACGGCTAAACCTTTCTATTTTTAAACTATTTGTTGCATTCCCCCCCCCCCCACATATTCAATTTTATGCAAACTGTTGATTTTAAAAAAAAAATATATTAATAACATTTAGAAAGATTTGTTAGTGTGTTATTTGCTTAGTATGTCTTTAAAATAGGTCAGGTGGTTGCTGTACAGTTTGTATCCCTTAGTGTCGGTTTTTCCCTTCTTGCGTATTCCGCTATATCTCGTGAACGTTTTAACCGAATTTGAAAAAATATTTGCGCACAATTATTATGTTTGATATATAAATGATAATCCTAGACAAACAAATAATTTTCAATAATTTATAATTCCTGAGAAATTGAATTTTAAATTTACGACTTCTTTAAAATTCGATTTCTCGGATACCATCCGACTGATTTCGCTCAAATTTTGTAATTTGCCGTATAAAATTAAATTCTTTAAAACGATGTAAGAAATTGTCTACCTTACAATTCAAACTTTTTTCAACGATTGTTAAATAAAATAGAAAAAAAAAAACACTAATAAATATTTATTAAAGTGATTTTTACAAAGAATTATCTAACATACCTTAAGGGGTCCAAACTTTGAACTGTTCACCGAATCTAACTATTGAGACCATATTTCTGAGGTTGCCGCTACCCCCTCCATATTTTGGGGATCAAAAATCTGATTATGTCGAAAGAAATTTGTTCTTTTAGGGAAAGCACGCTTCCTGTCTAATTTCGTATCTTAAAAAAATCGCCTGCACTAATTAATTAACCTCTTTGAGGTCACCCCCTTGAACAATTAAGATTGAGTCCTACAACGTGAAGACCCGATAATCAAAAGTTATTCTAATAATGATCTGTTTTTTTTTCCCTTTTTTTTTTTTTTTTTTTTTTTTGGTATTTCACGTTAGTGTTTTTTCCTTTAAGAGAAACGTTTGTTCGCTTCCTTTGACAGCTGCAAATGATTATATACTACTCAATAAATGAATTAAACACATTTTTTGTTTTGTTTCATAGAATGTAAAATATTAGAGAAGGAAAATTAACTCTCTCATGTTTTATTAAACGTAAAATGGTTAAGAAAATGATTGCATAGCTTTCTTCCAATTTCGGGACAACAAAGTGAAAACTTAATTATCAATTTATAATTTTTATTTTTATTTTTTTTCAATAATTTAATTAAGTCAAGGATTTTAAGAAAAATAGTATAATTTCTTTCTGGTGAGAATCTTAACCTGAAGTCATTAAATGCTAAATCATGATCAACCTGTTTATCTTCACAATCAAACACGATCGCACTGAAAGCTGATAACATTTTTATAATCGATTAATAAAAAGGTTACCGAGTTTATTGCGAAGGCATACTTCATAGTTCTGAGTACCATGATGCGAATTATCAACAATAAAAAGAAATGTAGAGTAAAAAATAATTGTAAGCTGTTAAATTAGAGGTTTTTCATAAATGAAATTATACTTTTTTCAATGTTTTTGACCCCTTCACCCCATTTGGCATAAAGTGCCACGTTTCACCATACCCATAATCCCCATGTCACATACCACGCTATATTACATTAAGGTATACAACAGTTAAGACACACACGTATGTCATATAGAAAAAATTTCTAATAAACTTTAAACTATGGATTTTAATGATATTTGAAGATCAAGGGTGAAGAACTTTCTTGTACATTTTGAGGATTATTATGTTTTAACAAATCTGCAAAATCAGTTCTCTTCTAGAGTTATTATTCATGGAAGTTTGATTGTTCTTGGCAAAAATGGTTTCTGTCCCCGCGTAGAAAAAGTAGAGATGGTGATGAAGACAGTGAGACGACTAGTGGGGAAGTATTGATTAGAGAGGAATTTCGCGAAAAAAATGGTTCTTGTCCAATCCAACTTTTCAATTTTTTTTTTTTTTTTTCAACATCAAATTTTTTTCATTTTCTAACGAAATTTTTAGGTGATGTAAATAAACGCTTATGACACCCTTGTATCTTTTAATTTTTACATTTTCAATTGAGTGCTTGATCCTGAAAATTCTCTAACCTACTTTTCTCAAAATCAGCTTTCATGAACATAGACCGTTTTTCCCTATTGATCATCATTTGTAAAAATTCTATAATAGTAAAGATTGTACACCACCCAACCACAGTCAAGCGTCTGGTTCCTTTTCTCAGGACTCCTTTAAATGTCATGGCTGAAATATCACATATTATTGTCCCCTGTCAGATGACGTGGACAGTGCCTGAGCTGGCACTTTCTCTCCTAACTTCCACAATACAGGATTAAACAGGATTAAACTTACCACCCACAACTCTCCACCATTGGATAGAGCGGCACCTTAACCAACTGCTTTAACAGTAATTGCATGTGTACTTATTTTAATTTTTAAAAAAATATGAAAACGGTCTAAAAAGATCAAATTTCTGATTTTAAATGTTTTTATTCTAATCAAAATGCGTATCGTCATACTTCTTGACACAATTTATATCTGACCCCTTTTCCTTCTGGCATAACATCGTTTATGTACGACTCCTAAAATGTATCAAAAGTTAAAACAAAATTCAATAGTTAAATTTAAATATAGTGTAATTTTTTAGAAGTTAGAAGCACAATAATTTCGTATTTTTTTCTTAAATCAAATACATTGTAAACTCATAAAAAATAACAAAGTCACACTATATGTACCACAAACTTAAATTTTTTCTTTCTCGAAAAAACTTTTTTTAAATGTTATAGAAGATAGTTAATAAATAAATAATTATTATTAATAATAATAATTAATAAATTATTATAATAAATAAATAATTATTAGTAATAATTAATAAAATATTATAATAAATAATTATTAATAATAATAATTAATAAAATATTATAATAAATAAATAATTATTATTAATAATAATAATTAATAAATTAAAATTGTATTGTTATTTCTAAAAATTAGAATTATGTTGTTAAAAAATAACTTCTCTCAACTCTACGGAAGTATTCTCATAATAGAAAATTACGAACTTGCATTTAGATTTCGAAATAATATTTTTAGATGTTTTTTTTTTTTTTTTTAAGAGCAACAACAGGGTGAAAAAAAAGGGATTTTGTACAGTATTAAATTTTCGAATCAAGTTACGACACTCAGTTCCGGATCTAAGTATTGGCACTTAAAGTGCTTGCATTTTTAATCTTAAAATTCATTTTTATTTTATCGAAACATGTTACTGAGCAAAAAATCTGATATACCGTAATTTTGGGATAATTACCGTGAAATCACTGAATCACTCTGATTACATAAATTTTATCGTGAAAATTACGATTAATATTTTACGGTAAAATGAATATTACAAATGCTGCATCCAAAGTGCTTCTACTCTATATAGTAATTTGATCAGGATTTTTTACAATGTGCAAATGTTCTGCGCGTGCAGCACACAGACGAGTACCAAACAATTTCTCTAATATTTAGTACATAGACAAAATAATGTTTGGACAAATTCTACCTGTGCTCCACCCACCGGAATGCCCAAATCGCTGGCCACCCATCTTCGCCAGTGTTGCCATCAATCGTTATCAAGCCACACCGTAGGTGTCCATCTCTATACTGACGCAGATACGAACGCGCACAGAGTCACCAGTATTCCCTGTATGCCCCTACGGGGGCGGGACGGGGTTAAGATTGTTTGTACAATGTATGTTTTATACAAGTAGCGTGTTCAATACTCAAAAAATTTGATTTTATATTTGTTTAAGAGAAGTTGCCCCAAAAACTAACGCACAAACGTTCCAATGGAGTAATTCTTTTACATAAACTTTATTATCAAGAGAGATACTGATCGCTGTAGTTTTTTTTCTTTCAAAAATACGCAGAAAGAAACAGTTAGATTTTTTGATACCATAACAGGCATTGTAAACTTTTTTTAAAAAATTAGAAAATGGTTTTTTAAATAAATATAAATCACGGAAAAGGAAATTTGTGAAAGTTTAAGAGCTTATAAAACTCTTAAATGTTAAGAGAAGAAAAAATCGAACTAAAATATCTTAAACATTCGCATTAGAGGCCTGAGATTCAAAACTCTAATATCAAGGAAACTAGAAATGAAACAAATAGATTTTTAGGTCAGAGGCGCTGGTCAAATATTACGTAAGCATATTTTTGTAAATTTGGATTCAATCTTCTCTTTACCAGTGAATCCTAAGCCAAAACCATGCTTACGTAAGAGTCAAAATATCCTCCCCCCCTTGATTTTCGTTTTAACTTAGACTTTTATTGTAGTATTATATAATATTAGGATTGAATCCTACTAAATAATGTAACTTTGCACAAAATAAAATTTACGCTTTCACTCATTTTATAAAATCTTGAGTAAATAATCGAAGGTGTGAGGCTTGAGTAAAAGAAGAGAGAGTTTTCTTTTTGTGGTCAAAACTTTTGATTTCTGAAATTCCTCGAAAATATTTCCAATAGTTCCTTACACCGAATTTAATTCCAAATTTGAAATCTTTCCTATTGTAATTTTTTTGTTGCGTTTTACTTTCTGAATGTTAAAATTTTTTTGTAAATTTTAACTGGGAATGTAATTACTGGGGAATGTAAAAATTTTTTGTCAGCAAAACTAAGTAAATCACAAAACACCTTCCTTCCTCGTAGTTTCTTACGCAATATTTGAACAGCTCCAAATATATAAGTATTAGTGTTTTAACATCGAGTTACTCATCGGTGAGAATCTATAAATGTTAAGCTATTTAAAAATGGGATTGAATTTGCTCTTAAAAAATGGCAACTATTTAAAAATGGCACCAAGAACGATCTTCCAGCCGTCCAATTCAAGCTTTCATACGGCGATGTCCCCAATCTCATGTCTCTTAAGCGTTAAGAGTTCTTTTTTGTTTAAAGCTTAGTGTAATTTTAGAAAAAGATGATCGTTGTTTTTAACAAAAAGAATATTGAAAAATAAAATAACTTCACTAAATAATTGCGATGTTTCAATTCTGAAGATCTTTGTTTAATTGAAATTGCAAGCACCATGATTAATATCATATCTTACGAAGACGGTGAATTGAGTTAGCAGCATTTTGATGTTTACAATTTCAACTTAGCATGGGATAAAATTTACGATCGTTTAAGTTTTTCACAAGGCGTATTTTGATAAGAAAAATTTTAAAAGCATCTGGATTTAAAAAAAAAAAATAATGAAGAATTTAAAACTGCTACTGCTACGTTCGTCGAAAACATACTCTGAGGGTTTGCAACATGTATGTTTAAAAGTATAAATTTTAAATTTTAAAGTTGTATCTTAAATTGTTTGACCTTTCATGACGAATTAATAATTCGAAAATTTTTAGGTAAAATATACTAGTAAAACAATTATGCATTTAGAATTTATTTTTAGAAAATTCTTAATCATTTAATAATTATTATTCAACAGTTTTTTAAAATCTTTCCCAAAAACAGTCGGGAAAGTCTGGTTGGTAGGGCGCTTTACTCATGTCCAAGAGGTCGTGGGTTCGATCCCCTCCGGCCGAACAAAATGATGACTGGTGCTCGCTCGTGTTCCTCCAAGTTCCCATAACAAATCAATAACTCTGATGTACTGAATTGGAGATTGATCGTGCTCTGGTTCTAGTCGCAATTACAATCTGCGGTTGATGAATGGTGTGTGAATGTGTCCAACCTGAAAAACGGGATGTGACGTATGTATGTTGTCCCCGCATCATCCTCAGGAATGTTTTCAAGATCGTCGCCAGTAGCTCATAGTACAGCTCTAGTGCAAACTAAATAAAAGCACCGCTCTCAGCAACATTACAGTAAGGCAGCTATGGAAAAGGATTAGTTGATAGATAAAAAGAGACAACCAGTAAAGACATATTGTCTTCTGATTCATAGTAGTAGTTGTAAAATATTTAAGAGGGTTAAATACTTTAAACATGCATAGGTGAGTCGAATTCTCCGATTTAAGATTTTTAAAACTACAGTTCAAAATAACTTGTATTCTAATTATATCTGAAATACTTAGACTTTTAGGTCAAATTCATAAATCTAAGCTCAGAATCAATAAAATAAGAAGTTCCACATAAGTTTGAGCTAATAGGAAATTGGATATTTTATATTAGACTTTCTCTTTCAAAAAGAGCCATAATTCACATTCAATAAAGGTTTTCTCCATGAAACAAAATTGTTTCGCTTTTATAGAACTAATTTAATTTAAATCTTCGTGCATACTTCAATAAATCATGGAATTGTTTCAATACTTAAAACCTTTGGTTTATTGAAACTCCTAACATCATGATTAATATCCAACCTCAGGGAAACAGTGAATCGAGTTTATTGCAGTATTTTGAAGTATGTAATTACAATTTTGGGTGGAATGCAATTTACGAACGTCTCAGCAGACGCTAATACGATGCGGAACAATGTAAAAATGTCTGCTTTTTAAAAATGTAATAAGGAAGTTTAAATTGAAAAGGATTGGCCTTTATAAAGAAGATAGAAAGAGACAACCAATAAAGAGATATTGTTTTCGGGTAAACGAAAACAGTGTTTAAGTGAGGTTTTTATTATCCTTTCATGGGATGATGCTTCACGATTATCTATACATATAGTGAAATAATCATAAACAAAAAGCTTCATGTAGTGCTACGAGTGAATCCCCGGTGAGCTTAACCTTTTTTATACACATAAATCAACATGTATTAAAAACCTACAGCCACCGATTTCTTGAATGTCCAACTTAACGTTACATTTTGTTTTGCTATTCGGATATTGTAACGTAAGTTTATAGTTTAACGTAAAGTATACGAGTAATTTTTTCGTAAAAATATGAAAGTATAAAACACTATAAAAAATTCCGGCACTTTGGGTGCATCATCCGTAAACTCCATTTTACCGTAAAGTTTTATACTGCAATTTTAACAGTAATATTTATTTTATTACTGTGACTCTATAATTTTGGAGACCTTTTTACCGGAAGTTGATCCAGAATTTTTTAAACTGTATTACGAAAACATAACTGTATTACGAAACTTAAAACAAACACACACACAGACAAAAAATCGAAAGATGGTTGATTTCAATTCAGCTGTGGGATGAGAAACCAGCCCATTTTTTGTAGCGATTTTATTTCCTGCAAAATATATAAGCTTACATAAATTGCAAAATAAATCTTATCGAAAAGTAAAATTATTCATTTGATTTTGACTTGTTATTCGTAATCTTTGAAATCAGTTTTTTCTTTTAAATTGGTAAAATGAAAAACGCATTGTCATAGCCTAAAACACCTGGGATTTTGGATAAATATTTTATTGCAGTAGTGGTCAGCTGAAGCAGAAATATTTTAAAACAAAAAGAATTTTTATAAATTCAATAGAACTTAAGAACATAACCAAATGAGAACACAATCGGTCATTTAAATGACATATAGATAGTGGAGGGAAAAAATTATTTCAATTTTAATTAAATAAAATATTACTACATTACTTTTGATATCACGAAGAAAAATATTTTCTGAAACTACGGATATTCCGTGGCGAGTTGGAGGAATTCTGAAATAAGATTTCTCTTTCTTCGTGATTTACACTAATGTAAAATATTCATGAGCTTACAAATATCATTTTCTTTTTCAATTTATTTCGTTTCAAGTGAAAACAAATTTTTTCATGCTTTTTTTGTGGTTATCTAAGTTCTGTGAAAATTAATCTGTTTGTCTGTGTCTTATCTTTTAGTTTTTGTATTAAAATTAAGTCGGTTTAGTAAGAAAACCAGTGACGTTCTTTGTATATCTTTGAAGTGGTGACAGTTCGAGGTTTAAAGTTAACGGTCATGTTTTAACTTTTATGTGTTATTTGGTTTACACAAAATCTTTAAGTTATTGCATGACATCATGATTAAAAACCACACCTTGAGAAATGCTCATAAAATCGTATTTATATTAGAAATAAAGTGTAATTTCAAAAAATAATTGATTTTGATTCACATATATTAATTAAATGTTTGAGGTAATAATATTTAAATTTATATCCATCTCATACGCTAAATTTTTTTTTTTTGTAACCGTAGTAGAACAGCAGACCCAATTCTGAGTTTTCAACTACTTGTGTACAACTCTGTAGCCTTGTAATTTTCAACCCAAACCAGAAGACAAAGGAACTCCTGGATCAAACAATAGTACAAACAAGTCTCTATGGAGAAATTTTTGATGGCAATTCGATATTCCGTATTTGCGTTACATGAAGAGGAAAACCATGTTAACCTATGATCCATCTACCATTGAGGACATTTTACGTCAGTATTGTGGTCGATGCGAGTAGGGGGAGCAAAGTTCGTGTCAACCAGCTATCGTTGGGATTCAAATTTGGGTCCTCTCATTGAGAGTCGAACGTTCTATGAAAAAAAAAAACTATTCACTTCTCAAACAGCTGTCGAAATTTTGCAATGCGTTAGGCTGATTGTAAATGTCTCAATTTTTTTCTAATTAGCCTGATATATTTTAGACTTACTGCAAAGAACCCAATACATTTAGGATAACTAGAAATCATATCATTCCTTACTCTGTCAGCTTGATTTATTTTAGACAGTTTTAAATTTTTCAGAGTAGGGAAGCTTATTAAAAAAAAGTTTTACTAAAAGTTTATTGCATAAAAACGCTGCAAATTAAGTCAGATTAAATAATTCGCCACACATTAACCTAAAGATATTAAACTGATTGTAATAAGCTTTGAAAGAAAAAAAAAAGTAGTAAAAGATTAAAATAGAAAGACTTTTTTTCAATTAGTCAGGCACGTGGCAAAATACTGGCTGTACTTGCAAAGAGTCAGTATTTTTTAATTAGCCTTCGAGTATGGATGTACAAGAATTCCCGGAAGTGAATTGGTGTACGTCACTTTCGTGCAATGCAAAAACTCCTAAAGAATCGTTTATTAACCCTTTTAGCCTATAATACAGTTAAAGAACTAGAATTTTATCCTTGACGAATAGACCCACCTTATTAAGCCACTTAATTCTTTACTGTTGGGTACACACTGTAACTGAGAGAGCTAATCTATCAATCGCCTGACCGGTTAAAGGAGTATTCGAATCTCAGCGTTGGCAAGACATCATTTCTTCCATTTATTCCATATATGAAAAGTTTCCAGTGAGATGTAGTCCCCAATTGGTGACCCTGAAGTATTAGAATACGAAACTCTCCTTCACGCATAGCATTGCATATCGCAAAAAAGTCTAGTATTTTCCATCTCTAATGACATATGACGTCTTTAGATAAACTTGTTAAGCAGTACTTCACGGTTCATTTGAAAAACCCAACTCTACCTCAACTAGTCCTCCCTAGTCCATTACCATAGTCCATCCAGCATAATCTATTTTCAAAATCCAGTTTAAATTCCTTTTCACGGTTTTAAAAGCAGGCTAGTAGTAAAGGGTTACAACACCATACAATATTGTATTCACTTTATTTTAACCATACCAGTTAAAAATGGTTTCAAAACCGTAAAGTTTAAAAAATGTTCTTAATCGTAAAATGTATGATAAATGTGAACAGACTGCTGCCGTTTAGCATAATTTTAGAATAAAAATCTTAACTGTGCGTCTTTCAAATAGAAAATAAGAATCATAAAGGATCCTGAATTTTTTTCAAATTGTTTAAGAAATTTTTTTAATCATTTTAAGTAAAAATAGTTAATAATTACGAACAGCAACTTTTTCGTCAAAAAGAAAAAAGATTGTTTTACGCTTAGTTCAATAACTTCAAACATACGGGATGGCATTTCAAAGAATAAAAACCTTAAAATTGATATGTTACATAAGAAGAGGTTGATCAACTTAGTTATTTTTATAAACAAATACTCATAAGAATCTAAAAAATCGTATGTTTGAGAAATATTTTCTCAAAAATATTCATTATTTTTATTTTAGTTTAGGATGTAAGTTATTAGGGTATAAGTTTTGGGGGTATAAGCTTTTGGGTTTAAAATTATTTCATAACAATGTATATAAGTGTAACAAACATGTTTTCTTTGTTGTTCATAAATTTACTTATTTAAAACTGTTCGATACAAACACGAAATCGTTGTAAACCCATCTTCTGTTGGGTTGTTTATTTTATTTCGTTTGACAATTGTTTAATTTAGAAAATTATTAAAAAAAACTCTAATTTTTTTTTTTTTTAAATTATTAGAATTCCATTTTTCAGTTTTTTTTTTCCAACAATAACATTGGATAATAAAGAAACATGAAAATTTGAATTAAGTAAAACATCTTGGAAACCAAGAAATTGGAAGAAAATGCGAGATACTTAAGTGTAAAGTTTGTTCGGTGATGTTTTGAAAGGTGACACCTACAAAACATCAAATGGCAAAATGGTAAAATTGGAAGAAAAAAAAAATTAATGGGATTGAATGTAATTTTCTTTGTTCCATACTAGATTGGATACATCAAAGTAGTCGATATTTTTCGTTGTAATGCTATTTTTTTATTAATTTTTCAGATGAAAATTACGTATGCAAGAATCTCGATGTACTATAAATACTGATGATACTCTACAATGTTTGCCTATCCCAAGTCTTTTGTTTGGTAAAAAAAAAAACTTCCGCTTTCAAATTCCGTCGAGAAAACTTGATCCCAAAATGTAATGGTAATGATACCACTAAAGACAAGATTCTCACTCTCTCAACATACCACTTGTGACCTCTGCTTTACTAAAACTGCATTAAAACGATAATTCAAGCTATAATTGCACGTCAGTGGCAACACCAAACGGAATGAGAGAACACAGTAAATGATGGTGTGATGTCCAGTTGACCATTTATCACCCAGGGTCGTTTTCTGAGGGGTTCATTGGTTCATTCGCCCACTCCCAGCCAATTTGTTTCCGAGTGTCCCATTTCTCGCCACTTTTCTTAATGGCTTAACCCTTTTCTTCCCTTCACTTCAGTGCACCTCCCCAACAAGAAAGTTAGATAGCAGGGTGTTTATAAGAGTGTCTCTGTTGATTTGAGTGGCATAAATGTCAAGTGATTAGATAAAACCCATTACATTTTCCTTCGGCAAATGGCAACGTGAAAAATGAGAATGTCGAGATTGGAAAAATGAGAATTAGTAATTTGTATGCAAATCAATCATTCATATTTCTATATTTCGTGTAACTGAAAAAAGGAAATGAACAAGTAGCTCAATGTTTTTTTTATTTAAACGGAACGGAAATGCATTTCGAAGAAAATTAAAAATATCAGCGATCAAATGAGTAAGTATATTTATTTTATAACCGTCATTGAACAGACGACCCAATTTTGAGTTTACAACTACCAATGTTCAAATCCTTAGCCTTGTAATTTTGAACCCAATAGAAAAGACAAGGGAACTCCTGGATCAAGTATTGGGAGAGATTTACCTTCGTGGAGGACTTTTTTTGATGGAACTAATCCGCATTTGCGTTACACTGAGAGAAAAACCACGAAACCCACCCATGGTAAGACAGGAGGAAAGGGGACTCTAGCCTATGATTCGTGTATCACTAAGGATATTTTCATATTAGCACAGTAGTCGGTGCGAGCTGGGTACGGAATTCGTAGGGGCAGTTATTCGAATCCGGGTCACTTCATTGGGAGGCGAGAGCTCTATCCCCTGAGCCACCACGACTCTAAGTATATATGAATAAGTATATGCGAAATTTCAACTGAGTAATAACAGTGGATAATTTTTGAAACAAAGATTCTGATCGAACAAATAATTTAGGAATAAAAAAAATTTTTGTACGGAGAAAATTTAGAAACGAATATAATATTCGATTGAAAATATTTCTAAACAATATTGCTGAATAGAAGAAAAAATCACGCCAGCAATACACTAAATAAACTTTCAGTTAATTTTGATCCAATACAGTTTTCAAATAAGACATTAAAAATTTATAAATTTTTAAAATACGTTGAACTGTAACATTGATTCAAATATTCCATTGCTATTGAACTTTCGCAACGATCTGGTGAACAAACAATGACAACGATCAAATTATTAGATATAAGTCACTTATTGAACCATAACATGGAAGAGTTGATTAAATAGGAAACCAGAAGTACCAAAGTTTAATTTATTTGTACTAACTTCTTAAAATGCATCTTGTTATTTAATTTTAAATTATATATTCCCATAGTTTAAGGAATAGGAGAATGTATAAAATAGAGAATAAGAGAATGAAATAGTAAATTAGTAAAAAAGAAAATAAGAGAATATGTGAATTACTATAATCTATAACAAATAATTTTTAAAGCTTACTTTGTAAAGTACAAATAGCAAAAAAAGCTTTACGAAATAACTTTGAATGTTGGAAACATACCGTACAATATAAAAAAATATGCACTTTTTGAAAATCGGAAAATCCTCATTATCAATTTTTTTTAAAACAATGGGCTCGGTTTTAACATGCGTCTATATTTACTAGGAGATTAATCTTCAGTGATGTTTGATTTAACGACAGTTTTTTTGTACAATTAATGTGTTTTTGTAAGAAAATATTTATGTTCTGTTTGCAACTGTTGTGTATTATACTTATACAAAATACTACACTTGCAAACCCAAATAATAAAATCACGTTGTTGCGTTTACTCATTTGCTTACAGCAAATTACGTATGAGAGTAATATAAGAAGTATCACATTATTTATAGTTATCTTTGACTTTCATTAATTATAAGTTTATTATTAATTTAAAAAAATACCAATGTCATTTCTAATTTCGAATTGCTCTAATTTTATATCAATGTATTTTCCTGTTTAACTATCATATTAACAATTTTGAATTCAGCATTAGATTTCTGAATTTTCATGTTCCTCCTCTAAGCGGACACCTCTTTTAGTCGAATATATTTTTCTGTCACGAAGGCGTCCATTTTACTCAAATTAAAAATTTTAAAAATTTCACTCAAAAGTATAATATGTCATGTCTGAACCAGTTTTTTCACCTTGATTATTGAGAAACTGACGGAATATACGTCTTCCGAAAAATACATCTATATATAATTTTAAGGTCAGCATAATTTTAAGTATGGCTTTGTCAAACGTAAATGTGCGCTACCCGGCACTAAATACCCGGTCAAATTGGCTGGGTACGGGTATGCGGTAGCAGGTAAAGAAATTTGTTTGCGGAGTCTCGGTAATAACCGGGTACATCCCTATTCGGCACACCTAAGGTAACACAAAATGATATACTCACTCATAATAAATAAATACAATAATAAAATCTTTATTAATTATTTTATAAAACTAGTCATTAATTATTTTTGTTAATATCGATCTTTTTTAATTACTTACATGATGTAAGAAATATGAATTAAAAGTTTGATTAATTTTGGCTAATATTTTCCACCATTATATCAATCTAACAGAAGCTATATAATCGTAATAGCTCAGCTATTTCATTAGTTCCTTTGCATCGACTTAAGCTTTGTAGTCAATATTCATGTATGAAGTCAAGTGAAGAGGCAAACAGAAAGTTTCCCAAAGTTGTGGCGTGCAAATATTATTTCTCATTTTCAAGACAAATCGGATATGAAATCGACAAATGTGCTTTAGACTTGGCATATTGCTGTCACCAAAATCGCCAGAAATTTCTCGCAGAAGTCTCTTGATTACCATCCACAGGTTACTGTAGTATGGCGTATCTGTGAGAAGAATATCACAGCAAGCAATAATGGAGTTTATTCTTGAATTAGATCCACCGCTACCATGCGCGCGATAAAAGCTTATTTCACGCGTCAAATTAGTTAATGTAGCGCAAAACGCGTGGTGCTCAGTATGCTGTTTGCAAGCATCGTCATCTGATATGCTTGCTCCAAAATTGAGAAACAGGCGAACCATGATTGGATTCAACCATTCTACGGCTCCATATATAGGACGAGCACACTCACAAGGTCCGAAGAAATAATTGGGGTAATCTATAGGTTTTTCAGCGACTCCATTTCTGTTTAAGTACTTGAGCTGTTTGGTAAACGCATAACCCATTATTTCTGTAAATAAATAACAAATTTCAGGATGGCGCAATCGGAACAATTTATTGTTTTTCTTCAATCTAACCCCCTTAGATGCAAAAAGTAACAGGAATAGTTCATCAAATGAATGATGATGGCTGTATAAAGTGTCTAAGAAATCCTGAATCATGCGTTCTTTTAGGTTTTGATCAAAACTGCCGTTCTTGCATTTTCCGGAAAAATCTTTACACCAGAGCAACACCAACCACGATGGTCTGAATAATGTGATGCGATTCATATTCAAGTCCGATTGAGTAAGATCCAAATTGTATTTTAGGTTTATTTCTCTTAAAACATGTTTAGATTTGATCGAGTTTTCCTGACAATAGATGCTTGAAAAGAAGCCTGTATTGTTTGCATAAAGATTATAGAAATTGTAAAACTTAACTGATATCCAATCGATTGCTGAACTCATCTTTTGATCCATTTAAAACAAGTATATAAATCTAAAGATCAACAGACACAAATTTGCTATCTAAAATTTTGCTTTACTTTAAAATCTAACAATTAACAAATATAAAAATATCATCTAAATCTAAACACAATTTTAAAAGAAAGTAAAAATACGGCACTCCTGTTCCAAAATTATCCATGCTCATGCAAGCTACGTCAAAAACTATCCCTGACACAAAAAATGAAGTAAAACTAATGCTCTGAATTTTATTTTTGTAGTCCTAAGAGGTTTAAAGTGTGTTGAATCTTACTATTGTTCAAATATACTGCATTAAATAAGGCGTTAGTTCGAACTATATAAATGTACAGCGCGTAAAAAAATTATCACACTGATTAACTTTCGTTTAATGATTTTCACGTACAAAGTGTCAATCTTTATAATTCCTGGGGATTATTTCAAAAATGTTAAAGTTACGAAATCGGATATATTAATGTACTTAGCCTGATTAAACATGCATTTTTTGTGTTTTTTTTTTTTTGTTTTTTTTTTGTTTGCATATTTGGATTCTAAACTTTCAAAATATAGGGGGCAGTCGCAATCTGGAAATAGTGGCCTTAATAGTTTAGTCAGGAAAGCGGATGATGGTTTAGTCCCCTTAATGTTAATTTCACTTTTTGCGTTTTTAGCCATATTTTTAAATTTAATTGAGTAACTAAAAAAATTTCACCCAATCAAAAAACTCGTTTACTTAAAATTAATTTCAAGCAAACAATAATTTTTAATAATTATTCATATATTTTTTATTATTTAATTTAATTGTAGATTAAAAGCTTTTGAACAATTAGGTATAAATTTTTAATACCATATTAATCTACGTATATTTTTCTGTTGTGAAATTTAGAGTTTCAATTGCTTTTATTTTGTAGAAGTCAAGATAAAAACAAATTATTTTAAAAATATAATTTGGAGACAATAAAAAAAAAATATTTAAATGAGGTGATTAATATTTAAAAGTGGTTACCTTACGAAGAACTTAACTTACTCACGTGTAGCGTAAATTTCATTCATACATTTTTCGCTAATATTCGATAGCTAATCTTTTTTTTTTATATAAAAATATGAAGTTTCTTTTTAAGTCGTCTAAAAATTTATTCGTAATTTAGCAAAGAAATTGGAATAAACATTTTATTGAATAAAAGACGTTTTATTCCACGAATGTCGAGTTTTATAAAAGCATGTTTCTTGTATAATGTGATTATACATCAACTTCTTGAATTTCATTTTTTAGTTTGTTTTTTCAATAATTGATACGATTTTAATAATTGATGCAATTTCTGCAATTTACATACGTATGTATAGATTTGGAATAATAAATTTAGCAATTTTTTCAATATATAATTTACAAATCTTAATACGAAAACGTAGCTACCATTTTTAAACATCTATCTTAAAATTTCTCAACATTTTATATATCATCTTAAACTTAAAGCAAATTTTTCAATTACCTGGCCGCGCGTGTTTTGCAGAACTATTTTACCAGCTATTTAATTATATTTTAACATTTCTAAAAATATCATTCTTTACGCTACCACGTATACTCTTTTTACAATAATATACTAATAAATTTTTTTAGTACTTTAATTTAAGTTTTCCTTTAAAGTAAAATTCCTTTTTAAATTATTGTCAAGTTTTTTAAAGAAAAGCATAGAATTATTGCCAGCTACCAGAGAATTTAAATTTTATGAAGAAATCAAAAACATTATGCTTCTTTAAAATTAACGATGAAAATATCCGACTATTTATAAGCTTAATATTTTTCGAAAAATGAAGATATATTACTGATTGTCTTTTTTAACGTTTTTAATATATTTTTCATTTGAGTACTGATTTTAATTTGAGTAATGATTAATTTCTTTCTCATTTATTTATTTGGGTAGCGAAAAATAAATGCATATATGTGCTAAAAATACAACAGGATGCTTTATATTTTAAACGAACCAAAAATTATGAACTTACAATTTTATTTTGACGTTAAAACTAACATAGCCCTTTTAAAAGCCCTTTTCTAATTGAACTTGTAACTATTTAACTTTCATTCCATTTCTCATTCGACTTATAAAATTTCAATTGTAAAAGGAATTGTTTAACATCCTAAAAATTGTTTTCAGAGCTACATTCAAAAAATAAATAAAATAAAATAAAATAAATGAAATAAAATAAAATAAAATAAAATAAAATAAAATAAAATAAAATAAAATAAAATAAAATAAAATAAAATAAAATAAAATAAAATAAATAAACAAAAATAAACTGCTTTGATTTTTTAGAAAGTTATAACGAATTATGCATTATTATTTTTTTCAATCTAAGAGCTACAACCATTATCTTACGTAAAACTTATTATAATATCGCTTCAAGTATTTTACTTTAATATACCGTCAAGAAACTGAAAGTGGAAAGATAAAAACTTCATTAACTTCAAAAAATATACGAAAATGCAAATAAAAGTTTACTTGTTTTGAGTGCTCAAAAATTCACGTGACGAGTCATTCACGTCTGTGGTGAGCCGCCCTGAGAATAGCAATGTTTGAAGCAAATGCTTAGTGCGCTCTAAAATAGGCACCGATTTTCAAAACTCGCCAGACGTGAATGAGGAAAACAAACGTGATTTGAAACAAAATTGTATGGTTGCAACGAAAAATGGAAAATAAAAGTGAGAAATAAAACTAGAAAAATCGTGGTAGTTAAGAGTGAAACAGAGAATGAATATCTTGCCAATGCAATCTTGGCTAAACTGGATACACCAGACGTGTTTTAAAATTTGAACTAAAGGAATACGGTAGATAAGTCCATTATCAAGAATGCGATAAATCATTTGCTACACATTCTTTGAATTTTGGGGATAATTCAATCGCGGCAAATTATTATCACCCCTGCCACACAGCTGATCTTGATACCCGGGAATCTTGTTTTATTCATATGCGTGCCCCTTGTTTATGATTTTAGTTAGTTTAGCTCGTTTAGTTTAGTTCGCCCTATCTCTCCGTAGCACGTGTAAATACATTTCGCCCTTGTTTGCCCCTCGTTTTGTTTTTGTCTTTATTTAATTTTTTTATTCTTTATACCACTCTTGGAAACTGCGGTTTTTCCAGTTTCATTTTTTATTTCTCTTTGGCAACTTCTCATTTTCTATTTCAAATCACTTATTTCTTCATTCACGTTTGACGAGTCTGAAGAGTGGACGTTTAAGTGCTCGAAACCTATCGACTTTTATTACCATCTTCCCATTTCAAACAAAGATGATTTTACCATTCAGTATACTGTGTTACATTTGAGTAATTCTTGATCATTATTTTGATCAGAATCTTATCTCAAAACGAAGCAAATATCTGTAAATTCAACAGAGTTCATGCGGTCCTTAAAACATTCAGAAAATCACGGCCTCTATGTTGAATTAAGGAAGTTATCTTTAATTTTCTAAATTAACATTTTAAAACTTCAGATTTTGAAACTAGATATTTAGAGTTTTTGAAACTGATTATTTAATGCTGTAGTGAATGTAAACGTAATATAATATATTTATTTTTTTAGTTTTGCGGCTATCATTACAGTGTCTTAAGGACTTTACGAACTCTGTTTGAAAGAAGAGTGTATCAGAAATATGTATATAGTGATGGTAAGAATGGTAAAATAAGTTTATAATAAAAGGAATAAAGCAAAGACATTATAGTTGCAATATTTGGTGATAAATATAGCTGCTCGCAATTGATAACCATGTTGAGCAGACATTTTATTATTAAGAAAATCCGTTTCAGAATGTATTAAAACATCCAGGATACCTATTTGCAAATTATCTTTATCTAAAGAAAGCCACAAAACTGACATATTTGGTAGAATGAAACAATTTTTAAAAATCGAAACACGCAATATTCTTAAATATACGTATTTCAATCTTTTTGAAATGCCACGTTACATATACAAACTCTTTCATTTATAAAAAAAGAAATATCGTGAATTATATAAAACCTCGCAAATATTCATTATAATCTCTTCCAGATATTCAAAATTTTTTACGGCTTCTTTTTCATTATTTGCCCGGCAACACTGTATATAATTAAAATAATTAATACAAATTTGGTTTCAGTACAGAATTTTCATATTTAAAAAAAGTTAAAAATAACTTCAAAAATACAAATATTGCCACATAAAAAGTACTAAAGTACTAAATGTTAAGTCATTCACGTACAAAAATCTTGGGAAATTATTAATAATTTATAAATCTATTCAAATTTTATTTTCCAAGGGGAGGAAAACGAAAACAGTCTTTGCTTTTGGGGCAGAAATCACCCCCCCCCCCCAAGAAAAAATTGGTTGTTTAGAAAATGTAAAATATTTTTCTATTAACAATTTAAAAAAAATAAAAATAATATTGAATGCCTTTCCAACCAGAGCTAGCCAAAAATGATGAATATATGGCCTTAGTTTTTTTTTTTTCATTCTTTTTTATTCTCTCAGTTTGATTGCTTAGTAACGGAGAAACACTAACTATTTCTTTCTTGTGAATCATGCAGATTATGGAAACTTTAAGTTTCTCTTCCAACTATAGCGAAATTTCTTGCCCTATTTTTGGGAGGGGGGGCTTCAATAGCTTATAGCTTCCTAGGAACCCTATTTTCAATTAAATTTTTTTTGAAATTTTGTCTACCCTTCCCCATTTTATGTTCAGGAATAGAAATATGTAAATAAAAAAAAAATCATGTTTATTATCAAACAATTTTTATTCAGAGAAAGTACGCTTTTGTGTCTGATTTCTTGACTTAATTAAGAGCTAGGACTAATTAATTAGCATACTTGAAGTCACCCTCTGTAACCGTTAAGATTGACACTTAGTTAGTGAAAATCCGATTATTAAAACGAAAGTTATGCAGGGTGACGTCTTTTTTATTTTGCGCACTGAACTTCCTGGTGGCACGATATACCTAAATATCTACACCGATAAAAAAAAGTATGGTTAACGGTTAAACCTACTAGAATATGGTAAAATTTACGTATTTTTGGCTGTATGGGAACTCTGAAAAGCTCGATAATTTTTTCCGAAACACTTTGGTAATGATTTTATAACATGTATAAAATATAGTTTATTATACGAGATAAAAATTTTGGTAATATTAACATGATACTTTAGAGCATGGCATAAAAGCTATTTAGTTGGTTAAATTAATTTTTCAGATTGATATATTGTTTACTAAATATGTGTACTATAATTTTGAAAATCAGAATTTCCGGTAAACCATTATAATATAAACGAAAATATTTCAAATGAATAGTTTAAACACAGCATATTTTCGTTTTGTTAACCAGACTTATGGTTTTCTTTATCAGAATTATCATTACCTTACAATACGGTAATTTAACCAGAATTTTTTTCTACGTGTATTGATCTAATAAACAGATTTTCATGTTTTGCATGCAACGTTCCTGTCGTAAATGGTTCAAACTTTCGACCATTCTCTGGTTTTAATAGATATAAAATTTTTTTTTCTTTTCGGTCAGTGGCTTTTTTAAGGATCAAAAATCTAAATCCGTCAAAAAAAATTTACGTTTATTCTAAGAGATTTATCTGATTTCGTTACTTAAAATATCGTTTGCAGAAATTAATTGGTATATTTTATGTTAGATCCTTAAACAATTAAAATTGAGGGGAAAATACGGAAAAATCTGATCATTAGATCAAAAGTTATTTATTTTTTGTTTGTATACTGGACAGATAAGGAAGAATATAACACACTAATAGTTAGCAACAAATAATAATCTTTCATCTATTACACTACGATTCGCCAATAATAATAATAATAATATAGTTACTATAATGTTATAGGTTTGATATCTTAAAAATAAAAATCAAAAAGCACGTATGAATATTCTACGTAAACCTAAAATACATAGTCCAGTTATTTTATTTAAACAATATTTAAAAAAAATTAATAAAAATCTTAGTGATTCGAAATTAGCTTCTGAACAATTTTTAATCTAGGTCGCAGTTTAAACGATCAGATTATTTTGACATTAGTGATTGGCGGACATAAATTTAGAAGACGTTTCATGGGGCGTCTAATAAAAAGAATGATTTAAAACCTCCGATAATATGTTAACGCGAGAACTTTGTAACAAATATGATACAAAATTACCATTTATAAAAAGAAAACATGTAGTAAGAGGCGTGTTTTTTTTCCTTCAAGTTTTCTTACGATTATGAACAGGTTTTTATTTATTCTAAATAATATTAAAATGTTATAATTTTTTTAATGAAATTTAGTCTATGAATTTTATAAATAATACTTCTACTCATTAGCTACAAATAAATGAATTCATCCTACAAAATTACTTAAACTATTTATACGTTAAACTATTCTGAAAATGCTTAAAGAGTGAACCCTGCCAGTTCAAATAGCGAGCAGTCATTCATACTATTTTATTGCAATTGAATCCATATACAATGCAATACTTATTTATTAAAAAAATGCACATGAAAGCACAAAGTAATTAACTCCATTAATGTACAGTATTTGGAGTATGAAAATACATAAAATTAGCCTAAGTATTGCACTATATACGGAATCCGTTGCATCTGTATAGCATTGATTGCATATTATTAATGAAACTAAGTTAGTTTACCTCATACGTAGTTTTAGATCATATTTTCAAATTAAAAAAAAATAATAAAAAGGAAGCTAATGTGTTAAATTTTGAGCTGCTTACCCTCGACAAGGATAGTTTCTAAAACAAGTCTTTAAAAACGAATGAATAGACAGCAGGTAGATAGTTCATAAAAAAAACCTTTCCTAACCGAATGAACCACATCTTCAAAGTATTATTCCTAAAAAAGAGGATTTAATACTATTTAATTTGTGTCATATATAATTACTCAATTTGAGCTTTCATATGCATATTTTTGTCTATAAGTATTTATATTGTAAATGTATTCAATTGTACTCCATTGCTATAGTTTTAAATTTGCATTGTATATAGATTTGATTGGAGGTATGTATTTTCATACTCCAATTAAATATCTAACTTCCGTGTGACATAATTTAAATTAAGTAATAATAAATCTCCTTTCATATTTCAAAGACGTTTCTTTAAAGCTCTGTTTGAAGTAGATTAGTCACAAAGAATCTGCGATACGTTTGATCAGGAAGCTATTTTTTTTTTTTTTAAAGTTTTACGAATTACCACCTGAAGATCACTTGTATGCGAGGTTAACAACAAGCGTGTTAAACCTCTCACATTTATTCACTATTGTGACATGATTTAAATTAAATAATGGTAAACCTTCTTTCTTATTTTTAGGTTATTATTTGGAAGCTTCGTCTGAAGTAAATTAGACTTAAATAATCCGTGATCCGTATGATCAGGAAGTCCTTATTTTTACGAATTACGACCTGAAGTTCACCTGTCAATAGCAGCAAGCGCGTTAAGCCTCCCGCGGTTTTCCACTATTTATTAAGAGCTTAATTCTAAACACTTTGCGCCAACAACAACC
Organism: Parasteatoda lunata; assembly: GCA_949128135.1. NCBI lineage: Eukaryota > Metazoa > Arthropoda > Arachnida > Araneae > Theridiidae > Parasteatoda > Parasteatoda lunata. The sequence goes on from OX421971.1 coordinate 96,435,697, forward strand.
TCTAGAACAGTAGAGGCTTTCACGTCTAAGGTATTTGGCTCAAAATGTCTCTATTCATGAAATTAATGACGAAATTCTATTTATTCTTTTCCTCCCACTGTGCACCCTCGACTTTTGATGAATGGTTGACCATTTATTAATATCTCTCGACTCTGGCATGCGGTATTGTTCCATCGAATGTCTGGGGAAATTTTGCAAAGAGAAATGCTGATTATCTTCTGCAGCCAAGGCTTCAGTTGAAGTACTGTAATGTAAATAAGTATGAACCTTCAGTTCATGTGTCCGGATGGAATTGAAATTGAATTCTATTTGATTCTCTTTTTGAAATTCCAGAAGCCAGCTGGCGTGTGGTAATAGATTTGTTAGAATGACTTATTTCTTCCATGACCCGAATGGCACCAACACATGTAAGAAAAAGATAATTTTGGCTATGTTTGCTTTGTGTGAAATAAAGCATGCCAGAAGTTATCCTTTTCAATAAAATATTCATATAATAAAAAAGCTAATTGAGATTTCCTGGTAGTTCCAATTATCATTTTAGAAGTGAGTTGGAACATGCTTTTAATCTGTCACCAAAGTATTTTAATGACTTCCAATTAAATCTTACATTCTTAAGTCATATTTTTCTACTTGTGTTTTACAGGATGAGAGTAGATTGCAGATTTACAGGAGAAATAATCGTTGTTAAAGTATTTATTGAAAATTTTTGTTACAGTAAAAACAATTTGTATAATTTATTGAAAGTCAAAATTATTTTTTAAATGAAAACACTCAATCATGCAGCAAGTGCAAACCGGAAACGGATAATTAAAACATAATGATTGCAGTAGTTAACAAACATTTTTTCAATTGAATACAACACCGTATGTTTCAGCTGAATACAGAATAGAGTATTTCGCTGGCTATTTTATGTCACCATAGTAGTGGAAAAATAAACATATTTTGGAAAATGTTTAATGGAATAAATGAAAATCTTGTAAAATATCCTTATAAATGCAGCTAGTTAACCGTAAAATTTAAATTTTTCAAAGCAATGCGAAACAAAATGGTTCCTGAAAAGCTTTGATGCAGCGTTAAGCCTCCTTTTAAATTAATGACTTCAAACTTTTAATCTTTAAATCTAATAAAAAAATTTCTTTTATCATAGTTGCAAACACTTCTGAAAAAAGATTTTTTTTTATGCTATTTTTTTTATTTTTTTTTACAAATAAAAAAGAATTTTTTATTAAGAAAAATATGGAATGAAATGAAATTAAACCTGTGTTATTCTGCAAGGAATGTAATTTTTTGCATAAAGTTAAATTTTGAAGTCAATCGGTGAAGATTTAGTAGAATTAAAAACTAGGCCGATTTGAAAAATGTAGCTTTCAAAAGCTATAAAGGCTATGCAAAAAGATGTGAAAAATGATGATGTGTTTGATATTTTTTCGGCTCTTAAACCTGTTGGAAGATTAAAAGATATTAAAACACAAAGAAGACAAACAACACAAGAAGAATTGAAAAAGAAGAATTAAGCAAGAAGAATTGAACAAGAAGAATTAAGCAAGAAGAATTGAATACTTAGTTATTGACGGGGAATATAATTTTTTGTCACTGTTTTGTTATTGAATTTCCTAGAAAAAACCAAAAATTAAAGTATAAAATTTAAAATTCCAAGCTAAATCGAAATTTAAACAAACCAGCTCATGCTGCGTATGATATTCTGACATAAGAGTTCGTAGCTGCAAAAAATCATAGTTGTGTTGCTAATATTTTCAAGACAAAAAACTTTTTTTCTTTAAATTTAACTTAAACTGACAAATTAACTGAAGAATTAATGCTTACTTCAATAAAATTTTTATTTCAGAGTGATTCTTAAATATATCGATAAATTCAATATTTTGAAAACAAAATTCTGACAAATTTATCCTACTGAATATAAAGAACATTTCTTGTTAAAAAAAATGGTATTAAAAATTTTGGTTGTCAGAATTATACTTCTTATTACCAGTCATTTAGTAAAAAATACAAAACTGCTAAACAAATTTAACGAAATAAATGATTTTTACGCTTTGCACTAAGATATCATGATAAAATTGCCTATTTTTACCAAATTTTACCACGTATTATGAAATAATATTTTATTGTTAATTTTACAAAAACCTTTGCCAAAGTGAGTCGGTAAAATTACCGAGCTGTTTGGTATTCCCATGGAGCCGAAACGCAGTAAATGCTACCATATTCTGGTAGTTTTAACCCCACTTTTTCTCACTGTGAGAGGGAAAGACTTTTTCTGAAACAGAGGAGATGAAGACAATAACTTTTCTTCTAATTTAGTCAATACCAGACTGTATTTTTGTAGTATAAATATGCTAACTTCAATTGCATTGTTATAAATAGCTTTTTATTTCAGTGCAAATTATAAACAGCCATAAATTACGAAGAAAATGAAGATAACTAACCATATATTTCATCTGCTTTTTCACCTTACACAGTAATTGCGTTCTAGCCACATTTGAATTTACCCCTACAGCCCCACAATGACGAGAAAACAAATTAAACATTTCATTGGTAGGAAACATAATTACTCTTCAATGTTATATTATGGAATAAAATTTTCATTTAATTTACTTTGAAGTAAGATAATTTCTTAAAAATAATCATTAATATCTCAAGTGCTGAAATATAGAAAATCAGACCGAAAACTTAAGCCTCGCAATAAGCGCCAAATGTCATGGACTGTGTGTATTAAAATTCCCATTTTAAACGGCACCCATTTTTTAATCTTATAATTGATAATTAATGTTTCCAATTCTTCAGACATAAAGAAGTTTATGTCCTGCTTGTGTGTTTGCATCAAAATCATTTCTGCTCCATCGATCTAACCTATTGAGATGGTGCGATATCACAATATCCGGAACAGAAATCAATCATGTCTTAATCTTTCTAGAGAAATTGTTTTGTTGTTTATCTTCGATCACCCAATGCTTTAGAAGCAGAATATTAATTGGCGCCTAAGAGTGCTGTTTTGTATTTGGTTTTGGCGCCCGCAGCAAATTTTGGATTAGACGTCAATCGTATGCTAATTACGTGCATTCCAGAGGGTCGGCTTTTATTTGTCTTGTATTGTACTCGCGGCATCTTTATAATTAAAATACTAGGCTTATATAGATATTTTTTTGTGTCCTAAATTGTTTGTTTGAGGTAAGTAATTGCTGAAAGCTATTCAAAATCTGTTGAAAAAGCCAATCAATAAAGATTAAAGTCATTAAAAGTTTTGAAAAAAAATTGCACAAGCATTTGCTTGTATGTTATTAATCAAATTTGAAAATATAAATTTTTTTTTATAGGTACATTATCTAGGATTGAATGAAAAGTGAGATGGCTCTATTAGGTTCCTTTTATTGAAAAAGAAGACTTCTTTTCTAATTTGGTTGCTGAAAAATATAGCTGTCTGCTATACGGCTGAAAAAATGTAAAGCGGATAGTTACAAAACACAAGGAAATAAGGAAATTAAGTGTAAAAAATATGGTTTTATAATGTGTGTATATGCGGTAAAATTTGGTAATTTTTATCATGATTCCTTAGATCATCTCATAGAAACCATTTACTCGGTTAAGTTTGCTTTTCAGTTTTGTATTTTTTGGTATGATAATAAAAACTATAATTTTGAATATCAGAATTTCCGGTACACTATTACCATTTGAAAGGAAATATTATCATATGAATAGTTTAAGTGACGTATTATTTATCTTTATTAACCTAAACTATTTTGTTATTTTTACCAGAAATGTCGCTATATAGTGTAGTGATTTTACCAGAAATTGTTTCGTTGTGTATATATAAACGAAACGTAATAAACCTTTCTTTCTTAAATCATAAATAATTTAATGAATATTAAAGAAATACATAACAAAATTCAACCATTAGTTTCCTCACAAAAAATAAGATACAAGCTGATTTTTGTTTTCATATATAAGTAAAAAAAAGGTTGTAACAAAAAAAAAAAAATTCTTTTTGTTAAATAAGTAAATCTAGGAATATGAAATAATTTTTTAATGTGTATTAGAGATCAGATAAAGAAAAAGCTAAAATCAGTGCAATTATTAACGTTTGCACTTTTCAGGTTTTATCGTTTAAACTTAATAAGTCAAACCCCTTTATCTTTATTTTATAAGAATTGCCAAAGATTTCAGATCAACTCAACTCCTCCCTCCGTTTCCCATCAACACTTGGAACCTGTTGAAATTTTCTCCATTCCATGCAAATCACGTATTCTAATAAAGTTTGATGTAAACACATTCTGTTCCGATTTTTGCTTTGACGAGTTTTCAAACAATTAGGGCCTTTTTCTATTGTAGATAATCGTGTTAAGAATTTAGTTGGGGGCACCAGGAAATGGGAGGGGGTAGAACCGCAGGGTGACGGAATCGTGTAAGAAAAGTTACAAAGAAATCGAAATAATCAGTTAATTAAAAATAAAAGATTCATAGATGATGGCACATGAATTAATATTTGATTTATTCGACTGGCAATATAAAAGATTTTCTGATTTTATTGAGAGATAATTTGTATTGGAATAATTTATGTGTAAACAAATTATTGTTATGTTTGTAACGAAGTAAAAATACTAAAACCAACATATAAGATGAATGATGTATTTTTTTAGATAAATCATATCTAAATGTTAAGAACAGATCACGCTTTGAATTCTAATCTTTAATGTGTAAAAGGTGTTAAAAGAAGAATTTATATGTTTAAAAAAAAAAGAGTAGGACATAAATTACTACGAAGGGAGCATTATTTATTTTAATTTAACTCATTATTAACTTATTTATTTTAATTTTATTTTAATTAACTTAATGGTAAATTATTGAATAGCTTTTACATTAAAATCTTCAAGATATTAAAAATAGAACAATCTCACCATTTCATGCAAATCACGTATTCTAATAAAGTTAGATGTAAACTCATTCTGTTTCGATTTTTGCTTTGACAAATTTTCATACAATTAGGGCCTTTTTCTATTGTAGATAATCGTGTCAAGAATTTAGTTGTGGGCACCAGGAAATGGGTAGGGGGGGATAGAACCGCAGGGTGACGGAATCGTGTAAGAAAATTTGCAAAGAAATCGAAATAATCAGTTAATTAAAAATAAAAGATTCATGGATGATTGCACATGAATTAATATTTGATTTATAGGATTGGCAACATAAAAGATTTCCTGATTTTATTGAGAGATAACTTAAAATGGAATCATTCATGTACAAACTAAATAATTATTATGTTTTTTAAGAACAAGGAATATTAAAACTTACTATAAAAGATGAAGGATTCATTATTTAAGTTAGTTTGTCAAATGTTTAAGAGCATAATAATCTTTGCTTTTACATTTTCAACGTGTTAAAAGTAGAATTTATATGCTTTTTTTTTAAAATATGAGAAAAATTTAAAATATGAATCATTACAAATGAAGTATTATTTATTCCAATTTAACTCTTAATGTAAAATGATAGAATAGCTCTTGCATTTAATATTTAGGGGCACCAATTATATATAATGCCTATTTCATTAATTCATTATTAAAAAAGAGCAAAACGTAAATCAATGTAATTGGAAGTATTATATTTGTTAATTCGTCTCCTAATATTAAAAGATCGAACATTTTTTTACATTTACATTTTCAATATCTTAAGCGTGTTAAAAGTAGAATTTATAAATTGTCACTATATTCCATTTGTTTAATCCAAGAAATGTGTAAAACATAAAATAATACGAACAAAGTATTAAGTTAATTTGTCTCCTAATAAGAGATTGAACGAATGTTTGGATTATCTTCCAGGAATTATAAACTTTTTCTAATTATTTAATAATTAAATTGTCCATTCATTCTTCACCCATATATATTTATACTATAAGAGTTGCGGCAGTTAGTGTCATTTTCCTTTCATTATTTTTTAAAGGATTAATAACGGATTAATTTTTCCCAATCGCTCAAAATCATAATTGCTTACTGATAACAAAACAGAACGATATAAACAATGAAGAAATCAATTAAGAGTTCTTAGTTCCTTAATTTACTTGTTATTCAATTTAAAATCTTTTGTCAAAGATTTTCAGTTCAACTCAACAATAAATAGAAAATTACCCCTTTTTATTCTTTAATCGTATCACGTTCTCGGGGTCAGTAAAGTCAGGCGCCACCCCAAACAGAATGTCTCTTAAAACACACAGTTCAACGATCCGATGATTTCGATTTCATTAGAGGAAGAAGGAAATCACCCTCATCAAAAAAAGAGGGAAAATTTTCATTGAATAAGGGTGTCTGCTTATAATTTTTATAATTATTTTGATTCTTTTAAGCTTCCCTACTTCCACTTTGATTTTAACTGTCGCCACAAGAATCACCAACTAAGTTAAGATATTTGGCACGCGTCAGCTGTTGAAATTAAAAGAATGCTTCATCGCCTGTCAAAACTTTGGAACATCATATTAGACACTAATGTAAAAGTTATTTTTAGGGAATTATTCCGACTGTTTTGTTTAATATTTAAAGGAAGAATTTGTAATTAAGTGTTCGAAAATACCACTCAGTTTATATTTATAATGTCGCGTGGAAAAATAATAATTCTTATGAACAAAATATCACTGATGAAAATGTGTAGCAAACGAACTTAAGAACGACTATATTTTGACTATATTACGTAATATATTAACGATCAGCGACGTTTCTCAGTGTTAAGACTTCACGTGGAAGTAAAAATAGTTTTTTTTCCATAGAGGTGCATAAGATTGATGACACTTCATTTACCTGCTTAGTTAAAAATTTATCAGTGATCTACTGGTTGTTAGTAGCAACAAATTGAAATCCGTTTAATTTCACAGCAAAATTGTGCAAACAACTAGTTGCCATTAACAACCACTATGTTACGGTGATTGATTGAATGATAATATTCAAGTGATGCAGTTCAGGCTCTCTGGAGATGTCTAAGTCAGAGGCTGAACAAGATTAATACTCCACTTTTATCCAATCAATTTCTGTTTGCACTATTCCTATGGGATTATTAGTATTCCTACAATGGAAACGAATTTTTACGGATTGCAGTAACTGATTGATCATTGATGGCTTGCAAGCAGACGGGTAACTGAAATGACGTCAGCTTAAACATCTCTATTACTATTCTTTATTTCGTTTACATAAAATTTTGTCAGGGGAGGATCATGTTCTGGAAATAAATTTTTTCACGTGATATTAACCCTGCTGAATTTTGTGTGCAATGTTTTCAATCTTCCCATTTGTTTTTAGACTTCCGCAGTCAAATTCTCTCAGAATATACAAATTAAGAGTAATTTGGACAGCAGAATAGTTTTAAAGCCAGCAATTTATTTATCAAAACAAATTATGGCAGATTTAACATGCGTAGTATCATGCTGTACTGTACAACCAAAAATCGGACCATTCTGATTGACTTTTGATCTAATGATCAGATCTTCATGATCTAGGACTCCATCTTACTGGTTCGAAGAGGTGACCTCGAATCAGATAATTAATTACAGTAGACAATATTTTAAGTTACGAAATCAGACACAAAACCTTGTAAATCGAATTTTAAAAAAGTCGTTTATTTAAAATTCAAATTCTCAGAAACTGTTCAAGCGATTTCATTCAAATTTTTTGTTTTGCCATGAGAAATTAGATATTTTAAAATTAAGCTAAATATTTTATAGCTTGAAATTCAAAGTTTTTACGATACTTTATAAATAAAGTAATAAAAAATAATGAATATTTACTGAAATTTATTTCTTGCATAGAATTATCTTCGGATAAACGAATTTTATAATTTAGTGCAAAATTTTTTCAATTAGCTAAAAAAGTTCTCGAGATGCAACGAAATACGCACTAAGTAAAATTAACATTAAGGGGTCAAAACTTATGACCGCGCTCCTGACCAAACTATTAAGATCATATTTCCCAGATTGCGGCTACTTTGGGGCATAAAAATCGGACTCCGTTGAAAAAAAAAAGGTATTTTATTCAGAGAAAGTACATTTTTGTAACTTAAAATTTCGGCTGCACTAATTAATCAGCATATTTGAGGTCACCTACTCAAGCCATTAACATCAAGTACAGTACTTGAACGTGAAAATACGAATCATTTAATCAAATGTTATTCAGGGTGTTCCGTTTTTATTTTTTTTATATTTTTGTCCTACTGTGCATGGAATAACACAGCTTAATCCTGTATAATAGAGTTCAAGTTTAGAAAGAGTTGCTAATCAGAAAGGGGAGAATAGGGCAAAATATCGCTAATGAAGCAAATCTAAATATTATTGCCTTTACTTACTCAACAACTGAAATAAACAGAGCAGTAAAGAATAAAAAATAAAAAAACACATCATAAAGGGAAGTTTTTGTCACAAATATTGAGATTTCTTCTGTTTATAGGGTGATTATATGCATTGATAACTGTGAGAATCGTATACCATGAGAATTTTAACGTTTTATCGAGAAGAACTAATTTATTTTTCCGGGAATAAAATGTTCATTCCCGATTATTTCAATTTCCTCCCAGTGAGTAAGATTACTCACCGCGATTTTAATATCTTCCCAGTGAGTAATTCTCGGTGATTTCAATTTTGTCTAGTCTTTGATCCAAAGAACTTTTGATAAATGTCAGACTATTGCACACATTTTAAACTAATTATCCAATCCTTTGAGTGATATTTCAGAAAATAAGTTTCAATCAATTCTTAATATTATTGTCATAATTATTATTGTTATATTTTGCTTCTTTTCAGTGATCAGTTGGTTTGTCTTTCAGATTTACATATTAGTGAAAATATGCCTATATCTCTTTTAACCACTTTCACATCAGTAATGTAATGTGCACCAAAAAAATAAAAGAAGTGATAGAATTTCATTTCATTACTTTTCAGTTTCTCAATTTGAATTCTTATTTATAATTTTCACTATACATTGACATAACCAATAATGTTAGTTTTCATTGCTATTACTAATAATTAATGTTATCTACAAATTGTTCATGTACCGATTATTATATTAACATTATCAACGATCGAAAATCAATGAAAGCTTTTTTTAAAAATTTGAAGATTTTTTATAGAAAATTTTGTTAGTTTCAATCTTCTTTTATTGAGTATTATAATTGCCTTATTCTACTCTCTTTGTTTAAGATTTTCTGCTCCTTATCCTCTTTTAAATAATTACCATGTCCAGTGAGAGATAAAAGGAGGAATTTTATTTTAAATTCTAAAGGTCAAATCTTAAATGAACCTTACACAATTTGGAGGAATTTCACCATGATAAAATGGCGATAAAGGTGGGCGTTAATGTGAAGCAACGTCTGCGGGGTTCCTAATCCTTTCCTAATGTGCAATTTAGCCAAGATAACTGTGAAAGATCAAGGCCGAAACCTCTAACCCTAATGAAATTCCATATAATGATCTAGTAGAATTGAAAAGAAAACAAGTAATTTGAAACAATACTGTACATTTTAAATGGAAAGTATGATAGAGTTCTACTCTTTCAAAAATCGATTTCTTTTTGCATAAGTAATTTATAAATGTCAAGATGGATTTTCTCACAGATTTCAGTTCCTATTAAAAATCTGGGTTATAATGCTTTACAATAAATTTTGATTTATTTCAAATGCGTTGAGCATACAGGAATATAAACTGAAAATTTTATACTTTAATACGTTTTACTGTAAAATGCAGTAGTGCTTATTTAAACTTTTTTTATTACTTTATGTTAAAAAAATTTAATATTATTTTACTGTAAAGTAAATTTCTATATTTTCATTCCAACAAAAGATTTGATAATGAATAATTGTAGTTTTTTCTTCTTCTTTACCGTATAATCTTAAATTTCACACTTTTTTTTTCATGAAAAAAAAAAAAAAAACTATTTCTTTAGTAAGAAGTTTAGTCTTTTTGAACTAACTTTTTTAGTCATGCACTAAAGGTATCAAACTAAAAGAGCTAAACAATAAAGAACTTTTGAGCACGTTTAACAGTAGTTTGTTATCTTCAATCCTACTTTTGTAAAAATTGTGACTTTTGAAATATTTGATAGCAGATTATATAATTATTTAGTAAATTTAATTCAGAAATTGTCTATTAAGTAGTATTTTTAACGGATTTGATTCCTGATCTACCAAAATATAGATGATAGTCACAAGCTAAGAAATATGATTTTAATAGCCCAATAGTTACGTTAGGAAATCGTTTAAAAATTTCTAAATGCAAAGTATAATAGAGTTCAAATCTTCAGAAAATCAATTTCACTTTTCATGGGTATTTCAGGTGGATTTTCTTGCAGATTTCAGTACTTGTTAAAAATTTGGGTTAAAATGTTTTACAAAAATTTCAATTTGTTTTTATTGCGTTGAGCATGGAAATATAAAATGAAATTTTTATATTTAAGTACGATTTATTGTAAAATGCAAAAGACTTTAACTCCTTTTTATAACTTAACGTTAAAAGTTTTTCTATAATTTTACTGTGAAATAAATTTAATTCCAAAATCAGCTATTTTTGCTTTTCAACAGAAGATTTAATACCCAAAAATTGTATATCGTATCCCCCTTCGTTTGTCCTATACTTCTTTCCAAAACATTTAGTTCTTTCTAAACATAAAGTAATGGGAGCAGTTTTTTTTTTTCTTTATTTTCAATCAAAAATTTCGCACTTTTTCCTTTTGTCCGAAAATTGTTTCTTTAGTGAGAAATTTAGTCTTTTTTAATTTCCATACTCGCAAAAGTTTTTAAAATAAAAAAAATATTAACATTGAGGAATATTTGATCTAGTGAGCTAGTTTAACAGTAGTTTGCAATCTTTAATTTCACTAGTATAAAAGTCATTAATGAAGTGAATGAATTACAAAATGTAACTTAATTTAGACATTTGCGACATTTCAAATTGTTGATCGCAGATTGCATTATTACTTAGTAAAAAATTTAAATTTAATTCAAAAATTGTCCTTAAAGTAGTATTTTTAACGGATTTAATTCCTGATCTCCTAAAATATGGACGATAATCACAATCTAGGAAATATGATCTTAATGACCTAATAGTTTCGTTAGGGTACAGCACAAAATTTTGGGTTCTTTAATCTCATTTTTATTTTGCGTTTTTTTTCCGTATCTCTCTAACTAATTGTGCACACAAGAAGTCTTCTAAAATATTTTGTGTTTTACTACTTAATCTAATATTCAGAATTTTTTAAAAAATTTTTTTTTCTAATGCTGAAGGCAAGAAGAGAACACAGTTCTTTTGCCAGAGAAAAGATACATAAATAGAACTAAAGCAACAACAACAAAGTACAGACAATTAAATATAAGTAGAAGATAGAAGCAGTTAAGCTGCAAAATTGGATAAAAGTTCTCTAACCTCCCAGAAACAGGGGAATCCTCTGAGCACCGGTAATTTTTACCGTAATTTTACCCAAACTTTTTTACAGTTCAGTAACTGTCCGATATCTAGAATAGCTTTATCTCGGACGCATGTAAATCCCATCTGATGACCATATTAATTCTAGAAGCAGCAGTTTCATAGCAAACTCTCTGAAGAGAAGTTTGTTAGATGATGCAGGCCAGGGCTCGAAAAACCGCCCGTCCGCCCGTCCTCGGCGGTCAAAAATTCCCAGCGGACAACAAATTTCTAGAATCCGACATCCGCGCGGACGGCCATTTTCCCGTTAAAGTTCGTGATACATTTTCAATTTTCGTTATCTTACAAGAGTCTATCGCCTCACTTCTATAATGATCCTCTAATCTAGAAATACAGCAACATACTGCGCTTGGTGGAATTGATGTTTTCTCTGTCTTGGAGTACTGCAGCGGTTGAAAGGAGCTTTTCAGTAATGAACTTACAAAAAAACACATTACGTACTGGTCTTAACAAGAAGCATTAAACGCAATGATGAACATCTACCTAAATGGAAAACCCCTTTTAGATTTCTGAGCACAAACCTCTGTAAATCATTAGATTGATTGTGGAACTGGAAAACGTCATATTTGATTCATTTAAAAAACGCAGTACCCTCGGATAAATTGACATTCCAGATAACTTGACCTTTGTCATTTAAATTATTTCATATAAGAAATAAATTATTTCATAAAATGAATACTAGGTTACTATTAGTAACCTAGTATTTCTTTTATAACTGTATAATGTTATCCTAGTATTTGTAATCCTAATAACTACTAATTCATTGTGCAATTTATATGATAAATGTTTGTAATAAATAAGAGAAAATTATATTTTTATTTATTTAGAAGTGACGGGTTAGTTTAAAAGGAGGACGGGTACATTGTTGGACAAGCCGTCCTCGGGGACGGTTAAAATTTCCGAGTTTTTTCGAGCCCTGATGCAGGCCACTCAGCTAATTTTTCTATGATTTAAATTTTCACTCATAAAGTTAATAGTAAAATCTAAAATTTGAATGATATCGGTTGAGTTAAATTCCCTGAAATTAAAATTATTCTAAAATAAGACTATACTGAATTTTAATTTCTCAAATCATTTTTCACCAAAACTAGCTAAAATTTTCACCTAGAATTTTCCATAAAATTATTCTTATAGTTTTAAAGTCTTTAATTTTTTTAAAACCAAACAGTTTCATTTTTACTTTTTTTAAAATTAATAATTATTAAAATTAGTAATTCATAACAATATAACAATAGTTTGATATAATGTATAAAAAAAATTAGTTTTTGCATGAATTTGTCTTTACATTAACGAGTTATAAAAATTTGCAAAAAATTTAGTTAACCAAATTAATCCTATAAATTATGGTATAATTCAATTTAAAAAAAAAACAAAAACAAAAAAAATTATAACTGTCTCTGATTCTCACTAAACTATAGGGACAATTACTTCTCTTATCTTGGATGTCAGAATTACAAAAAAGTCTAATTCCAAGACGCTTTTGCAAATGGACATTATCAGTATGTCGCAAGTTAAAGGAATAACACAGCTCTTTGCAAACAAAAACAGACATATTGCAATGCTCCAGCTAATTAAAAATCTCTGGAGTGTTTTATAATCAGTCTGACACAAATAGGCTTATACTCATGGAGCCCACATACTTTTAAGCTAACTTAAAAATACCTTAGTATCTCGTTCAAAAAACACCGCAGAAACCAAAAGTTTTCACTTTAAAATAGATGTTGTCCTTTGTTTAGAGAGTATAGTACGCAAAAAAGTATCCACTCTGAATAATTTTTGCTCTAATTATCGGATCTTCACATTCCAGAATTTAATCGTAATAGTTCGAGGGGACAGCCTCAAATATGCTAATTAATATATGCAGACGATATTTTAAGTTATGAAATAAGACAAAAAAAGCATTTTCTCTAAATAAATGCACAAACGTCTCGGATTCGAAGGATTCAGATGTCTCACTTCTAAAATATAGGGAGTAGCCGCCATCTGGAAAATACGTCCCTATAGTTTTGTCAAAAGAACGATCCAAAGTTCGGAACTCTAAATGCAAGTTGTACTTCAGTTCCTAAGAAATCGAATTTTAAATATAAAATTTTTATTTTTATTTTGTATCCTAAAAATCCGACTACAATGGATTGAAAATATTTAAGAGCGTAATTTTTTTTGTAACCGAAATTAAACAATAAATAAAATGCATGTATAAGATCGTTTTGTTGATAGTGAATAAATAAACCTACACATTTCCGTTATCCGTTTCTTTCCTCTTTAATAAATTTCGATGTTTCTTTATTTTTTTAAGAAATTCAAAAATTTGAAATTTTGTCTGTAAAATTTGATTTGAATCTAAATATATTTAGACCTAGAGAAGATTGAAAAGGAGTTAGAAATTAAAATTCATTGATAATTACATAAACCATTTTTGAAAAGGAATAAATTAATTACCAGTAGGGACATTGATATCCCATGAAATATCAGGAATTTTTTAGAAAATAAAATCTGCATAAATATATTTAACCACTAAATATTAGCTCTCTATTGATCAATTCATTATTAATATCAGTGTCCTTGATCAATTCTCTTTTCAATAAATAAGAAAATCCTTGGCCAACTTAGCAGCAGATTCTAACAAGCTTTGTAATCTCATAACATTCCATATGATGCTTGATGTATCTATTTATCAGAAAAAATGATAACGTCAATTGGAATTTAAATACGAAATTAACTCATTGTTAAACGATTTCTCAATAATTTGTTGCTACTGTGGCCTTCAACAAGACTCAGTTGTACATCAGGATCATTACGCCACGCATTATAAGCTCAACGCCCTGCTCTATGGGTGAAATGTTCCAAAGAATTTTGAAGTTTGTTGGAACATGGTCTGTCATGCAGTATTGCATCAAAAAGGAATAGGTAGGTGGCCCAACGCAACACCTTCACTCCACTTGATTTTGATCGATCACAACTAGGGTGGAGGTTAATTTTGTGTTATGCTTGATAAAAGCCCAAAGTTAGGGTCAAAGCTTACAATTTTCTCCGTGGGTCAGATCAACGCACCACATGTCATATCAGAATAGTCATCACACATGCTAGAAAATGGAGTTATTACGAATGGATTCACGATTAGGAAATCCTTAAAAGGCATTAGCATAATTATATGTGATTTGTATCAAGATTAAGTCAAGCTACATTCTTTCTAGCAATTTTTTACTCCTGCACCATTTTGAAATATTATGTAACGCGGAGTCGAAACCAGCAGCAATAATGACCATATTCCACCATTAGATACTAAGATGTCATGATTGAAATCATCATGGTTGGGTGTTTCATGTTAAAAATATTTTACGTATTTATAATACATTTAATTATTTAAAATAATTACAGTTTCATAGTTAGCACTGCCACATACATCACAAAAAGACTTTTGATTATTTCAGAGATGTTCCTTTGAAATATTTGTTACTGTTTCAAAAGATTTAAAATTTCTCACATCAATTTTCTTGTGAATGCTTAAATTGTTTTACAGGCATTAATTCATAACAGTGTATTTAATAATATTTTCCACTTACTTACAGTTTAATTTTTTTAAAAGTCTATCTAGATAGATTGAAATTTGAGGACGAAAAATTTCCAGCGGAATGAAAAAGGCGTGCCCTGGAATCCAGGTCAAAAAATGTCACCAAGAATTTGCAGTATTGCAGTGTATGAAATTAATGTGCATACATCACACTTCATCTGATACAGTATGGGCCGTGGTGAGTCAGTAAATAGAGCTTTCGCCTACTAATGAGGTGACCCAGGTTCAAATCCCAGCCGTGGTTAGTTGATACGAATTCCGCTTCTGTCTCACACCACCACAGATCTGACTTAAAATATCCTCAGATGTCGACAGATCATGGGTATCTCTCTACCGTCTAGTTAACCGTGGGCATTTTTCATGGTTTTAACGCAAAGAGGATTAGCTCCATCAAAAAGTCCGAAGGCTAGTTTGACCCAATGTTTGATCCAGGAGTACCCTTGTCCTCTGAAATGGGTTCAAATTTACAAGGCTATGGAGTAGAACATTGATAGTCGTAAACTTAGGATTGAGTCGGCTGTTCAATGCTGGTTATAAAATAAAATATAATGCGGTATGTCTTCTTTAAATAAAGCCGCCTTCATTTTGTACTATAGTTGGATGCAAAAAAAAAACAAAAAACAATGTGAATCAAATATGTATATTAAAAAAGTTAATTCCAAACACGATTTATAAAAAGTAATTTACTCCCTTCTCCAACTGGACACGATAAAAAGTCGAATAAGTAAAAAGGAAGGGAAAAAAGCGTCCCGTGGAAATTAAGTCACTACTGGTTATAGCTAAAATACCGTCACATTTATGTAAGACTTGAAAAATACAATATAGATTACTATTTACATATACCTGGAGGACAGTAGCATCAACAATATGACTGAGTTCAATGATGGTACTCTTCTGCCATTTTTGGCAGAAACTGTCTATTTTTGGTATATACAGTTCTACTGAGGATTGCCCTTTCCTCACGTTTTCTTGAGTATTAAAGATAATGAAAAAGACATTCCATACACGAAAAGCACCCTGTTATCCCTAAACCGCGGCTGTGAAAATGTTTCGATGTAAATTGAGGCTTGGCCATGAATTTTCTCTAAAAATGGCAAATGAATTGATGTCTTGCATTTACACGTGAAGGCTACCATGATTGAAACCTGGCATATCCACTGTTGTTTCGATAAAACTATGTATCCGGTGAACAGTGGCAGTAATGCCACTGTTCACCGGGTATTGGTTAATGGTAGGCTGGTAAAAATCAGAAGTAGCTTTATTTCGATAGGACACTTTTCTCCCTTCTTATTAACTCGTTCGATTCATCTCTTTTCTATGTGAACAGGAAATGAGTTACTCCTTTCAAATATGTGTTTGGACATCGTCATACTTAGTATACAAGCTTAGTTATCAAGTTGGTTTCATTTGTTTCCAATGCCGGTCAGGTGGCTTGTCTGCTAAGCCAATAGCCGCCAGTTTGAAACCCGCTCCAGTTATGGGTATTTCTTTTCCTGTGTTTGTGCAATATGGGAATGTGACCCACCCTATGAACGGGAGTCTGTGGCAATGTTTCTTGCCTCCGAGTTTCAGGTTCACAGGTGCCCACCGATTAACGTTAAATGAACAAAACTTCCGGCATCTTCCGTGGAGAAGAATAACGCAATAGTTGAGTTTACCATTGAGTACCATTAAAAAATGTGCCCAATTATGGCACAAAATCCAGATGTCTTTATTTGAGTGGGGCACACTGGATTCTGTTACTTGATTTCGAGAAAGATGAGCAACAGAGATAAAGGCAGTTACATAGTTTTATCGAAACAATTCTTATAAAATGTCCCTGTTAATATCACAATAATCTTTCTTATCTACGTATCTATGTTATTTGCTCTTAGTTTATTATAATTATATTCTCAATCCGTCTCCTATTCTTAACGTTACATAAGTTGTAGATTAATTGGAAAATCCTACTATTTGTTAACTGCTGACTTCATTTATCAATACGTTGCTGCAATAAGCCTAACAAATGACGTCGGCAGTTCACAATGACCTGGATTTTCCAATTTACCTGAGACATAAAATGTGCTCGTATTTAAGTTTTTAAAAACGCATCTTTAAATAATTTTTTAATGAAAAAAAGTGTTCTAAGCTCAGAAAACTGAACACAAACACTCATTTGTTAATTTTATTAATTTACTAGTTGAATGCCTGTTCTTCGTAGGGGGTGAAAAAAAACATAAATTAATTAGTACTTAATACCACTACAAAATCGTGCATTTAACTTTCATACAAATACCAACACAAATAGTAAAGTTACAATGATTCCAATGTTTTTTTTAATCATTCATTATTATTTGTTACCCTACTCGGTTGCTTTACATTATTAGATTAAGCAAAATACATTATATACACATACGTCAAACTAAAGACTAGCTGTATTCGGTGTCATCTGGCCTAATGCTGTCTCTCAAGGTTACTTATGATATTTAAAATTTACCACATTCAAGCTACTTCCTCCTGCACTCATCCATCTTTCTATCTGATAAATCTATCATAAAAATGATCAGTATCGAAGCAGATGTAATTGGCAAAAATTATGCATCATTGGTGTCAGTAATAGTGTGGCCACTTTTTATGGCAGTCCATGACGATATTTTAATTGACGATATTTAATTGACGATAATTTTCCCATGACGATATTTAACTGATGATAATTTTCTCCATTTATTTATTTCTTATTAGTGCATAACTTATCTTTTTAAATTTCAATTAGTGCTTATTACCAAAATTAATTAAGCATCATTGGCGTCAATAATAGTTCGGCCTATTTTTTACGCTCTCTTAAACGAACTGAGTAGCCTAAATCCATTAATTTTGACTTTTAGTACATAACCTTTAATTTTACTTCAATAAGTAATTTACCAAAATTAATTATCATTGGAGTCAATAAAAATATTTGTGTTTTTTATGCTTATTCTTCAAAGAATTAGCTTAAAACATTTATTGATTATTATTATAAAAAATTATTTTATTATTCCTTATTATAACAAATTAGCGTTTCTCCATTGATTTTTCTTTTCAGTACAAAACTTTTTTAAAATTTCAATTACCATTGATTTTAAATTATTTAGTTATATAAAACACATTTTAAAAGCATAACTATAAACAAACAACAACAAAACGTGGTCTCAGATAACCTTAAGAATAATAATTTGGTGATGTAGTTTGCTTATGCTACGATGATCACATTGATCAAACAGATAACTTGGCATAAAAAATAACATATAATTAAGTATAAGATAATACGCTAAAATTTTTTTTTAATTGAAGATATAAGCTAGCAAACATTACTGATGTTATGTTTAAAATATTTTAAAAACATATAATTCTCTTAAAAAGCTATAATCATCTTTGTTGAAAAGCGTCTATAGCTTAATTTAAAACACTGGCTTCTGCTAATCCAACGTTTTCATTAAGTATACGAACCTGTTTATTTATCAACAAAATTTATTTATTTACTGTTACACATCCATTCGAACCCGGTACCTTCTGCTATTCTTTTTAAAAACTGCAATTTTCCTCTGAATCAAAAATAATTCAATACAATGTCTTCTTTCTTTATAAACTGCTTATATGCATTTTTCCTAAGCAAAAAAAAAAAAAAAAAAAAAATGTTTTCGATGCTCCTTAGGTTTTAGCTACTTGTCGAGTTTCTCAAGATAAAGTTTTTCAATGATATTTAAAAACATATCACTCAGTGTGTGACTCAAGTGTACATAAATAATAATTAAATCAGTGCGGACGCGTGGGCTGGACTAACACATATTCTATGACCACCCGGTGCTCTCCCACTATTGTTCCGGAAAAGATGGCAACACGAACTCGTGACCGACAACTCGATGACCAGAGTGGACGTTATAAGCTGACCTTCCCTGGTCCTTCACGCTTCATTCTAACAAGTTTTTCACTCCTCACGTTTATTGACTTTGATGTGAAACCATGAATTATTCAGTAAGATGACCAACTTAAGTGTGTAATTCCTTCTAACGAAGTTATCACGTAATTCGAAGAAGATGTTTCTGGTGCAAATTATTATGACCAATTACTTGGGTTTGCGGTGCTTAAGAGATATCCATTACTTTTAATGGTAAAAATGGTCATTGGAGTTATTACGACTGTGAGTATTTGGTGCGGCAACCTTTTGAAAGTTACGCAACAAATAACGAATTATGATAATTACTGTGTAGTAACATTTACTATTGTGTTAATCTATATAATTATCTACAAAATTTTATTTCTAGGTGTGGAAGATATAGTTAAAATAAAACGTGTTAAAAAGAAGACGGAAATTGCTTCTAAGCAGCGTTTTATTACGCCAACGTCATTAAATTTTCAAAATTCATCATAAATCTCAATTTTTCATTTAAATATAAAATCATTATTATTATAAAAAGTATCGGAGAATTAATTGAAGACCTCTAAATTTTATTTTATAACCGTCGCTGAACAGCCGACTTCATTCTCGAGTTTACGATTTCTAATGTTCAACTCCGTAGCCTTGTAATTTTTAACCCAATCCAGAAGACAAAGGAACTCCTGGATTAAGTATAGAGAGAAATTTGCTTTCGCTGAAGACTTTTTGATGGGACGAACCCAGATTTTCGTTACACGGAGAGGAAAACCGCGAGAAACTCCCACGGTTAGCCTGACGGATTCTAACCCATGATCCGTCTACCACTGAGGATATTTTATGTCAGCTCTATGGTGTGAGTCGGGTGCGGAATTCGTATCGACCAGCCATCGGTGGGATTCGAACCTGGTTCATCTCATTGGAAGGCGAACGTTCTATGCCCCGAGTCACCACGGCTCGAGCCTTCTATGTTAATGTACTTAACGATAAACATACGAAAAAATCAAATCTTTTAGCATTGCTTATAAATTTAATGTTTCACCACTCTTAAATATTTCACCTTATTTATTTATTTAAAATTTTGTAAAAAAGGAAGCAACAAACAAAGGCAAATTCTAATGTTCTAGCAATTATGGAGAATTGAGTTAAGAAACATGAATATGCTAAATGAATAATGTCTAAATTAAAGAAATTTACCACATACAATTGAAATTGCAAATTTAGCTATTCTGTGAATTTGTGGCAGGTAGCCTTTTGTAAAAGTAAAATGAAGTTCTCTTTAAAATTGGATGCCGTTATTTCGTCGAGTTTATTATTGTTAGAGTTTATTATTGTCATTACATCCTATTCCTTATTAGTCCTACATCCTATTCCTTAATAATTTTTCCTTTTTATTTTCTTCGTTACACATTTGCAAAACTCAGATAAGTGTAGAAATTAAAGCTACGTTTATGAGAGAAATTTTGATAATTCAGCATCTATAATAGTGAAATTTAATTAAGTAAGAGATTAAAATAGATAAAAAAGACAACTATACAAACATAGACTATGGTTATATTTAATTTCAAAAAATTCTCTGGCATTTAATTATCAAAATTATATTTTTTTCTATTTTATTTATAAATATTCGATAAAAACAATGTTATTGAGTGAACAGTGTTATTGAAATATTTTAAAACAGTCAAATAATAAGTAAAATAGAGTTTAATATAAAAATAATAATCATTTATTCTAAAATTAATGCTAGACTTTAATGGTGTCATCATTTCCTGTCAGACAATTAATGCAAATATAACATTTTCTGAATCTCTCTTTGTTGAAAAATAATAAGACTCTCCCACTACCTCCTAGAAGAAAGAAGGCTTAAGCACGGGTTACTATAAATGAAAAATTTGATTCTTTGGTAGTCCAAATGATCTCTTTTGAATTACCCTATTGAGCAGCTTAATATCCCTAACGTAATGACACCTTTCTTATTATTCCTTTACTGCGCAGTTTATGTTCGTTACTTCAGACTACTAAATTCATCTGTACAAATAATACTTATATTATGTTTCACTCACTTTTGTTTTGCTGTAATTCAGTTGTTTTCTTCACGAAATGATACATAAATCTTCGCAAACATGTGATTTCTTCAAAGCTATACCGCGATGACAGTTTTACAAGTTCTGCCAACCATCCAGTTTGAAGAAGGGAAGTTCAAAAGACTGTAATGTAAAAAATTACTCTAAAATGGGATCTATTTAGCGCAACTAGGAGCGTGTGATGGAACACCTATCTACCGGAAAGTGTTAAGAGGTCCAAACTATTGGGACCCTATTTCTCAGATTCCGGTGCCCCTTCTTTATTTTGAAGGAGTGAAATCCAAATCTGTCGGGAAAAAGGTATGTTTTTTCAAAGAAAGTACGTTGTTGTGGCTGATATTTCGTAACTTGAAATATCGTCTGAATGAATTATTTTGCTTATTCGAGACCATCCTTTAAAACCATTTAAGATTTAGTCCAAAAACGTGAAAACTTGATCATGGGATCAAAAGTTATTCAGAGTGTTTCGTTTCTTATTTATTTTTATATTTTTCAACTTATTTATTTTTGCTCATTGTACAGATTTGTAGCACGTGATTTTTTAAAATTTATTTTAGCAGTTACTGATTAGATATTATTTTTCATTATTTTTACTAAAATCATAAAGTATTCATTGTTTATCGTTATAATACTTACTAAATATTAAAAAGAAAATTATTTTAATCAATTGTTCTAAAACCAAAAAAATTAAAATATTAAAAATCATTCAGCAATTAACTTTAAAAACTATTTTCTAACTTTAATTTCATTAAAGTAAGGCATGTTTGACAATATTTATTTGTTTTTATGTTTTATGCTTTTCCCCATCATTAAGGAAAACTAAATAAACAAAACTAGATTTCAAAATGCTCTTAAGCATAGATGTTTAATGGACGACAGTATATGGAATTAATGATAAAATTATGAAGATTTAACACTATTATCTAATATTCAAACGTAGCATATAAATTACCTTATTATTGTTTTGCTTTAAGAGATATAGTTTAAGTTATTTTTCTTTGGAAAACTAGTTTCTTCTTGATTACCAGCCAATTTCTCCTTATTTGTTTTTTTTTTTTTTTTTTTTACTTATTTTACGTCGATATATTTATTACCTTTTTTTTAATCCAACCAAATTTGAGCAATACTACAACTTAGAATAAACAAACAAAAAATAATTCGCTCTCCAATCTTACAAATTTCATTCATTCAACTTCTTATTGGTACTTTTTATAAGTAAATCATATTGATTTTCTCAACGCATCGTAGCATTTACAAGTCATGTCCGAGTTGAATTTGTTATATATATACATATAATAGTGCCATTTATAAATTTTATGGTTAACATTATAGAGGCCACTGTATAAATATGTAATGAAGCCTTGTGGAACACAGACAAACTAATTATGCATCGAAGTTGCCAGGTACACAAAAGAAAAATATATCATGGTTAAAATTAAATATATAAACAAATAATAAATCAAAGTTAAGTCAATGAAGTAGACGAGAAAGAATTATATTTCAACCAATTCTATGTGCGATACGGCTCTGTTATTAATTAACTTATCATAAATTAGCATTCTAACTTATGTAGAGCTCAACTTTAATACGCCATTTTGTTGATAAAGATTAGCTGGTGCCGTATGCCGTCTTTATTTCAACCAATTCTATGTGCGATACGGCTCTGTTATTAATTAACTTATCATAAATTAGCATTCTAACTTATGTAGAGCTCAACTATAATACGCCATTTTGTTGATAAAGATTAGCTGGTGCTGATGTCATAGGTCACATGTGTGAGTATGAGAGGTCTTCTTCTTCTCTAAGTCAAGTACTCAATTATGAACAACTGTTATGAAATCACACCTGTAGCAATAATACTAATCAATTGCTGGTTAGAAAACGTTGTTTCATATGACGATTTTACCATTGAATCAAATTGAAAATTATGATTTATTTTACATCGAAATTTCTCCATCTCAATATTTTCCAGGACTTGCTGAAAACTGCATTTTTTCCGACCTATTTCCTTTGAATCATATCAAACACATATTTTGATACTTAAATGGTATTACGCTATTTTTACAATATTCATTTGACACCGTTTAAATCCATAACCGCCTTCATAATCATATAAAAGTTACCAGTACCACAGAAATTGTATAATTCATGCATAAATTATATTTTTAGAACTGTGGAAATATTAAGTGAATAGAAAAAAAAATGTAAGAACTAATAAAAAATTATTTTTCTTCTACATAAAGTTTTGCTCCATTTACCAGTATCAGCAAAAAGAGCGCTAAATAGTGATGGTACTATTATATCTATTTACTTGGAAGATACACTCTGACGTCAAAAGTTTCTCCCACTAATGCGCCCCCAGCGCCCTCTAGCAACGTTTACAGAAAACGGTTAGTTTCTGATCATAGATTTATATAGCTATCATTCTACGGTTATATTTTACTGTCTCTGTCATATTTTTGTTTATTTCTGAATGATTATATTAAGAACGATGATGTCTTTGTAACAGGAAGAAATAACATGTACTTCTCTAGGCGTGATTAGTTTGATAGTTAAGCTTTTTGCTTCATTCCAATAAAAATTATTGAATAAAGTTAGAATAGCGTGAGTTTATGTTAGTGTTTCGAAACTGTCTTAGATTGTGCATTTATGTAGAAACATAACATTTTCTTATCAGTTTCAAGTCTTTTAATTTAGATTTTATTTCTTTTAAATGCAAAAAGTGCTTCCGTCATATTTTTATTTACTCTTGTTTGTTTAATTATTTTATCTAACAAATTCTTCCATAAATGGAGAAAATAAAAATTAAAAAATATACATTAATAAAGCCTTTTAGAATTTATTCTTCAATTTAAAAGGAATAATGGTGCATGCCATTCATACAAATATACATCTTATAAACACAGAAATAAATTTAAGAACGAGAAAAATCATGAAAAATTGAAATATTTAAAATAAATCGCAATTTATTTTGCATAATGTACTTAGTCTTCCTTCATACTACGCCCTTAAGATGACGCCATACTTAAGGGAAAAAATTTTCGTCGCAAATTCTCTTTCTCCTTCATTGCTAATTTAAAATTTAAAGTGTGGAAAAAAATTAGTTCAGGCACACCTAGAGTAGGCCATGAAGTTTCAAATTCTGAAAAGAAAATTTTAAAATACACAAATGAAAGTAAATTATGAGAAGATAACTTAGGATTACATAACGGAGAATTTCTCTTCTAATAATTTGTTTGCATTTTAATATTTTGAAGTATTTTTTTCCGCAATTGAAACTTCATTACACACTGTAGATTTGACTGAACTTCAGTTTTTTCTTAGAAATTTTAAATTAGCAACGAAGGAGAAAAAGAATTTGAGACGAAATTTTTTTTCGCTCTATAGCGTCCTTTTAAAGAAACAACGCGTTTCATAATTGTAAAATAAAACTAATAATCAAACGATTACAAAGAATTTAAAATTATAAAAGAAAACTATTAAGTTATCAACAGAGCTAGTTGTTAAGCTTTTCGCCGTAGCATGGCGTAAAAACGTTATATCGAGATTTGATGGAGAAAAAAAAAAAAAAAAAAAAAAAAAAACGCTTCATATTTTTATGTGCAGTCGCATTAGGGCGAAACTCTTTATATTTCTCTGTGGATGGAAATAACTCAATCTAACTGTTAAAAAAATAGCTGTTAAGAAATCACAACAGTTTTATAAATAGTACATTTCTCGTGAAAAAAAATGAAAAATAAACTTTCAAATGAAGATTGTCTGAAAATTATGGTAATTTTTACATCAAAATCTTTTTCTCACTTAATGTTTTTCGAATACCTGAGTTGAAAATTGCATGTTTTGACGGCTATTTCCTTTAAATCATCTCAATTTTCAGCTGAAATGTAGGTTTTTGCATTAAAATAGTATTAAATTATTTTTGCTACATGTCATTGTCATATAAAAGTGATGCATTACATGCGAAAAAGAAAGGATATAATTCATACAGAAATTATTTTTAAAATTCCAGAACTGTTTAATGAATTATAGAAAAGACAAAAATCAATTAAAAGTAACCACAGATTTAGCGAAAAGAAAACAAAATGATGCATCATCGGTGTCAAAATTAACTGAACAGGCCCAAAAGGCAACGTCTCATTCAAAAATGTTTTATTTCAGACGAGTTACAAGAATTCTTTATGTGTTAGCGGAATTTAAATTAAGGTGAATCAGACAAGAAAGATTTATTTATTATTTATTTGTTTTTTAAAAAATTAAATTATTAATAACTTATTCACATTGTCACAAACTTACAAGTTGTTCCATTTAGAAAGAGTTTCGTGTTGATTTAATGCTATTCATTTTCAAAAACAATTAAAACGTTTGATTCTTTTAAAATCGTTAATACTCACGACATAGTTTAGTGTTCGGAATGTATAAATCGTTTTGTTATTTTTTTCAACTTTTTCCACCTCTGATACTATCGTTTCCGATTTACATACAAAATGCTTATTAATCAAACTTCTCACTGCCATTCCCCGAAAATAAATAAATCATAGAGAAGGGTTAAACTGGAACATTTTGACTGACCAGACATAAAAATGACCGATGATTTTCAGAGATTACGAAGAATAAGAATAAAAGCTAAACCTGCTACTAAGGGAAGTTAAAAACCTATCAGATAGTAGACTAGGTATTCTAATTATAAGGTTTTAGCTGAAATTTGAGCGAAACCCTTTTAATGTGTCAAAAATTCCATCCCACTTTTGTTTTGTAATATCTTTTGTTAAAGGTTAATACGTTTGACATGAGGTTTCAGATGAAAAGCTTTTAAATGCCAAAAGAAAATTAATGCCTTTTAAAAACACAGATAATGCTAACGGAGTTGAATAAAAATTAAATATTTTAAAAGCATGTTAAGGTCTTAAATATTTCGTCATGAACAATGACTTCCTATCGATTTTACATTTGATATGAGAAACTACTTTAGCTAATTATATAGAAAAGTTCAATACTTTTTCATTTATCAATAACACAATTCCATTGAAGCTTAAACTTTTCCCTTTATTATATTATATTATATTATATTATATTATATTATATTACATTACATTACATTACATTACATTACATTACATTATATTATATTATATTATATTATATTATATTATATTATATTATATTATATTATATTATATTATATTATAAAACTTATTTTCAATAAAGCTGTGACAACAGCATATGTGTACTCTTACTTACTTACCTATACATTTCCGAACTATTTCACGTTACAAAAATCTCATATCATTGCGAAAATTTCCTATAGATAAATGGAAAACAAACCATTATTTTTATTATCTGTAATAAGTTTCTATTTGTTAAATGAAACATATCTTTTTCATGTCAACTGTTATACAAAAGCCTCCTTTGTTTTGTAAATGTTCTTTGTTCCTTAAATTCTTAACTACCAAATGGAGATAATAATCGTCTGCTTTCTTCATTCGCGACATCCAACCAGTAATCTCCAATTTATTGTTACCGAGTGGCAGCACTTAGAAATACTGTCATTTGTTAATATGTATATCAATCCACGGAAAGATGTTCTTGATATGGGGTCTTGCGTCAGAAATTTATTAGTATATATTTGACACAAAAGAATTGGCAGTTAGAATCCGAAAAAGAAAGTGAGATAGTGTTTTTAAAATAAATTCTTTTTTTAAAAGCTTTGCAATACTTTCTTATTGCAAAAGAGTAGTTATATATATATATATATATATACTAGAGGGCTCCGCCAACTGCTCGCTACCGCTCGCCAACCCCCGATAATTGCTACGCAATGACATTTTTGTTTGCTTCGCGAACAAAATTAAAGTCGTTTTCCCTGAGATTAACTGGCAGTTTTTCTGCACAAACATCCCATAGAGAGAATATGATAGGATTGTAAAATGTCAGAGGTGCTTATTATCAGCATTATAAAACTTATATTCCGCCGTCGCGTATTGATAGCACTACGATTATTTTCCAGGTGCTTTCATGCTGCTAAATTATGTTCAGCTCTATGTCGCTGTTGATATCGCCCAAGATATTCACGGCGATCCATTTTTTATAAAAGATATAAGTTTTTTAAAATAAACTCTGTTCAATATATTTTGTTAATTTGGAATGTAAATAGTTTCTTTAAAGAGTGTTGATTCGTGCTTCCAATAACTCTACCCGATTTATCAAAGCTATTAAAATATATTGGAATTCTGAAATAAATAACTGCGTTCTATCAAAAAAACAAACATTCTATTATAAAACTTTAGAACAACTATCTTTTTACATTGCCACTCAAAATTATTAATAAACACTGAATAATATTGCGTTAATGACACTTTTATCTAATGACGTCATAAACAATCGTTTGCATAAAGTTTAGTTCATTATAATCATATATAATCGCTTGCATAAATAATCGTTTGGTCTTTTTATAGCTTTATGTAATAAATGTGATTTTTTTGGGGGGAATGGCGATGTTATAATTTTGTTGTTGAGTTAATAAATCTTCCTTTTTATAAACGTAATAGTGGAGTTTTCTTAATTATTTGATTCGAAGTCTTCTGAGTTATATTTGAGGTCAGTTTGTATTTTGTATTTTTTGACAGCATTTTTAAAAATTATTACCTTTTCACACACATGCGTTCTCAATTTTGATTGGCTGTTTCGTGCGTTACTAACCAGAAGTCTTCTGTGATTGGTTATGTGTTATCCTTCCACTCTCTTCTTATATCTAAAGATA